>CANJKZ010000830.1:0-445000 GCA_947471745.1 Closterium sp. Naga37s-1
TTTGGAAATTCTCAAAGACGGGTCGTGGGAGGGGCCGGTGAGAGGGGCAGACATTAATATGTGCACTGCTTGACTGCTGCCCCCACCACTGCTTTGCATGGACAGCTCATGCAGGGGTTTTAAGAGAGGGGAGAGGCAAGGAGAACAATAAGGCACCACTTAACTGTTGCTAGCTTTTGATATTCCACATAAGCTAGCTCCTGTAAAGGCTCGTATGGGGACAAGTTGAAACACAAGATGATGAAACGCACCTGGGAGCAGATGACGCCGATGAATCCTGGCCGTTGGTGCTGCAGGCAGATGTGATGCTCTGCAATGACCCTGCGACTGATTCGCGATCGCAGCCTGTGGTATGTGGGGAGAGGGGAGTGAATAGAGTCCGAATTGTGCTGTACTGATGAAGGCGTGATTGGGTTCGCCCATCCGCCGAAACTAGTTTACGCAAGGAGGCTTTTCGGAAGCTAAGGGTTTTTCAGATCTGCGTTTTTTCACAAATTTTTCACTGTTGTTCCTTTACTTAAGCGTTCTCTCTACTACTGCAGCCCTTCGAAAATGAGTCAGGGTGATCGCGGCCTGTGGTATGTGGGGAGAGGGGAGTGAATAGAGTATTTGCGTGAGAAGTTGCTATACTCAAGGAGCGAATGGGGACGAGGAGATACATGTGATGTGATGCTCCGCAATGACCCTGCGGTTGATCCGCAACCGCAACCTGTGATAGGGGGAGGTTGAGGAGAATAAGGGAGGAGAGTGAGGAGGTGAGGAGTCAATGGAATGGGAGGAGTGAGAGGGGAGTGAGGAGTCATTCTGAGACGTTTCAAAACAACTCTTTTATCACGTGGGAGTGAGGAGTCACATGTGATGTGATGCTCTGCAACTACTCTGCGACTGATTCGCAGCAGTGGTGGGTGCGGCATGTGATAGGGGGAACGCAGCATGTGATGAGAATTGGTGAGGATACACTTGTAAGTGACCGTTATTGTGAGCACTCCCTCACTCTCAACCCCTAATCCCCCTCTCCCTCCTTCCCCCTCCGCTCCTCCTCTTTCTCCTGTGGCAGAATCTCCAGAACACGCCCTCACAAAGAGAAGCAGCGACTCACATGTTGTCCAGAAAGGGATCCAGGTCTAGCTCCCTCCCAACGAGTGGTCGCAGAGAGAGCACTCCTTGATCCAGGTCAAGCTCCCTCCTGTATCAACGCACATAAGCAGTCACTCACACAGCCACTCACATGTTGTCCAGAAAGGGATCCAGGTCTAGCTCCCTCCCAACGAGTGGTCGCAGAGAGAGCACTCCTTTGTCCCCAGCGCGTGAGCGCGTACACACAGAAGCAGCAACTTATGCAGTGATTCACACAGTCAGTCACCGCCACACTCACTCATACATACAGCGACTCACATGTTGTCCAGGAAGGTATCCAGGTCGAGCTCCCTCCCCACCAGCGGCTGCAGGGAGCACTTGAGTCTGGCCCCTTATCAGACCCACACAGCGACTCCCATGCTGACTCACATGTTGTCCAAGAAGGGATCCAGGTCAAGCTCCCTCCCCACTGCACTCCCTCACCCTCCTCACCACCCGGCCACCAGCACCGCTGCTGCACACATGGTAGCAGTCACTCCCATGCTGACTCACATGTTGTCCAGGAAGGGATCCAGGTCGAGCTCCCTCCCCACTAGCGGTCGCAGGGAGAGCACTGCATCTCCCTCACCCCCCTCACCCCCTTCACCACCCAGAAACAGCACTGGCAGTGCACATATAGCAGCAGTCCCTCATACAAAGAGTAACTCACATGTTGTCCAGGACGAGGTCTAGGTCGAGCTCTCTCCCCACTAGCAGCCGCAGAGAGCACTCCCTCACCACCCCACCGGGCCACCACCACCGCCAGTGCACACACATACACGGAAGCAGTCACAGAGACGATCATACCACACAGTGACTCACATGTTGTCCAAAAACGGGTCTAGGTCTAGCTCCCTCCCCATTAGCGGCCGCAGAGAGCACTCCCTCACCCCCCCACCGGGCCACCACCACCGCCAGTTGCACACACATACACGGAAGCAGTCACAGAGACGATCATACACACAGTGACTCACATGTTGTCCAAAAAACGGGTCTAGGTCTAGCTCTCTCCCAACGAGTCGCCGTCGCAGGGAGCACTCCCTCACCCCCCGCGCCAGCACCCCAAGGAGAGGCGTTATGGTCGTCCCACCAGCTGAGGTACATGCATGGAGGGGTGGAGAGGGGTGGAGAGGGGTGTGTACATATGTGACAGCTTAAGTGGAGCACTCCCTCACCCCCCGCGCCAGCACCCCGAGGAGAGGCGTATGGTCGTCCACCAGCTGAGACACAAAAAAGGGGATTTGGGTGGTGGTTGGTGTGGTGGAGAGGGGTTGAGGGGGGTTGCGTGTACGTGTGCCAGCCTAAAGGGGAGCACTCCCTCTCTCCCCGTGCCAGCACTCCCAGCAGTGGAGTATGGTCGTCCACCAGCTGAGTCACGCACACAACACACAAGGGGATGGATGGTGGTTGGGTGGGGTGGAGAGGGGTGGAGAGGGGTGTGTGTATGTGACAGCGTAACGGGAGCACTCCCTCACCCCCCGTGCCAGCACTCCCAGGATACACGTGTGGTCGTCCACCAGCTGAGACACACACGGGTAGATCTGGTGGTTGGGTGGGGTGGAGAGGGGTGGAGAAGGGTGTGCGTGCATGTGTTAGCCTAAGGGGAGCACTCCCTCACCCCCCGTGCCAGCACCCCAGCAGCGGCGAGCGACCGTCCACCAGCTGAGACACACAAGGGGATGGATGATGGTTAAGTGGGGTGGAGAGCGGTGGAGAGGGGTGTGTGTATGTGTACGTGTGACATCCTAAGGGGAACTCTCCCACACTCAGCATTATTCCTTTTCTGAAAACACAGAACGCAAAGAGAAGACATTATACCCGCTATGGACTGCCCCTTCACGCACCATGGTGAGCATCTGAGTGAACTTCACATTGTCTTCGAGAGTCTTGATCTCTGGAAATGCTGTGAGCATGTCCACGATGGAATGTGGTGTACCCGCTATAGGCTGCCCCATTATAAGTACAGCAGCACGCACCATGGTAAGCATCTGAGTGAACTTCACATTGTCTTCGAGAGTCTTGATCTCCGGAAATGCTGTGAGCATGTCAAAAGCCTGGCGGTAGGAGTCGTACACCTGCACATGGGGGAGAGGGGAGATGAAGATGGGAGCACATGCAAGCACACATGCTGAGACAAGCCGCACCGATGAACGCAGTGAGCATGTCAAAAGCCTGGCGGTAGGAGTCGTGCACCTGCATACGTAAAAAGGGATGAACATGGGTGGAATGGAAACATCACATCACATGCATGATGCATGCACAACGAGACTCCAGAGGAACGCAGTGAGCATGTCAAAGGCCTGGCGGTAGGAGTCATACACCTGCGTGCGAATCAAGGGATGGGTATGGGTGGAATGGGAGCATCACATGCATATTCAGTGAAACGCAATTGGAACGCAGTGAGCATGCGGATGACCTGGCGGTAGGAGTCATACACTTGCAGATGGGATGGAGGGAGCAGAATGTGGGTGGGAGCAGAATGTGGGTGGGAGCAGAATGTGGGTGGGTGCACCCACTTGCATAAGAGTGGGAAACCTGCAAACGCGCATGCATATGCATGCGTAGTGAGTGAGGCTCAATAGGAACGTAGTGAGCAAGTCGAAGGCTTGGCGATAGGAACCATACACCTGCAGCATGCGTTAAAAGGGATGAACATGGGTGGAATGGGAGCATCACATGCATGTGCAGTGAGACTGAAGGACGAACGAACGCTGTGAGCATGTCAATACCATGCACTGTAGACTGTAGATCTACAGCGACAATACATACAGCCACAGGCCTACCTGCTTGATGTGGGGGTTGATGACGACGATGTGGGGTAAGAAATGCAGGTTCCATCAGCCATCTTGCCAAAGTGATAAGCGTAGTATTATAAACTACTGTAGACCCACAGCTACCATGCATACACGACAAAACCTACCTGCTTGATGTGGGGGTTGATGACGACTATGTGGGGTAAGAACTGAAGATCCTTCAGCCGCTTCGCCACAATGACAAGAATGCTACTTACCATGCACTGTACACTGTAGATCTACAGGGACCACAATTCGGAGCCAGCCCTACCTGCTTGATGTGGGGGTTGATGACGACTATGTGGGGTAAGAACTGAAGATCCATGAGCCGTTTCGCCAGCCTTATAGGCATCTCTTTATGAACGAATCTGGGGGAGTGGATGAATGGGGTAGGGAGAGACATCGAAACACTTATTCGAAAACAGAAACGAGAAAACGAAAAACAAACAAACAAAGACACACAGAGCCAACCAGGTATGGAAACTCACATAATGAAACATGTACTGCCATAAGGGAAAGTAACAACACGAAACCCTAACAATTGAGAATAGGAGTAGCTACCGACTTACTTAGAGACTAACCAGCACAGATTCATTCACCCACTTAGCTAAGCACCCACCGTGCATTGCGCACCATGAAAGTGGGGTCTCTAAGCGCCTCCTCCCCCTGAGCCAGCATCTGGCTAAGTGTCAGGGTGTTAAGCGGCAGCGCAGCGTATTTCTCCACCGTCATATCGTAAAACGACATCTTCCCAGGCTTATGGTGGTTAATGTGTAGCTTCCGCGCTGTACCCGCTACAGAGTCTCGAGGCGACTCTTTATGAGACACGTGCTTGCGTGAGGTAATGTCATAACGTGACATTAGGTCAGGGA
This sequence comes from Closterium sp. Naga37s-1, assembly GCA_947471745.1. NCBI lineage: Eukaryota > Viridiplantae > Streptophyta > Zygnematophyceae > Desmidiales > Closteriaceae > Closterium > Closterium sp. Naga37s-1. Next base: position 4,781 of record CANJKZ010000830.1, read on the forward strand.
TACGGTGGCATTTATGGAAGAATCGTGCTGATTTTGCTGTAATTTGATGGACTGTAGGTGGATGGTTGGAGAGAGTGTGACCTTGTACGGAGTGAATGTAGCGGTGGTCTTCGTGATGCTGAATCCTCCTGTTCCCGCGGCAGCTACTGGAATTCTGATATACTGTCGAACACTGGAAATCATCATCGAGTCCGCTCGGCGCGCTTCTGGAAAACGACGCATCATTTGATGGCGAATCCGCGTTATAAGGGGACTCAACTAAAGCAGTAGGTCTTCCACAGCCGGCTAGGGCTTCGCGATTGGGGTCATGGCGCGCTTCAGCCGGTCGCACGGGGCTGATCTCACACGTGGATGGAGCGGCTATCTGCCACGTAGAAGCAGAAGCTTTGCGGAGAGCATCGGTCGAAACGGAAAGGGATATAGAGGCGGAAAGGTGGCTAGAAGAGTAAATGCGAGGAGAAGCGCCGACGTCGGGGACGAGAGAGGGTAGAGTAGGAATCAGGCTACGAGAGGATAGAGCTGACGAGCTTCCTGCGGACGGCGACGAGGAAATGTGAGCGGAAGAGGCGATGTCGGGGAAATTAGAGGCTAGAGTAGGAATCACGCCAGGGGAGAATAGATCTGACGAGCTTTCGGCGGACGGCGACGAGGCGAAGCGCGATGGGTCGATGGGCGATGGGACTACGCGCGACGATATGGATCCTCTCGTGGCGATCTGGCTAAAAGGGGAAGAATAATTCGAACATAGGGAGGCGAAGCGCGATGCGACTGAACGCATTGATAGGGATCCTTCATTAAAAAGTATACGACTGAACACCATAGTTAACGGCGACTAAAGTTAACGCGTGATCTTAGCTAGTCATGGCGAAGTCCTGCTAGCAGAAGTCTTATCTCGTTCTTTCCATGGAGAACCAGATGTAAATTAGAACAAAAACACACAACTAATAGAGTCCACTATTAGAGCAAACTGCTCGTAAAGCCAACTGATTAAGTCTATTAATTACAAACAAACAAGTCGTAATAGAATACTAACTAACTAGCATGCAAAGCTGCTAAAGCTGCTACAGTCGCGCCATCCAGAGCAGCTTGGTTCTTCTTGAGCTTGAGGCTTCAGCTTGGGTCTTGAGAGTCTTGCTTTCTCGAGTCTTCATGACCCCTCTTGGCCGCTAGAGGCAAATGCCTCTAGCGTTACACCCGCACACCGCGTTGAGGTGGAGGTCATTCGTGCGGGATCTGTTTGGGAGAGGGGAAACACAAAACAATATCAAAAAGGAAGGGGAGGGTTAAAATTATTACTGTAGCGGCGGGAAACACCTCAGCTCCTCGGTTGAAGAGATGCCAGGTTGTCAGAAGAGTTGCCCGAAGAGGCGCGGAAATCGCACCTGTACCAAATTACAGTACCTGACCCCAACCAACCCAACCCCCGCGCGCGCGGCCTAACTACACCCACCCAAACCCACCCAAACCCGAATCTGCAAAGGGGAGGGGGATGGGGAGGGGAGGGGGGGGGTCAAACTTCCGCGGACGACGCTCCACGCGGCTTGGACCTCCCTCCTCGCCGCCAGCGCCGTTGTCCCCGCCAGCGCCGTTGCCCCCGCCCCCGCCAGCGCCGTCGTGTCGTCCCCGCCGTTGGCTCCCGCCATCTCCCGCCGTTGTCCTCTCCAACTGACACAGAGCACAAAGCAAGAAAGTTAAAATCCAGGAGAAAAAAAATACTAGGAAACCGGAATTGACAGCGTACCACGTAAGCTGAGTCGTTGCAGCTAGCGTCGTCAGCTCCCGCTCCCGCTTCCACGCCGTGAGCTGCACTAATAACACAAAGCACGAAGCACGAAGTTAGAATCCGGGAAGAAAATTACAAGGAAACTGGAATTGACAGCGTACCACGTAAGATGAGTCGTTGCAGCTAGCGCCGTCAGCTCCCGCTCGCTTCCACGCCGTGAGCTGCACTAACACACGAAGCACGAAGTTAGAATCCGGCAAGAAAATTACAAGGAAACTGGAATTGACAGCGTACCACGTGGATGAGTCGTTGCCGCTAGCGCCGTGAGCTCCCGCCGCTCCCAAGCCGCGAGCTGCACTAAAACGGAGAGCACAAAACAAGAAGTGAGAATCTGAAAATAATAACAATGGTAACCGGAATTGACAGCGTACCACGTGAAGCTTGAAGTTGAACTCCCTCTCCCGTCGCCGCCAACGCCGTGAGCTGCACTAAAACGGAGAGCACAAAAGAAGAAGTGAGAATCTGAATAAAATAACAATGGTAAACCGGAATTGACAGCGTACCACGTGAAGCTTGAAGTTGAACTCGCTTTCCCGTCGCGCCTCCAGCGCCATAGCTCCCACTCTTGCTGCTCCTGCGCTAAAGGAGATCACACACGAACAAGTCAGAATCTGGAAAAAAACCAAAGCAAGAAACCGGAATGACAGATTACCAAGGGAATGCAGTGCCGGAAGTCGGTGAAGATAGTCGGTGCAGTGCCGGAAGTCGGTGAAGATAGTCGGTGCAGTGCCGGAAGGGGCAGTGGAGCGGGAGGGGGAGCGGAGAGGTCGGGCTGGGGCTACCCTCGCTCTCCGCTGCCGCCCTGCCCCAACCCCGCTCGCACAACCCCGCAGACTCCTCATGTGAAGCTTTCTTCTTGCCTAAGATCTGCGAGTCTGCTCACATGGCGTTTCCACACGTCATGATATCGCGGCATAGAGAAATACAAAACCAGAGAGAAAAATTGCAAGAAAACGGAAACAAACATAACAGAAACGAGAAAAAGGAAATGGAAGCGCCGCCAAGCGCCTCGGTAGACGCGCCGTCCGCCCGCGAAACGCCCGCAGACTCCTCGTTAAGCTAACAACCTGCTCACATGACGACTCAACCCATCATGATACCATGGCAGAGAGAAACCAACGAGAAAACAACGAGGAATAATGAGGAAAAACGAGGAATAACGAGGAAAACGAAGCAACCAATTACAAAAACGAGAAAATACGACCACGCGCCGGTGAGACGCGCCGTCCGCCCGTGAGACCGTCACAAAGTAAGGGCCACTAGTTTGGGCCTAAATTTGACCAAAATTGTACTTTCGACCCAAAATTGGACCATGACCAGTCCAATTTTGGACACCAAAACCAGGACCAATTTTCGTGTACTTGGACATACACCTTTTGGCCAAAAAATACACCAACCAGGGTATGACTAGATTGGACCTGGATCAGCCTAAAATCAAACCAAAATATGTCCAATTGTGTAGTTATTTTGGGATTAGATGGTATTACATCATTGCGCGGTTCATGCACATATTTTCACAACATCAAGCACTAAACCCAGCTTAATATTAATTAAACAAGCCACCATACCAACAAACAGGTTCATCAGTAGAAAATGCCCTACAAGCCACAAGGTCCCATCCTACAAACCTCTGCCTCCCCAAATGACGCTATAGTCTACAAGCACACTGAACTTCACCGTCATTAGCCGAACCATAGCCCGGCTTATGCGTCCCCCACTGGCGTCTACTCATTACCCCCGCCACGCCCATTGCTGCTGCCTACCCCCACCTCCATGCTATACCCATTGCTGTTTCCACCGCATCCGCCAGCCCACACTCAATGCTGTGCCCTATGCCGGTTGTTGCTTCCATAAATGCCTACTGCTCACCCCCCCCCTATCACCGTAATCCCTGGCATCGTCCCCTTCCACCCTAAACACGTTGCTCCTTCCCGCCTCCCTCCTTATCTCCTACGGCCAGGTGTGGTTCCTGGGCAGGCACTAGCCTTCAAGACCGTCGTGGCTGGGTTGTCGCTTGGTGTCTGCAAGGTGTTGCCCGTGTTAGGCATCTCGTCTCTGCTGGGTGTTGGGATAGTAGCATTCTGATTTGCCGTATGTGCCATTGTAATGTTGGTTTTGCAGGCGCACACAACGATGGCAATTCCGGCGGCAGAGGGAGAACATTTCTCACGTGTCGCTCATTTTGTGAGAGCCGCCCCTGATTCATACTCAAGGCCCTGGTTCTCGGATGTGGCTGTCATGGGGACTGCGCGAGATGGGAGCAACACTGAATGGTATGGGAAACTCCTGCTTCTGTTCCATACCATGGTCGGGGGCTGCAAGAAGGAGTTTGCATATGTCAAGTACTGGACCAGGACGGGCGAGGATGCGAAAACTGGTTGCACCCGGCTTGCTTGGACTCCCGGGCGATCACTTTATGCTGTGATCGACGCCGGCTCAATATACAGGGAGGTGCACGTTATCAAGGCGTTCCATAGCGACTCTGCGTATCTGCTCAACAAGTATCAACTTAGGGGATAAATCTGCTGTTGCATTGTGTAGTCTATTACTTTGGGGGGCTCCCACGGACAACGGTAGCATGTGGACGCATAAGTGCTGCGAGGAGATCCATGCAATGTTGCCGTAGCTGATAACCCTCCATCAATGATTGCAGCTAGCAACGCTAGCTGAATTATGGTTTCAAATTTAAGGTATAATTACTTTGATGAATTTTAAACTTGTTACTAAAACTACTGTCATTTGTAGTGTAATGTAGGATCAATGTTAGACCCTTTGTGGTCCGATTTCGGTCTTCTTGGGGCGTGGTGTTACATTGGTCAATTTGTTGACCCGAAATTGCACAGTAACAAAGCCGCGATTTCTGAAATGTCGCGGCTCGATGAATTTGGACTTCGACTTGACGCGCTTTGCTTGCACCCGCCAATTTCTGGCCAATTTGGCACGAATCGCGTCGAACCCCAACGCAGCAAAATTTGTTGCACCCAAACTCCCTCGAAGCCCCACGAGGGTTGTTTGTGATGACGCGGCATCCGCCCGTGGGACGCGGCATCCGCCCGTGAGACGCGTCATCCGCCCGTGAGACGCGTCGTCGGCCCGTGAGACGCGTCGTCGGCCCGTGAGACGCGTCGTCGGCCCGTGAGACGCGTCATCCGTCATGTCGTGCTAGGTGCTACGCGCCGCCGTAAGTCGTTCGTACGCTCTGCAGGAAGACAGCAACAACATTAGAACCGAAACCTTGAAGGAAACGAACGAAGGAAACGAACGAAGGAAACGAAGGAAGGAAGGAATGCACCATAGCAGCGCAGTGACGGTCAGTGGCGCGGTCACGGTAGCGAACCGCCGTGAGACGCGCTTCGTCCTTCGCCAAACACGTCGCCACGCGTCACCGCGTTTCGCCATCCGTGAGTCATCGCCCGCCACGCGTCATCCGCGTCTTTGTGGTCAGGTTCTGCAGGAAGGAAGAGACGACACGTTAGCGAAGCGAACACGGAACGAACCGGAGCCGCCAAAGACAAGCGAGGCTTCAAAGAAGAGAATCACCAGTGACGACTTGTCTTGGCGGAGCGGCAGCGACGGGAGAGGCCGTCAGCGGGACTTGGCGTCATTGACTTGGCGTTTGAAGTCAGCGGGACTTGGCGTCATTGACTTGGCGTTTGAAGTTTGCGGGACTTGGCGTCATTGACTTGGCGTTTGAAGTCAGCGGGACTTGGCGTCATTGACTTGGCGTTTGAAGTCAGCGGGACTTGGCGTCATTGACTTGGCGTTTGAAGTCAGCGGGACTTGGCGTCATTCACTTGGCCTTTGAAGTCTCGGCCAGCTTCGGCCGCCAAAAGGTCTGCATCAAAAAACAGAATCAGTTTAGTACTGCGCCTCAGAAAATGGCATAAATAAAAACGACGGGAAAGAAAAGCGATTGGAAAAGTACAGCGACGTGCTTACCGGCAGAGTGACGACTTGTCTTGACGGAGACGAGCGGCAGCGACGGGACTTGTCGGCAGCAGCGTTCCAGCGGGACTAGTCTTGGCGGAGCAACGGCGACGGCGGGCATGACGGCGACGGCGATCGTGACTGCGTCATTGACGGTAGGAGCTTTCGAGTCATGACGGTAGGAGCTTTCGAGTCATGACGGTAGGAGCTTTCGAGTCATGACGGTAGGAGCTTTCGAGTCATGACGGTAGGAGCGGTAGGAGCTTTCGAGTCATGACGGTAGGAGCGGTAGGAGCTTTCGAGTCATGACGGTCGCCATGAGTGTCGCCAAGAAGGCCGCCGAGATCTGAAAAAAGAAGAAGGCAGCATATTAGTACTTGTGTTAAAAAAAAAAACCATTGGCGTATTAGTTACTAGAAGCAACACTTGGAAGAGATCTACGTACCCCAACCATTTGGCGACAAGCCCGTCATTGGCGACGGTCGCCATGACTGCTGCCAGCTTCGTCGTCAGGAGCAACGGCGACGGCGAGCGTGACGGCGACGGCGATCGTGACTGCGCCATTGACTTTGTAGGAGCTTTCGAGTCAACGGTGAGCGTCAGGAGCAACGGCGACGGCGACGGCTTGAAGCAAACAGTTTGAAGTGATTTATTGGCGACAAGTCCGTCATTGGCGAAGGGGGGCGAGGCGACCTTGAATGCTTGAATGCAGCTCGGCGTAGCCTCTCGCAATGCAGCTCCTCTCGCTATCTTGTGAGACGGTCGTCAATGAGGTCGCCAATGAGGTCGTCAATGAGGTCGCCAATGAGGTCGCCAATGAGGTCGTCAATGAGGTCGCCAATGAGGTCGCCAATGAGGTCGTCAATGAGGTCGCCAATGAGGTCGCCAATGAGGTCGTCAATGAGGTCGCCAATGAGGTCGCCAATGAGGTCGTCAATGAGGTCGTCAATGAGGTCGTCAATGAGGTCGTCAATGAGGTCGTCAATGATGTCGTCAATGAGGTCACCAATGACGTCGCCAATGACGGTCTGAAAAGGAAAAGGCAACACATTAGCACTACTCAAAGAAGAAACAAAAAAACAACACGACGTTTGATCAAAGTCCAACCTGGTTTACGTACCCCAAGTCGACGGTTGGTGAACAGTTGGCGACGGTCATGACAACAGTTGGCGACGCCTTTCAGGTCCTCAAAGCGCCAAAGGCGGGAGGCGTTCTTCCGGTATGCTTGAGTGCGACCCGTCCGGAGGTCGAAGCTCCTATCCGCTTCCGGCATGACTTATGTCTGAAAAAGAGAAAGCAAACAAAGGATTAGTAAAAAGAAGAACCAAAGTACCTAAGTGCTGAAGGCAAGAAAAGATCAGCGATCAGAGCAAAACTAAGGAAGGCAACAAAACTAAGGACAATGATTCACTTACCCCAACACGATCAGCGACGGTCGCCGCGAGCCGTGCCGGATCCTGACTTCCTTCCGTGACGACCGCGAGCCGTGCCGGATCCTTCCGGATCCGTGGCGACCTTTCAAGTCCTCGCCAGTTTCATGCATGAGTGCCTCTCAAACGGCGATGATTCGCGTCTCGCGGCGGGGTGAGATCGGCTTCAGGTCGACTTCTGTAGAATTTCCAGCTTGAAGCACCTACCGCGTCGAGCTTGGCTTGGGCCTGAAAAAAAAAAAAGTAAAAAAAGGCAATACTTCAGTGCCGCTCAAAAGAAGGAGAAGAAAAATCAAGTTAAACTAAAGTCCAACTCTATTTACTTACCTCAACCCAGTCCACAAGTCCGCCACTGGCGGCGGTGGCGAACCGTTGGAGGTGTTCTTGACACCCGTTGGAGGCGTTCTTGACACCCGTTGGAGGCGTTCTTGAAACCCATTGGACCCGTTGGAGGCGTTCTTGAAACCCGTTGGAGGCGTTCTTGAAACCCGTTGGAGGCGTTCTTGAAACCTGTTGGAGGCGTTCTTGAAACCCGTTGGTTATGCTTGAGTGCTTCCGTCATAAAGACGGCTTGCGTCTGAAAAGAAGAAGGCAACCAAGGATTAGTAACAAGAAGAACCGAAGTCACTCAGAGCCAAACTAAAGAAGGGAACAAAAAAAGGAACCAGCGACAATGATCCAGCGTGACTAACCTCACAAGTTGGTGACGGTCGCCGCGAGCCGTGACGGATCTTGACCTTCGGGTCCTCGCCACGTCGAATCTTACACGGCGATGAAGCGTCTATCGCGGCGACGGTCGCCGCGAGCCGTGCCGGATCTTGACCTTCGGGTCTTCGCCACTTCGGATCTCATGTGAAACTTCGAAGCTCCCGAGGCTCTTGAAGAGCGGAGACATTGCTGCGAAGAACTCGCAGCACCAGCATCTTGAGTGGTGCCACCAGCGGTGACGGGATTTCGCACCACCAGCCTGAAGCTCTTTCTGCGCTTGTAGAGATGATCTTGCGGAACATAGATCTTGCAGTGGAGATCATTATCTTGTCGCGATGATATGTTGCCGCGAAAATCCGTCAGCACACGGTTCGGCTCGAAACACTTGGCAGCTCGCTCCTCACGACACCTACCCACCCACCCCAACCCCTAACTCAACGCCGCCTCGTGCTTCGAGCTTCACCGTGTGCTTCAGGTAGCTTCAGGAGCTCATTAGATTGGAGCTCTTTGAAAACCCTTCCAAAGTTTGAAAAGGAAGGAAAAGAACGCTACAAAGGCAACATCGCTAAATTATATGGAGCGGATGAAGCTCGAGAGAGGAGCAAGCGGAAGGTAGTTGCTGAAGCAGAAGGAAAGCGTGCTGCTGATCAGTGGATGAACGAATTCAGCGGCAGCCATTCTGAACGGCGGCGGTCGCGGTACGTCTTAGCGCCTCTTTAACCCAAAAGTGATAGGTGAATGCAGGTAGGAGTGATACAATAAAACAGCATATACCAAGGTGCAGTGCGGTGGACGGGGCGCGGCACTGGTGTGGTCTAAACTGTGTGGGAGGGAATTTCTGGATCCTGACACCAGGCTGGGCGCGCGGTGCGATACAGTTGATTGTGATGTGAAAGGATGGATGGTGGTGGTGCAGGCGACCGCAACGGTGAGGAGGTGTGGTGGCATGTGTCATGAGCCAATGAAATGCCGCGGCGAGATTGCGGCAGGCAGGGAGGGGACATTCGTCTAAGCGGCGCGTGGAGAACATTTCGAGGCGGCTGAAATTGTGCCCCCGCCTTATCCATCCAGTTCAACCCAAGTTGTACAGCACATTCATTTTGCACATTCGGGCTATACAAATCGGATTGACTTTTCTGTGTGTAAACGCGTTTGCCAAAGGCGAGTATTTCTGGTTAGGGAGGTTTGTTGGTGTGCAACAGCAAGGGCAGGCTTGAGCCGTCTAGGTGGTGGTTGACGTGGCGCTATTTATAGCGGGCCATGAGTTTTTTTCAGCTGATCCGCGAGAGTTTTCCGTGAGGTGCGGGACGGCTCTGGTTTAGGAAAAGTTCAGCCGAACCTGCCTAGGGCAGCTGGAATAACAATGGATGGATGAGAAGAAAATTTCGCGAACCAATGGAACGAAGTTGTTTTTGACACCCCGGCACAACCACTGGACCTGGTACTCCGAACCGAACCTACCACACCTCCCTTCACCCGTCATTGTCCAGATGTGCTTCGTCACAGCAGTAGGGTGTAACTTGCATTAGCTCAGACACTAATTTGCATTTAGTACTAGTTTTCGCCACGCATCTTGTTAGTTCGTGAGGACAGATCTCAGCGCGGTAGTCGATGTAAGTGCTTTCATGGCAGCGAAAATTTCATGTAGCAAGTGTCGCTCACGCCCTCGGTCGTTCTTAGTTTTAATTGCTTTACGCTTGGCGTGCTAGCAGTACCGGATCTGAACAGACATAGCATTATCGGCAAGCCAGTTCAAGTTGAGGCACCAGATCTTACTTCTATTTACTTGCGTAATGCGGACGTCTTTCGGCGGACGAATTACTATGGTCGATTTCGTATGCATCAGTAACGTAGCGGGTTTCGTCGAGTAGATAGCGCCTTTCGTCAACTTCACAGCGTCGACGGTATCCTGGACGCAAGACGCGGAAAAGGAGGTGAGGGGAGGTGACGGTAATTTCCCCTTCCCCCTCCCCTTTTCGCTTTCCCCCTCGTGACTTCAGAGCATCGAGAGCAGGAAATGAAGGAGAGGACTGGAGAAAGTTGGAAGCCTCTGTACTTTCCCCTTCCCCCTACATTTCCGCTTTTTTCTCTCCCCTGTCCGCTTTTCCGCTCCCCATTCCGCCTTTCTCCTCCCCTTTCCGCTTTTCCCCTTTCCTTTCCGCTTTTTTCCTCCCCTTTCCGCTTTTCCCCTCCCCTTTCCACGCTCCCCTCATCTTCCAGGACTTCAGTGCGCGTCGACGGTCCCAGCCTGGACGCAAGACGGGAAAAAGGGAGGACGGGAGCGGAGGGGAGGTGAGCAGAGGGGAGAAGAAAGACGAAGGTGGGCGGAGCGGAGGGGAGAAGAGGGGATATGGACGGAGAGGACTGGCGAAAGGGCGAAGCTACGATTTCCCCCTATTTTTTCCTTCCCTCCCCCCCCTCCCCCCCCCCCCCCCCCCCCCCCCCCCCCCCCCCCCCCCCCCCCCCCCCCCCCCCCCCCCCCCCCCCCCCCCCCCCCCCCCCCCCCCCCCCCCCCCCCCCCCCCCCCCCCCCCCCCCCCCCACCTCCCTATTGTTCTCTTCCTTCACCAAGCATCCCCATTCTCCGCTCATTCCCCCCTCTTTCCAGTCACCCTCCCAACCCCCCACTCTCATCACTGTTGCGCTCTATTGTTCTCTTCCTTCACGCCCATCCTCAGCTCCCCTCGATTCACCCCTCGTTCCCCCTCTTCCCCCCTCCTCCCCTCTTCCCCCTTTTCTGACTCACCCCCTCATCCCCCCTCCAACACCCATACCTCAACTTTTCCTCCGCTCATGCTTCTTCTCCATCACGATCACCCCTCATCTCCCTCCCCTCCCCTGCCACCGCCCCCTCACTACCCTCATCTCTCTCACCCCCCTCCCCTCTACCACAGCGTAGCTACCCCTCATTCCCCCCCCGCCCTTCCCTCACATTTTCCCCACTCACCCCTCATCTGTTCTCGCCCATGCTCTCCGCATTCCCCTCGCTTCTCCCTGAATGGCTGCTTGTGTTTACATGTGGCACTCCCAGTGTGACTGCTGTCCTCATCCGCCCCGCCCTTCCCCCACCTTCCCCCCACTCACCCCTCATCTGTTCTCGCACATGCACTCTGCATTCCCCTCCTTTCCCCATGTATGACTGCTTGTGCTCAGTGTATGCCATTTGATTCCCCAGCTATCTTATCTGGCACGTGTCTGCATGTGATGTGATTGCTGCTCGTGACTGGTCCTTGTGACTGCTGCTCATTGCTGCGAAATCATTCACTGTTACCCATGTCGCACTGTCTGTGCAACTGCTTACTCTAATAAATAACATGTCATTTGTCTTCTCAGCTGCCTTTGTTCTGACACGTGCTGCATGCAATGTGGCTGACCTGTTCGCATTTGCGGCCACAGCAACACTCTATCTGATTCCTGGTTGACGCTTGGCTGGCTGGCTGGCTGTGTGTGATGTGCCACCAGCAGCCCCACTAGTTTCTGCTATTATACAACTTGTGATTTATTTGAGTTATGTAGCCTGTTTGTACCTACCGTGTTATGATATAAAATTCTCCGTAAGGCCATGTCAGATGCACCAGCAATCAGTCTACTATACCTTCTGTGCATGTAATCACAGTGGTGATAGGATCATGGGAAAATATGTCAATGATAACTTACATGGGGCACTATAACGCGTACGGTAACGATTTCAACGCGTTTGGTAACTCGCTTAACGCGTTTGGTAACTTGCTTAACACGTTTGGTAACTCGTTTAACGCGTATGGTAACTATACACTAGCAGCCCATCACGCGAATGGTAACTACATGAAACTCCCGCCGAAATGATCCTGACGAAGAGGAATTTATCGAGTTTGAAAGATTTTACACATAGTTTTGTATTTTTTGAACAAGTCCCGCCGCGACTTTGAAGGACCCCGTTTATTCTATTACCACGGACCGAAAAGTTTCAGAGCCGTTTTAAATATATATGTAGCTCGTACAAAAACGGTTAAAATATGATTTTGGATAGCATGATTGCGAACTTGCAAAATTATTAAAAAAAAAAAAACATTCCCCGAAAGGACCTCGGGGCTTTTACTTTTTGTAATTACTGCAACGTTGGAGAATTTTTGCATGTGGGAAAAATACACCTCTTTAGAATTACATGTTTCGTTTTTTTTACCATAAACGCCTTCTCGCAAGGAGTTTAGGGTCGCCTCTCAAATTCATTTGCCATCTGAAAGGGGTATAGATTTGTTTTCCCCGGCTGCACGATAGAATGAAGTACAAACAGTTTGCGGAAAGAGCGCCAGAATGTCAGTTATGTAAGAACAGTTGTTTTCACAACACTTACGTTTTTGCAATTAGCTTGAAAATCGGAAAGTGTGTCAGAAATTCGGAAAGTGTGTCAGAATTTCGGAAAATTGTGTCAGAATTTCTGAGAGTGTGTCAGAGGTTTCTGCTTCAGGATTCGTTAATTTAGTCTGACGCGAGCGGGAAAAACCAGAATGAGGGTCATTTTGGGCGAGGGTTTCTTCTAGTTACCATTCGCGTGATGGGCTGCTAGTGTATAGTTACCATACGCGTTAAGCGAGTTACCAAACGTGTTAAGCGAGTTACCAAACGCGTTGAAATCGTTACCGTACGCGTTATAATTCCCCATAAAAGTTACCATTGACATATTTTCCCTAAGATCATCGAGTCCAGCAGTTCATATCATAACCGAGCAAGAAGCCTCATACGGTAGCTAGCAATATATCGGCAATGCAATGCTAAATGCAGTGTATACTAGACTTCCCGCAAGGTCGTGCAGTCCTGAGGAGAGTTAATTACAACGGCGTTGTTCGCCAGCACTTTTAACAACAAAAATGACGGGATCAGGAAGGTCAGTCTCGGCTTCCTGATCCAGCAGGTCAGCCCGCGAAACTCTTGCCGAGCCTATGATTCCGTCCGAACCAAACGGAATCATGTTGGCCTGTCGAACGCCCTCCTTTTCATTCATTTCGAATGGAATCGTGAAGGTAGGAAAGTGGGTCGGGAGCTTCCTCTACAGGCAAACGCTGGTCCCGTTGCCATTCCATCGCCATTCACCCCCCCTAGCAGAATTGCCTTGGGATGGCCATGGGATTGGAAGGATGTGGAGGGGGACACGGGGAATTGGAAGGTGGGGAGGGTGGTTCCTGATCCCGTTGCCACCCTTCCCCTTTCTGGCGCGAAATTTCGCGATTTGGCCATTCCCCCCACACCTATTCGGGAGGTTCCTCCTCTGGTTCGTGATTCCACGGCCTTTCTTTTTTTAGATGTGCTGGCGAACACCGCCAACGGTATCCGGCTGACTGACGACGATGTCACCGGAAACAGACGATTTTATAGCACTTCGGGACTTTCGCGTGATGTTTCCTAGTGAAATTTGTTTGTTCATAACGTGAAGCATATACTGATAGTTCAAGCGCTTACCATGGACGATTTTATTGACCTGAGCGACGACCAATGGGAGCGTCTCGAGCGCGGCGAGCGCATTTCTTCCCCAAGCTGCGGTGCCGGCAGCGCCGGTGATCGCGCCGGGATTCCCGCCGGAAATTCCGCTGGTACTCCCGCCGCCGATCCCGCCGTGAATTTCGCCGGTGGCTGGCCGATGGACCCGCGATTGGCGCTAGAGCTAGAGGATGAGCGGGAAGACGTCGAAGCGCGTCTGCAGAAAATACAGGAGGAGGTAGAATCGCTGCTAGAAGAGCAGGAGCAGCTAATCAAGAGACGCGAGGAGATTAACTCCAGACTAGAGGCGTCAGCTGCGGCTGCAGCCGCGTGGGCTGCTGCTAATAACGCGAATGCTAATAGCGAAGCTGCCAGTGAGAGCAAAAATGATTTTAACAGGAACGCTGGTAATGGTGGTGATGGTGGTGGTGGTGCAAAATCTGAGCAAGGAGTAGCAGTGGGTGTGGGGGGGTCAAGAGGAGTAGGAGGATCAGGAGGAACAGGGGGAGCAGGAGGAGGAGCGGGAGGAGGAGCAGGTGCAGCAGGGTTGGGATCGGTGGCGAGGTGGCAAGCTCCCTTTGAATGGGACGCCCAGGTGGCTGCGGTTGGGCGAGATGTGTTTGGGATCGGACGGTTCAGATCGCAGCAGAGGGAGGTAAGGGAGAAGGCTCGGAAGCAGGGACGGTATGGGGCCAGGCTGGGGGGCAGGCAAGTACAGGATCTGCCCTGCCCTCCCTCCCTGTTTTAGATCATTTATGCAGTCCTGTGCAAACGGGACGTGTTTGTGGTCATTCCGGCAGGGGGGGACAGGAGCTTCTGCTACCAGCTGCCAGCACCACTGTCCTCAGTCAACCTGTCCATAGCACTCTCCTTTCTCCTCCCTGCTTCTCCCCTCCAGCAGTGCTTCTCCCCTCCTCTCAGATCATCAATACGGTGTTGTGCAAGCGGGACGTGTTTGTGGTCATTCCGGCAGGGCGGGCGGCAAGAGCCTCTGCTACCAGCTGCCAGCGCCTCTGCCCTTCTTCCCTACCACCGCACTGACCTTATTATTCTCCTCTCTCCACTCTCCACTCGCTCCTCTTTCTCACTCCCCTCATCAGATCATCAACGCAGTGTTGTGCAAGCGAGACGTGTTTGGGATCATGCCAGCAGGGGGGGGCAAGAGCCTCTGCTACCAGCTGCTAGTGTGCCCTCACTGCAGAGGCGTTATTAGTCTCCTTTCTCTTCTCTCCTCGCGCAACTTTTCCCCTCTCCCCTCGTCAGATCATTAACGCAGTGCTGTGCAAGAGGGACGCGTTCGTGATCATGCCAGCAGGGGGGGACAGGAGCCTCTGCTACCAGCTGCCAGCACCACTGTCCTTGCCAATCTGACTGCATCCCTCTCCATCCCATCAGATCATCAATGCAGTCCTGTGCAAGAGGGATGTGTTTGTCATCATGCCAGCAGGGGGCGGGAAGAGCCTCTGCTACCAGCTGCCAGCGCTGCTATCTGCACTGCTCACTTTCTGCCCTGCTGCCCTGCTGCAATGCTTGCTTATCGTTCTCCTCTCCCTTCGTCCCTCCCCTCATCAGATCATCAACGCCGTGTTGTGTAAACGAGATGTGTTTGTCATCATGCCAGCAGGGGGCGGGAAGAGCCTCTGCTACCAGCTGCCTGCACTGCTATACCCAGGCATCTCCCTGGTCGTCAGCCCACTTTTGTCGCTCATTCACGACCAGGTAGGTACTGTGATATCATGTAGTGTGGTTATATGCAGTGTGATTATGCGTGCTGTAGTTATGTACACAATGTAAGAGCCTCTGCTACCGGCTGCCAGCGCTGCTCTCGCCAGGCATCTCCCTGGTCGTCAGCCCTCTGCTCTCTCTCATTCATGATCAGGTGTGATGATAAGTATGTGCTGTGATTACCTACCACCGGCTGCCAGCGCTGCTCTCGCCAGGCATCTCCCTGGTCGTCAGCCCTCTGCTCTCTCTGATCCATGATCAGGTGTGATGATAAGTATGTGCTGTGATTACCTACCACCGGCTGCCAGCGCTGCTCTCGCCAGGCATCTCCCTGGTCGTCAGCCCTCTGCTCTCTCTCATTCATGATCAGGTGTGATGATAAGTATGTGCTGTGATTACCTACCACCGGCTGCCAGCGCTGCTCTCGCCAGGCATCTCCCTGGTCGTCAGCCCTCTGCTCTCTCTCATTCATGATCAGGTGTGATGATAAGTATGTGCTGTGATTACCTACCACCGGCTGCCAGCGCTGCTCTCGCCAGGCATCTCCCTGGTCGTCAGCCCTCTGCTCTCTCTGATTCATGATCAGGTGTGATGATAAGTATGTGCTGTGATTACCTACCACCGGCTGCCAGCGCTGCTCTCGCCAGGCATCTCCCTGGTCGTCAGCCCTCTGCTGGCTCTCATCCACGACCAGGTGGGTAGTTACAATATAGTGTGTGGTTCTACCTACTGCCAATGTATATAGCCTCCCTCCCCTCTGCTACCAGCTGCCTGCACTGCTCTCCCCAGGCATCTCCCTGGTTGTCAGCCGTCTGCTGTGTCTCATACACGACCAGGTGAGTACGATGACAGTATAGTGTGAGGTTATACATCCACGACCAGGTGGGTGATTAGCAGAGGGCTCTCTCTGCTCTGCTCTCTCTCTCTTGGGTGATCACGCTGCTCTTGCCTGGCTCTCTTGCTTGCTCTCCCCCACACACACGTACACAGGTCATTTGTCTGTCGGGCTTTGGTGTGCCGGCAGCCATGCTCACATCTACCACCTCCAAAGACGAGGAACGGGCGGTCTATAATACCCACTTTCATCTCATGGAGTTTGTCTCGCCGTCTTAATAACACTCAAGTTGATGGACATCAGACCTCCGCAGCCCACCTGTTTACTAATAACAACATCTACCACCTCCAAAGACGAGGAACGGGCGGTCTATAATACCCTGGAGCAAACTTTTGAGTCGACTCAAAAGTCACCTTGGAACGGGCGGTCTATAATACCCTGGAGCATGGGGAAGGGGTGGGGGGGGAGTGGCGGCTGTCATGCTCACTTCTACAACCTCCAAGGACAAGGAAAGGACGATCTATTCTAAGCCCCTCTCTTTTCTCCCCTCCCCCTTGCCCTCACCCTCTCCTCTCCCCACTAGGTCATGTGCCTGTCAGGCTTTGGCGTGCCAGCGGCCATGCTCACATCTACAACGTCCAAAGACGAGGAGAGGGTGATATATTCTAAGCCCCTCTGTTTGCTCCCCTCCCCCTTGCCCTCACCCTCTCCTCTCCCCACTAGGTCATGTGCCTGTCAGGCTTTGGGGTGCCGAGGTGACTTTTGAGTCGACTCAAAAGTCTTTTGAGTCATGTGCCATGGTAACGAGGTGACTTTTGAGTCGACTCAAAAGTCTTTTGAGTCGTGTGCCATGGTAACGAGGTGACTTTTGAGTCGACTCAAAAGTCTTTTGAGTCGTGTGCCATGGTAACGAGGTGACTTTTGAGTCGACTCAAAAGTCTTTTGAGTCGTGTGCCATGGTAACGAGGTGACTTTTGAGTCGACTCAAAAGTCTTTTGAGTCGTGTGCCATGGTAACGAGGTGACTTTTGAGTCGACTCAAAAGTCTTTTGAGTCGTGTGCCATGGTAACGAGGTGACTTTTGAGTCGACTCAAAAGTCACCTCCCCTCCCCCTTGTCCTCACCCTCTCCTCTCCCCACTAGGTCATGTGTCTGTCGGGCTTTGGCGTGCCAGCGGCCATGCTCACATCTACAACGTCCAAAGACGAGGAAAGGGCGATTTACAATACTCTGGGCTACTGAACATCCACCTACTTCCCTCTCTCCTCCCCCCAACCACACAGGTCATGTGCCTGTCAGGCTTTGGCGTGCCAGCGGCCATGCTCACATCTACAACGTCCAAAGAGGAGGAAAGGGCAATCTATAATACTTTGGAGCATGGGGAAGGGGTGGGGGGGAGTGGTGGAGGGGGAAGGGGAAGGGGACGGGGGAGTGCGAAGGGGGGAGGGGGGAGAGGGAGAGGGAAGAGCGCGGCAGGAAAACCGAGTCGAGGGAGAGGGAGGGGGAGAGCGGGAGGAGGGGGAAGAGGGAAAGGAAAACGGAAGAGAGGCAACGACGAGGAGGCGGAGAGCGAGGAGGAGGAGGAAGAGTGGGGAGGAGAGTATGGGGGGGAAAGAGAGGAAGGAGAAGGTAAAGGGAGAGAAGGAGAAGGTAAAGGGAGAGCAGAAGAAGCAGCAGCAGGAGCAGCAGCAGGGCTGAAGCTGCTATACGTGACTCCTGAGAAGGTGGCGAGGAGCAAGCGGTTCATGTCCAAACTGGAGAAGTGCCACGCTGCTGGGAGGCTTTCATTGATTGCCATAGATGTGAGTATCTGTATGGGTGGTAACCACATGGTAACCACATCGTAACCACATGGTAACCACACCTCAGTGAAGCTGCTATACGTGACTCCTGAGAAGGTGGCGAGGAGCAAGCGGTTCATGTCCAAACTGGAGAAGTGCCACGCTGCTGGGAGGCTGTCATTGATTGCCATAGATGTGAGTATCTGTATGGGTGGTAACCACATGGTAACCACATCGTAACCACATGGTAACCACACCTCAGTGAAGCTGCTATACATGACTCCTGGGAAGGTGGCGAGGAGCAAGCGGTTCATGTTCAAACTGGAGAAGTGCCACGCTGCTGGGCGACTGAGTCTCATTGCCATAGATGTGAGTTCCCATGGGATGTCACTGCTCATGCGGTAACCGCTCCTTACCATACCACCTTGTGACGCCTGAGAAGGTGGCGAGGAGCAAGCAGTTCATGTCGAAGCTGGAGACGTGCCACTCCGCTGGAATGCTATCTCTTATTGCCATAGATGTGAGTACTGACATGGGTGCTCATTTGATGTGAGTGCTCATGCGGTAACCGCACCTCACTGCTATACGTCACTCCTGAGAAGGTGGCACGCAGCAAGCGGTTGATGTCGAAGCTGGAGAAGCGCCATGCTGCTGGGAGGCTCTCATTGATTGCCATAGATGTGAGTGCTGGCACGCAGTAGGCACACAGCAACCCCACATGACGAGCAGCAAGCGGTTGATGTCGAAGCTGGAGAAGTGCCATGCTGCTGGGAGGCTAAGCCTTTTGCCATAGATGTGAGCGGGTGTACAGTAGAGTGGTAACCACATGGTAAGCACACAGTAACCGCATGACTCTTGCCCCCTGGTGTTTTTTCCTTCTCAGGAGGCGCATTGCTGCAGCCAGTGGGGCCATGACTTTGGCCCCGACTACGCCCATCCCTTCTCTGCACTCCCCTCCCACCACTCCTTTATTGTCCCCACCCTCCCTCCTCACTCTTTATTGACCCCCTTCTCAGGAGGCGCACTGCTGCAGCCAGTGGGGGCATGACTTTTGTCCCTGACTATGCCCCTCCTACACATTCACTTTCCCCCACACCCCTGTTCAACCCCTCCTCCTCCCTCTTCCCTTATCAGGAGGCGCATTGCTGCAGCCAGTGGGGCCATGATTTCCGCCCCGACTATGCTCATCTCTCAGTGCTAAAAAAGCAGTTCCCCAAGACGCCCATGCTCGCCCTCACAGTGAGTCACCGCTTCTTCCTCAGTCAAAGAAGATTATGAGAATAATGAGTTAAACCGTGTGCTGGTCTCATGCCCCCCCGCCCCACTATGCTCATCTCTCAGTTCTGAAAAAGCAGTTCCCCAAGACGCCCATGCTCGCCCTCACAGTGAGTGCTGTTCTCATTGTGGTGCTGCTCTCATAGTGGTGCTGCCCTCACCTCATAGTGCCAAGAGGGGGGAGGGGGCGGGAAAAGGTCCCCTGCCCCGACTACGCACATCTGTCTGTGCTCAAGAAGCAGTTCCCCAAGACGCCCATGCTCGCCCTCACAGTGAGTGCTCGCCCTTGCAGTGAGTGCTTGACTTTCTCCGTGTCAGTGTCCAAGATGGAGGAGAGAGGGGGCGGGAAAGGGTGTCTTGCCCTGACTATGCTCATCTGTCTGTGCTCAAGAAGCAGTTCCCCAAGACGTCCATGCTCGCCCTTCCCCTTTCAGTCGTTACCGTGTCTCTGTCTAGTGAAGGCATGACTATGACTACGCTCATCTCTCAGTTCTGAAAAAGCAGTTCCCCAAGACGCCCATGCTCGCTCTCACAGTGAGTCACCGTTGCTTCCTCAGTCTATGAGACACTTTTGAGAATTCTCACTTCTAAGATTTTTTTTTTTTTTTTTTTAACTTTTTTTAACATTCTCATTTTCCAGAATTCTTCAGAATAGCATCCCACCTCTCCCTCCGACCCCCCCCCCCCCCCCCCCCCCCCCCCCACCCCCCCCCCCTCTCCCTCCCTCTTCCCCTCTCTCCCCTTACCCTCAAGGCAACAGCAACTGAACGAGTGAGGGACGATGTGAGGGACATGCTTCAAATGCGGCGATGCGAGCTCTTTGTTTCCTCTGTCAATCGACCCAACCTCTTCTATGAGGTGTGTGTAGTGAATGTGGTTGAATGCGGTTGAATGCGTTTGAATGTGGTTGTTTGTGGTTGTTGCCGATTCGACTTACCGCTAGTCAATTCCGTGTTAAGCTGAATCAAAAGCTTCCTTTTTCAATCAAGTCAAAGCATGATTGAATCGCACCTTATTCCGCTGCTTATACGTGGTACCTACCATACCTTACCTCTGTCTTTCTCAGGTGCGGGAGAAGCCGCCTGGTGCAGCTGCTGCTGTGGAGTCGATTGCTCACTTCATTCTGGAGCACTATGCGCCTTCTGACTCGGGCATTGTCTATTGCTTCTCACGCAAGGAGTGCGAGCAGGTAGGATGGGAAGATGTATGGTGTGAGTAGGTACAGTGCGGTGGGAGGAGATCGGATGTGGAGTCTGTAACTCACTTCATTCTGGAGCACTACGTTCCTTCTTACTCGGGCATCGTCTACTGCTTCTCAAGAAAGGAGTGCGAGCAGGTACAGTGTGACTAAAAATGGTGTGAGCAGGTATGTAGCAGCTGTTGTGGAGTATACTGCTCACCTTTTATTCTGCAGCACTATGCTCCTTCTGATTCAGGCATTGTTTACTGCTTGCGAGCAGGCATGGTTGGAGCAGATAGAGTGCGGTGGTAGCCGGTCTGGTGAAGTGGGAGCAGGTATGCAGCAGCTGCTGTGGATTCAATCACTCAGTTCATTCATTCTCAGTTCGATTCATGCCCCTTTGGGCCTGTGCATCGTCTACTGCTTCTCTCATTTCGTTCCCTCTCAGGTAGCATCAGAGCTGTCGCCGCGTGGATCCCCAGCAGCACACTACCGTGCCGATATGGACCCAGCCCACGTGCATAGTGAGGTGCCTTATAAGAAACCCCTCCTCATCTTGACTCACCTCTGTCACCTCCTATGCCTCTCAGGTAGCATCGGAGCTGTCGCTGCGGGGCATCCCGGCAGCGCACTACCATGCCGACATGGACCCTTCCCATCGCACTCATGTGCATGTGAGGTACTAAGGCGGGGCGGGTGTTGTGCTAGTGCGCTGTGCTGTGCATGATGTGCTGTGCAAGTGAATGACATGGTGAGTGTGTGAGTGATCTTAGCAGCGCACTACCATGCCGATATGGACCCAGCCCACCCCACTCACGTGCATGTCAGGTACTGAGGGAGTACCATTTTGTCAATTACTAAGGCAGGTACTATCATCGGCAGAGCACTACCATGCCGATATGGACCCAGCCCACTGCACCTCATCCACACAAGCATGTCAGGTATTAAGGGGGGGCTTTGGAATAAAAAAACGGAGTGGTGGTGAGTCTGTGAGTGCTCTCAGCAGCACAGCACCATGCCGGTATAAACCCTGCCTGCCCATCACATTCACATGCACCGTGCACATAAGGCAAGGCACTAGCACGGCAGGGATCTTTAGTCAAGTGACGTGTCGTGTATGAGATCTACCAGCAGCACAATACCATACCGTGTGGATATAGACCCTTCCCATCTGACTCTGGGCACTGCGGGTGTGTGTGGTTGGGGCAAGGTAGTAGCATTCTCTTCTCACCATCCCTCCTAAACCCCCATTCCTCGTCCC
Organism: Closterium sp. Naga37s-1; assembly: GCA_947471745.1. Lineage (NCBI taxonomy): Eukaryota > Viridiplantae > Streptophyta > Zygnematophyceae > Desmidiales > Closteriaceae > Closterium > Closterium sp. Naga37s-1. Next base: position 26,138 of record CANJKZ010000830.1, read on the forward strand.
CTTCCCCCCGCTCCCGTTCCTCCCCTAATAGCTGGAGTCGGGGGGAAGTGCAAGTCATTGTGGGCACTGTAAGTGAGTGACTGGAACAATGTGGGCATGTGAGAGGGCTACGAAAGATGTTGGGTCATGGTGGTGGGTGAGTGTGAGAATGAGCAAGAGGTAGGCGCTTTGATCACTGACTGCTGGATGTGGAAAATGTGGGCATGCGAACAAGCGGTAAGTTTCTGCATGTTTGCTTGTGTGTTTGTGTCCTGATGCGGCTTTTACGGCAGGTTGCATTTGGAATGGGAATCAACAAGCCTGACGGTGAGCTATTAGGCTATCGAATTTCTGCTTCTGCCTGCTTGCATGTGTGTGCGCTCTGCATGACCAGGAATAGGAATCAACAAGCCTGATGGTAACCCTAACTTTTTGCCTGAGAATAATCTGCATTGCTGAGGTGGGAACCAGTGCTTTTGCTGTGTGCACATCTGTTTCTCATTATGCTTGTTTGCTGTGCTTAAGGTAATGAACTTGGGCTTATGTCTCTCTTCTATCTTGCTCTCTCTATCGCATTTCCTAATGGCAGTTCGGTTTGTGATACACCATACTCTCAGCAAATCTATAGAGACCTACTACCAGGTAACATGTTGCTTCAGAGGCTAATAAAAAATGAGGGGAACCAAACATTTGGCTTCTTTGTCATTACCAGTTAACTGCCCCGTCTGTTTCCCATGAAACAGTCTTCTTAAGTGCTTTCTTTGCAGTTCGGTTTGTGATACACCATACTCTCAGCAAGTCCATGGACACGTTTTATCAGGTTACCTGCTGTTTCAGGTTCAGAACCGCCTCAAACGTTTTTTGTTTGTCATTACTCCCCCGTTAGTTGCCTTGTCCGTTTCCTGTTTTAATGTGTCTCAAAACCAATTGGGAGAGCAGCAATTCTGAAGTATGGAAAACAAAGCAACCAGCGGAACTAAACTGAAAGTTCCGTAAACGAAACTGGTTTTTGTAAGATGTCCTGGTCCCCGCCGCTTCTCCAGTTTTTTTTTCCCCTTTTTTTTCTCTATTTTTTAGGAGAGTGGGCGAGCAGGCAGGGATGGGCTGCCGGCTCGCTGCATTCTCTTCTTCCGATGTGCGGACCTGCCCCGACAGGTGAGACAGGGTGAGGCAGGGTGTTACAGTGGAGTGGGAAGCTATGAATGAAACTACTGGGGGTGAGAGGCAGGCAGGGATGGGTTGCCGCCTCGCTGCATTCTCTTCTTCCGATGCGCCGACCTGCCAAGACAGGTGAGGCATAGTGTTGCAGGTGCTGTGGGGCAGTGGGGTTGAGAGGGGTGCATGGGATCTGGGGTCTGAGCCCTGGCGAGCGGGCAGGGATGGGTTGCCGCCTCGCTGCATTCTCTTCTTCCGATGCGCCGACCTGCCAAGACAGGTGAGGCATAGTGTTGCAGGTGCTGTGGGGCAGTGGGGTTGAGAGGGGTGCATGGGATCTGGGGTCTGAGCCCTGGCGAGCGGGCAGGGATGGGTTGCCGCCTCGCTGCATTCTCTTCTTCCGATGCGCCGACCTGCCAAGACAGGTGAGGCATAGTGTTGCAGGTGCTGTGGGGCAGTGGGGTTGAGAGGGGTGCATGGGATCTGGGGTCTGAGCCCTGGCGAGCGGGCAGGGATGGGTTGCCGCCTCGCTGCATTCTCTTCTTCCGATGCGCCGACCTGCCAAGACAGGTGAGTAAGGTGCCGCGGGTGGGGACCGGGGAGTAGGCGGTTACAAAGAGGCGTTAGGGGGAACGGTGGGTGAGCGGGAAACATGTGATTGGAATAACGGACTGTTCTTTCAGGTAATGCGGGTCCTACTCTAGTTTTATACAGGGTTACTATCTTTTCAAGAAGTGACTATCGTTCTTTGCTAAGGCGATCCTTCACGCTGCAGCTCTTCTTCATGACCAGTGAAACATGTGATTGGAATAACGGACTGTTCTTTCAGGTAATGCGGGTCTCATCTCATCAACCTGAAGAGTTCTGAGTCGTTTCATTACCCGTCTCCCCACCTGCCGCTTCCCCACCTGCCTTATTCACACCTTCTGTATTCCGCATCTGCCTTGTTCCCACCTGCCATATTCCCAACTTCTCTACCCCAGAGCCGATTGGTCTTTGCAGAAAACGCAGGACTCATCAACCTTCAGAGTTCCTAGACGTCTCTCCCCACTACCCTCTCCCCTCTCCTTCTCCCCACTCCCCACCTCAGAGCAGCATGGTATTTGCAGAGAACGCTGGGCTGATCAATCTGTATGCCATGGGACGGTATGCCATGGTGAGTGGGTGGGGTGGGGGAGTCATATACAGCAGCAGGGGGGTATCAGACTGGTGCTATTCGCAGAGAACGCTGGTCTGATGAACCTGTATGCCATGGGGCGGTATGCCATGCTGAGTGGTGTGGAGAGGTAGTGGGAGGAGTGAGTGAGGGAGTACTGAGAGATGGACTGGTGCTATTCACAGAGAACGCTGGGCTGATCAATCTGTATGCCATGGGGCGGTATGCCATGCTGAGTGGTGTGGAGAGGTAGTGGGAGGAGTGAGTGAGGGAGTACTGAGAGATGGACTGGTGCTATTCACAGAGAACGCTGGGCTGATCAATCTGTATGCCATGGGGCGGTATGCCATGCTGAGTGGTGTGGAGAGGTAGTGGGAGGAGTGAGTGAGGGAGTACTGAGAGATGGACTGGTGCTATTCACAGAGAACGCTGGGCTGATCAATCTGTATGCCATGGGGCGGTATGCCATGGTGAGTGGGTGGGTGCTTGGGGAGAGTGGGTGTGGGCGTGGGGGTAAATGCATGCATGAACGCTGGGCTGATCAACCTGTATGCCATGGGGCGGTATGCCATGGTGAGTGGGTGGGTGAGTGGGGGAGTGGTGGCTGGTTGGGGGAGTGAATGTGAGGGAGTGAGTGGGGAAGGGACTCGTGGTATTTGCAGAGAATGCAGGTCTCATCAACCTGTACGCCATGGGGCGCTATGCCATGGTGAGTGGGTGGGTGGTTAGGGGAGTGGGATAATGTGTAAGTGAATGCGTGCATGTGCGCAAAGGAATGCAGGTCTAATCAACGTGTATGCCAAGGGGCGGTATGTGATGGTGAGTGGGATGTGTGCGGTGCAGGGAATATCATATAGCGAGTGAGAGATCATGCATAGTGTCTTGTGAGGGATAATGCTGGTCTAATCAACCTGTATGCCAAGGGGTGGCATGCGATGGTGAGTGGGTGGAAGAGTGTGTGGGGGAGTGGGTGGGGAAGTGGGTGAGTAAGTGGGTGGATGAATGGGAGGGAGAGTGAGGGAGTGAGTGAGACATGGTCTTGTGGTACCCACCTTTTCCCACCTTCCCACCCCTTCCCACCTCATCCCGCCCCTCTCCACCTCGTCCCAACCCCTCCTTCCTCCTGAAAGAATCGCCGTGAGTGTCGGAGAACGGCTAACTTCAGGCACTTTCTCCCATCCTTCCCATCCCTTTCCACAGCCGTTCCACCCCTTTCCACCCCAATCCATCCCTCCCTCCTCCCTAAAGAATCGCCGTGAGTGTCGGAGAACGGCTAACTTCAGGCACTTTCTCCCATCCTTCCCATCCCTTTCCACAGCCGTTCCACCCCTTTCCACCCCAATCCATCCCTCCCTCCTCCCTAAAGAATCGCCGTGAGTGAAGGAGAACGGCTAACTTCAGGCACTTTCTCCCATCCTTCCCATCCCTTTCCACAGCCGTTCCACCCCTTTCCACCCCAATCCATCCCTCCCTCCTCCCTAAAGAATCGCCGTGAGTGTCGGAGAACGGCTAACTTCAGGCACTTTCTCCCATCCTTCCCATCCCTTTCCACAGCCGTTCCACCCCTTTCCACCCCAATCCATCCCTCCCTCCTCCCTAAAGAATCGCCGTGAGTGTCGGAGAACGGCTAACTTCAGGCACTTTCTCCTATCCTTCCCATCCCTTTCCACCGCCGTTCCACCCCTTTCCACCCCAATCCATCCCTCCCTCCTCCCTAAAGAATCGCCGTGAGTGTCGGAGAACGGCCATCTTCAGACACTTCGGGGAGGAGCCGAGGGAATGCGAAGGTGAGTGGTTGACAGATGTTGTGTGATGTGGTGTGGTGCAGTGGAGTGTAGTGGGGTGAGGTAATGTACTGTGCGGTGCCATCTCATGTCAAAGGAAGACTGGCCATCTTTAGGCAGTTTGGGGAGGAGCCGAGGGAATGTGAGGGTGAGTGTGTGAAGTCCTATGATGCATGCTTAACACTATGCAATTCCCTAGAGAAGGACGGCCATCTTTAGGCAGTTTGGGGAGGAGCCGAGGGAATGTGAGGGTGAGTGTGTGAAGTCCTTGTATGATGCATGCTTAACACTATGCAATTCCCTAGAGAAGGACGGCCATCTTTAGGCAGTTTGGGGAGGAGCCGAGGGAGCGTGAAGGTGAGCTGGTGAAATGTTTTGCCATGATATTGGTTTGGTGGGGTGTGGTTGGTTTTGGTGTGGCTGGTTGTGGTGGGGTGTGGTGGGGTGTGGTGGGGTGCGAAGGCGAGCTGGCCAAACATGGTAGTCGCGGTGTTAGTCAGCAAAGTGCCATACCATGCCGTCCTATGCTGAAGAATGTCCACCCCACCACTCCACACCCCTCCACACCCCACCCCACCACCACACCCGTCCACGCCCCACCCCACCACTCCACACCACACCATACCCCTCCACACCCCACCCCACTGCATCCCGCCCAGGTATGTGTGACATTTGCAGCCAGGGAGGAGGAGGAGGGGAACGAACAGCGCAGCAGGACTTTACTCCCCACGCCCGTTCCATACTCGAATTCGTTCAAGAAACCCAATCGTCCAAGGAGAAATCCCTCACACTGTTGCAGCTTACAGAGCAATGGCGAACAGGAGGCAGGGGAGGAGGAGGGGGAGGCGGAGGAGTGGGGAGAGGGAATGTGAAGGGAGGGGGAAAAGGGGAATCCGAGAGTTGGGGTTCGTTGGTGAAAGGGATCACTAAAGAGACAACAGAGCAGCTTATAACGCATATGCTCCTGTCATCTGTGCTGGTGAGTAGAGTAGGCTATCTAGTACAATCAAAATACATCTCGCTCCTGTATTCATTCCAATGCCGTACGGCCTATGTACTGTATACATTAGAAGTATGGAGTTTTTTCTTATGTGTGACTATAGTGGGAGGAGTTTCAGCACTCATCATATGCTACAAACACCTACCTGCTTTTGCGTCATGTGCTTGTGCACATTCCCCATACTGCCTCATATGTGACTAAAGAGGGAGGAGTTTCAGCACTCACCATACGCCACAAACGTCTCAAATGCCAATCCGCTTTTGCATGTGCATGCTCGTTTGTATGTGCCCCAAACCGTTGCTTGCCTGTGTGACTATAGAGGGAGGAGTTTCAGCACTCGCCATTTGCCACAAACGCCTACCTGCTTCCGGGCCGCAATGCACACCGCGTCCTCACAGGTGAGTGAGTGGTTTCAGGTGAGTGGAGTGGAGATGGTCTCTCAGGAGTTTCAGCACTCGCCATATGCCACAAACGCCTACCTGCTTCTGAGCCGCAATGCACACCGCGTCCTCACAGGTGAATTTAGATGGCCTGTCAGGTCTGTCAGGTGGTTTCAGGTGAGCCCAGGTGGTCTCTCAGGCGATTTCAGGTGTGTTTCGGTGGCCTGATCAGGTGTTGTTAGCTGACTTGATCAGGTATCTTGTGTAAAATTCCAGCAAAGGATGTTGCAGCTCTCTTTCCCATGTAAGCTCTGTTAAAATAAAAACTCAATCACTAATGGAAGAAATATAGCCAAGACCCTTTTTATCATTCGTTGGTAGCTACTCTTCCATTCCCCTTTCGTAAAAAACATCTGAAAAAAAAAAAAAAAAAAAACAGTGTCTGATGTTCTCTCTCTATCGCCCACAAAACGTTACAGGTCAGATGCGCGTTACAATGGACATCCCAAGACAAGCAACAACAACTACAACTCATCCTCCTGCTGACCCAAGCGTTTCAACTGCACGAACCACCACTATCACCAACACCGCAACTGCTACGAGTGCAGCCGCTGCTGCATCTGACGCAAAGCTCTCCCGCCGCCTCGACCAATTGCGTCGCTCCGTTGCCTCTCAACACGGCGGCCTGTTCCCACATGCTGTGCTCTCCTCCCATCATCTCTTCGCTCTCTCGCAGTCGAAACCAGCCTCCATGCATCAGGTACGGCCCTCTTCACGCCTTCACACCTCCGTTGCATCTCAACACAGCGGCCTGTTCCCACATGCCGTGCTCTCCTCGCACCATCTCTTTGCTCCCTCTCACTCCAAGCCAGCCACCATGCATCAGGTAAGGCTTTCTTCACACCAAGGTACATCATGTACAGCCCTCCTCACACCACAAGGCTTTGTTGCATCTCAACACGGCGGGTTGTTCCCTCTTGGCGTGCTCTCCTCCCACCACCCCTTCGCTCTCTCCCACTCCATGCCAGCCGCCATGCCTCAGGTAAGGCCTCTCTGCACATCTCATTCCCTTTGTTGCTTCTCAACACGGCGGGTTCGTTCCCTCGTGCCGTGCTCTCCTCTCACCACCTCTTCGCGCTCTCTCACTCCAAACCAGCCAAGCATGCATGTTCAAAACCATGCATGTTCCTATTGTTGTGTAATTTTCCTCCTCGGCGCATTATACGATCACTTCATTCCTTCTTTCGAACCACTCTCGTCGCAGTTGGTAGAGATTATCGGGCAAAGACGAGCGGATCAGTTCGGGAACCAAATCTTGGCATTCATTGCAGAGCACGTGGAAAGCACACGCCAGGCCAAGGGGAATGAAGATTCACCTCCTGGTAATGACGCCACTGAAGCTGATGATGCAAGAAATCAATCTGGAGTTGAATGTGAAGGTGGTGAGACGACGGAAGGTGTAACAGGGACGATGCATAAAGCTAAGGAAATGAGAAGCGACAACAAGGCCTCTTCTGGAGGGGAAGAGCACCCGATACCCAGAAAGCGAGGTGGGGGACGCGTTCTTCCGTTAAGTCTAACTAAGGGTAGATAGATAGCTGTAATTGTAACAAGGATGAAAATGATGTATATCATGTTCAATAATCTAAGTGTAGCTGTAATTTCTAACGAAGCAGCTTCTCTGATCTCAGCTTCTATGCCTGCGACACTTCTTCAGAAATTGCTCTGTGCTGATATTTCCAGCGCGAACTTTCGCGAGCACGCGAGTTTCCGTCGCACGTTCCACGAGCTTGCAGATTTCGCCAAATCCCATTCGCATGCGTCAGCGATAGAGGAGGAAACAAGTTTGAGCTTAGCCTAATTTCCGCCTCTTATAAATGCCTCGTCAAATCTAAATAGCATTGGCATTCAATATTCCTCAATCCTCTTGCTGTCGCATTCATCCCATAACTTCTCGGCATCTTGTCCCTCGCTTTACCCACTGCCGCTGCTGCATTCCTTTCTGACAGCAGCTTGGTGAGATGGTTACCACGGCTCTTATTGGCGTTTCGCCGCTGCGAACGCTCCTTGGATTGCGGACGGCGCTGCGTTGCCGAGCCACCTCCCCGTTATCATCCTCCTGCGTCGTTTTCCCGAGCTCTTCTCTTCGTACCGTTGCGGCCGCTCCCGTATCCGCGTTAAGACCAGACTCGAGGGATCGCAACAAGGCCCCGTCGTCAGGCCCCAGCTCTCTTACCTCGCAGCTTAACTTCAAGCCACGCAGTTATCACGATCATCCGAATTCTTCGAAAATTGAGGGAATCCTGTCCTCCAATCGCAAAAAGGACCCGCTTCTCCCATTTGCTGGTCCATCCCCCCCAGGCAGCAGCTCCGGTGACAATCCCGAGGCTGACAAACTAACCTCCGGACCGGATCTCAGCGCGGAGGAGAAGCGTCGACAGAAGCTTCGGGATAATATGTTTAAAGACGGCGAGTTGGGGAAGCGAGGGGAAGAATACGTGGTTATCCAGATGCTACTATTCGCCGGCATCGCTTTCCCGCCAGATTTCCTCTTCTCTTCCTTCCTCCCTCTCGCGTTTTTCGAACCCAGCGACGTCTGGTATTTAAACTACGTTGCTGGAGCCGCGTTACTAGGCATTGGCGGATGGTTTTCTTCTAACGCGGTCAAAGATCTCGGGACGAACCTTTCCCCTTTCCCCAAGCCGCCAACAGATTCGGAGCTCGAAACTGGCGGGACGTACGCGATAGTGCGTCACCCGATATACAGTGGCGCGTTGCTAGTCGCATCTGGTTTAACCCTCCTCACATGCAGCACAGGACGGGGGATTTTAACGGTTTTGCTGCTGATTTTGTTTGACAAGAAGGCAGCAGTGGAAGAAGGATTCCTGATTGGCAAATATGGCCGGAAGTATGAGGAGTACAAGCAAAAAGTAAAGAAGCTTATTCCATACATATATTAGGCATGGCAATACTTGCATCTGCCACAGCTGGATATGCTAGCCGTGCATGCCTGTCTACAATTGTGTGTTAGTGGAGGGTTGATGGTTTGATGCATGATTCTTGTTGGAAATCTCAGCCCTACCAAGGGCCGAGCCCAAGTGAAGTTTTTGAAAGTTTGAAGTTTGAAAGGAAGCTGTATTTCCAAAATCAGGAAGAACACATTTGTTGTGTGAACTGAGAGGAAGCAGTACCTTTTGGGGCACTTCAGTTGCTGCTTGATGCGTGTGGAGTGGAATGAATTGAAAGGTTTGGACAGAGATGTGTGGATACAAAAAGGATAATAAAGGAAGGTTTCGATTTACCAGTAAATCACCATCATAAGTGTAGATGTACCGTGACAAATTACCATAATCGAATTCTTCTAAAGCATTCATAGCGAACTTCTAGGATTTCGCATAGTTTGCCGCGTTGTCGCACGTGGTATCAACATAATGGCCGAATCTTGCATTCCGCATGCATCAGGACGAGAGGGGCAAATTCCTGTCCCGTAGTGCCTGCCCGCCAGCCTAGCAATGTTCCCTTGGCTTGCATAAGGACGCGTTGAAAGTGCAAATATCGCAGGATCGTCTGCTTATATCGATCCCCACAATCGATACTGATGGGTACTGAGAGGGGGTGCAACAGGACGGGTACTGAGAGAGGGTGACGGGGTTTATTCTACTGGGAGAGGGTGATGGGACTTTCTGAGCCTGTTTGCAATTATGGTTGTATTCTTCTTGCGAGCAGTCTGTTCAGTGCCCCAATAAAGTGGATTGTATTGTATTGTCCTTCATTCTTACCAGTGCTGATTTATGTGAGGAAGATGGGTGCTCTATGAGAATGTTGTTTCTCCCTCTTCCTTCTGGGATTCAGCATTTCCCCATCCATTGTAGCTGTTGTGCTGACTTTCCTCGACAGTTACTAATGTTTGAATGATGATCAGCAGTCACCCTTATAACCAAAAGACAAGGCGTGAACAGGAAGCAATGAACGCATGAAATCCACATCATGATGCTGCTTGCTTCCAGTATTCTCCAAGCCAGGTCTTGCTACCACAACAAAAAACACCAACGAGAGATGTACCCCTCCAATGCACTGTAACAGCACGCTCAACTCCACATATTTCTCCAGCGTAAGCCATCCTATTCGTGCGTAATAGAGCTCATTGTTCAACAACCGACTCAAGCAGCAGTGGACTTGGCCAGCAGTTGACGCAGCACAAAGTGCAGAATGCCCCCGTGATTGTAGTAGGCCTTTTCGAGCTGCACGCACAGCACAGCAGGAGAAAGAAACCACGGAAACATCAAGACCAACTTTGACTTCAAAGATTCCGTTCACTTTGAGTAGTCATATCCACGTATTGGCCAGGCTGGATCCGATCCACTGGCGACAGGGAGACGAAAAAGCAGTCTCTGCCTTCATGACTGCTTGACTGCTTGGCGCATGCACTCATTGCCTGTACATAAGCACCTTGTGTGTTTCCACGACTCACCTCATTGTCGAATCGAAACGTGTAGGTAGCCCCACTCCCTTTGCCTATGTACACACACGCCCAGTGTCTCCACGACTCACCTTTGTATCAAAGCGCAGGGTGCATGTGAAGCTCTTCCCACTATCGGTGTAAACCACCACGTCTTGCCCGGGCTGGATCTGATCCACCGGCGGCAGTGAAAAGGAGAATCCACTACCAACCCTCCACCTCCTTCCCTGCGGGCCTTCACATGTATACTCTGCGTGGCTACGGTACTCACCTCCGTGTCGAAGCGCAGCGTGCAGGTAAACGACTTTCCGTTGTCCGTGGAAACCACCACGTCTTGCCCCGGCTGGATCTGATCCACCCGCGGCAGCGAGAAGGAGAATCCTATCCTCATCTCAGTATCGAAACGCGGCCAGTCGTTCTCACCTCAGTATCAAAGCGCAGGGTGCAGGTAAACGACTTTCCGTTGTCCGTGGAAACCACCACGTCCTGGCCGGGCTGGATCTGATCCACCGGCGGCAGGGAGAAGGAGAAGCGCTCCTTGCCAGTCAGCCCCAGCGTCTCGGCGTTTTGACCGGGCTTGAAGCAGAGCGGGATGATGCCCATTCCCACCAGGTTGCTGCGGTGAATGCGCTCAAATGAGACGGAGATCACCGCCCGCACCCCCTGTGGTGTGACAAGGCAGAAAAGGTGGGGGCAAGAGTGAGGGAGCTTGGTGAGGGGCTTGAAGCAGAGCGGGATGATGCCCATTCCCACCAGGTTGCTGCGGTGAATGCGCTCGAATGAAACAGAGATGACAGCTCGCACTCCCTGTGGTGTGATGGTGGGAGAAAGCAGACGGGAGAGGAGGACGGGAGGGAGGAATGAGAGGGGCTTGAAGCAGAGCGGGACGATGCCCATCCCCACCAGGTTGCTGCGATGGATGCGCTCGAATGAGACGGAGATGACAGCACGCACTCCCTGTAGGTGTGTATGACAAGGCAGAAAAGGTGGGGGCAAGAGTGAGGGAGCTTGGTGAGGGGCTTGAAGCAGAGCGGGATGATGCCCATTCCCACCAGGTTGCTGCGGTGAATGCGCTCGAATGAGACGGAAATCACCGCCCGCACTCCCTGGGAGGAGACAAGGCAAGGAGCAGGAGGGAAACGAGATAGGGACAGATTGAAGCAGAGCGGGATGATGCCCATCCCCACCAGGTTCAGTGGTGGGTACGCTCAGAGGAGACCATAAAAATTAAACACTCAAATCACACTCAATCATACAATCAAAAGCACCCTCGCATTTACGAGCTTTCACCCTCACAGCTCATTGCCATACCTGCAGGTACGGTCCCTTGGCTGCCCAGTCACGCGACGAACCACTCCCATACTCCGCCCCTGCCAGCACAGTTTCCTGACAGATTGCCTCACATTTGAGGCGCCTTAGCAGCGCTCACACCCTCGCATTGCATTGCCATACCTGCAAGTACGGCCCCTTGGCAGCCCAGTCACGGGAAGAGCCGCTTCCATACTCCGCCCCTGCCAGCACTGTTTCCTGACAGATTGCCTCACATTTGAGGCGCCTTAACAGCGCTCACACCCTCGCATTGCATTGCCATACCTGCAAGTACGGCCCCTTGGCAGCCCAGTCACGCGACGAGCCGCTTCCATACTCTGCCCCTGCCAGGACTATCGTGGGATGTCCCTCTGCCTTGTACTTCTGCTCACACACCAAGCCACACAAGGGGAGCAAAGCAACATACAGATACACATTAGACACGACAGTGACAGTGAGTGTGATTGTGAGTGTGACAGTCACTAGACAGCCGCTTCCATACTCCGCCCCTGCCAGCACGATGGTGGGGTGTCCCTCCGCCTTGTACTTCTGCTCATGGACACACAGAGGGGCATGATGGACAGAGAGAGACACACATGAGACAATGACAGTGACGGCGACAGTGAGTATGAGGGTGTTGGCAGTCACGGAAAAAGCCGCTTCCATACTCCGCCCCTGCCAGGACTATCGTGGAATGCCCTTCCGCCTTGTACTTCTGCTCATGGACACACAGAGGGGCACGATAGACAGAGAGAGACACACATGAGACAATGACAGTGACGGCGACAGTGAGTATGAGAGTGTTGACAGTCACGGAAAAAGCGGCTTTCATACTCCACCCCTGCCAGCACGATGGTGGGATGCCCCTCCGCCTTGTACTTCTGCTCATGAGTACAGAGAGGGAGAGAAACAGAGACGCACAGAGAGACAGAAGCGTTGGAACAGTGAGAGTGAGAGATCATGGGATGAGCCACTCCAATATTCAGCCCCAGCCTTGTACCCTCCGCCCCGGCCCCAGCTATGGGACGAATTTGGGATTCCCCTCCGCCTTGTACCCTGTCTTGGGTCCCACCTCCCCCACCCCCTTTCCCCCTCGCTAGCTCGTTCACCAGCCAGGTAATCACAAACATGCCTCTCACGCTGGTTACCCTATTGCTCCCTGATGGTAACGCTGTTGATCCCTACTGGTAACCCTGTTACACCTTGCTGGTAACCCCATTGACTCATCATGGCGGCATCAAAGACGCTCATCTTCTCTCCAGAAGGCAGGTGCACCGTCTAGGGTTCCACCTCATCTGCTGCTGATAACCCTATCTCTCCCTCCTGGTAACACCATCTATCACTGCTAGTAGCCCTGTTACACCCTAGCAACCCTAGCCCACTCACCATGCCAGCATCAAAGACGCTCATCTTCTCCCCTGAAGGCAGGTGCACCGTCTTGCTGGGAACACCATCTATCCTTGCTTTGCTGGTAACCCTGCCACACTCTACTACCCCACTCACCATGGCAGCATCAAAGACGCTCATCTTCTCCCCCGACGGCAGGTGCACCGTCTTGGGGCCCACTTCTCCTCCAGCCAGCTTGTTCACCAGCCCAGCCGTATGTTGGCAAACGTGCCGCTGCTGCTGGTAACACTATCCCTACCCACTGGTACACCATCCATCCCTCCGACTGGTAACCCTGTTACACCCTAGCAACCCCACTCACCATGGCAGCATCGAAGACGCTCATCTTCTCCCCCGACGGCAGGTGCACCGTCTTGGGTCCCACCTCCCCTCCAGCCAGCTTGTTCACCAGCCGGATGTTGGCAAACGTGCCGCGAGTCATGACCTCGTCGTTGCCCCGCCTGCTGCCATATGAGTTGAAATCCTTCCTGGGAACGCCCCTTTCTGTGAGATACCTTGCTGCAGGACTGTCCTTGTGGATGTTCCCTGGAGCAGCACAGGGGGGGGGGGGACCAGAGGGAGGCGCACGAGTAAGTGCACACGCGGGTCATGACCTCGTCGTTGCCCCACCTGCTGACATACGAGTTGAAGTCTTTTCGCGCCACGCCCCGTTCTGTGAGGTACTTGGCTGCAGCACTGTCCTTGTGGATGCTTCCTGGAGCACGGGAGGGGGGGTGGAGAGGGTGGAAATTGGGGACAAGGATGTGAGTCATGTATTTTGAGGCGCCTCAAAATACACCCCAACGATGTGAGTCATGACCTCTCGTTGCCCCGCCTGCTGTCGTACGAGTTGAAGTCCTTGCGTGCCACTCCACGCTCTGTGAGATACTTGGCTGCAGCGCTGTCCTTGTGGATGCTCCCTGGTGTGATGGGAGGGAGGACGTGGGAGGAGAGGTGGAGTAAGGGTCGCCCTGCAATGCCAGCTCGCCGTTGCCCCGCCTGCTGCCGTACGAGTTGAAGTCCTTCCTAGCAACGCCTCTCTCTGTGAGATACTTGGCTGCAGCGCTGTCCTTGTGGATGCTCCCTGGTGTGATGGAAGGAGGGGAGGCAGAGGGGGGTGCCCAACGAGTCGCACAGGGAGCAGCACAGAAGGGAGCACAGGGTGGGAGTTGGGGACAGAGGTGTTGGCAAACGTGCCACGAGTCATGACCTCGTCATTGCCCCGCCTGCTACCATACGAGTTGAAGTCTTTTCCCCGAAAATCAGCAGGCAGAACGCGTCCTTCACGTCCTTGCCACCAGGGGGGATGCGGGGGAAGCTCTTGAAGTAGAGCGGGTTGTGGATGTAGGTGGATGAGAGGGAGGAAGAGGAGAGGGAGGAAGAGGAGTGGGAGGAAGAGGAGAGGGAGGAAGAGGAGAGGGAGGAAGAGGAGAGGGAGGAAGAGGAGAGGGAGGAAGAGGAGAAAGAGAAAGTGGAGAGGGAGGAAGAGGAGAGAGAGGAAGAGGAGAGGGAGGAAGAGGAGAGGGAGGAAGAGGAGAGGGAGGAAGAGGAGGGGTCCCAAAACAAAACCCATCGCAGGGGAGATGTGGTCGGTGGTGATGGAGTCGCCCACATTGAGCAGGCAGAAGGCCTCCTTCACGTCCTTGCCACCCCACAACCCACAACGCCAACCCTCACTGTAGACACACGTATACCACACTCTCAAACACATACACTCTTCCAAGCACCCACCTGCAGGGGAAATATGATCAGTGGTGATGGAGTCGCCCACGTTGAGCAGGCAGAAGGCGTCCTTTACGTCCTTGCCACCAGGGGGGTCGTGGGGGAAGTTCTTGAAGTAGGGCGGGTCGTGGATGTAGGTGGAGGACGGTTCCCAGCGGTACAGAGGCTCGTTCTCCGCAGGCAGGCTGTTCCAGAGGGCGTTGGTGGCGCCCTCCTTCACTGCCTTGTAGACTGACTGGAAGAACTGAGGGAGAACCGCCCTCTCCACCACCTGGAGCGGTTTAGAGTGGTGAAGATGGGGAACTGAGGGGTGGTGAGGAATTGGAGAGGGCGTTCGTGGCACCCTCCTTCACTGCCTTGTAGACTGACTGGAAGAACTGAGGGAGCACCGCCCTCTCCACCACCTGGAGGAGAATTTAGGGGTTTAACAATGGTGAAAATAGGAGTAAGAGGGGTGGTGAGCGGCTGAAGAGAGCGTTGGTGGCGCCCTCCTTCACTGCCTTGTAGACTGACTGGAAGAACTGTGGGAGAACCGCCCTCTCTACCACCTGGAGCGGTTTAGAGTGGTGAAGATGGGGAACAGAGGGGTGGTGAGGGGTTGGAGAGGGCGTTGGTGGCGCTCTACTCTAACATTCCTGTGGCAATGGTTAATAGGTAAACTCTGCAGTCACCATGACTTGGCGGAGTGGTGCATCTGACCCTCAAAGCTCAGATTCCGACACACACGCACCTCTGCCACCACTTCGTTTGAGGGCCGAATGCATCTCAGGGAACACTCTTGTCGTCTCTGTGTGTGTGTGTATCCTACAGGCATGCATCTACCATGCAAACCCGATGCACGCACCTCTGCCACCTCCTCGTTGCTGGGCCAGATGTCTCGAAGGAACACCTCCTTGCCGTCTTTGTCCGTGCCGATTGGCTCCGTCTCAAAGTCAATGTCCACCTGGAGAGTTTGTCATGTTGTGAATGGATGAACCATGCACGCACAAGAAAGAAAAAGGGGAGGAAATTGAGGGTATTATGCTGACAGATCTCTCCGTCTCAAAGGAACACCTCCTTGCCGTCCTTGTCCGTGCCGATGGGCTCCGACTCAAAGTCAATGTCCACCTGGAACGGATAAATTGGTATTATTTGAATGGATGAAACATGTGCACAGGGAAGAAGCAAGAGAGGGGGGAGATGGTAGTTGTAGTTAGGGCATGGAGGGGCTTGTGTTGACAGATGTCTCTCAAGAACACCTCCTTGCCGTCCTTGTCCGTGCCGATTGGCTCTGTCTCAAAGTCAATGTCCACCTGAGAATGTGGTCATGATGTGAATGGATGAACCATGTGCACGTGGGAGGGAAGGGAAACGTCTCAGAAACGCCTCCTCACACCCTTGTCTGTGCCGATGGGCTCCGTCTCAAAGTCAATGTCCACCTGGAGAGTTTGTCATGTTGTGAATGGATGAACCATGTGCACGTGGGAGGGAAGGGAAACGTCTCAGAAACGCCTCCTCACACCCTTGTCTGTGCCGATGGGCTCCGTCTCAAAGTGAATGTCCAGCTGAGAATGTGGCCATGTAATGAATGAAAGACACATGTGTGCGTGCGACAATAAAGGGGAGTGATACAGGAGAACCAGTAAGCCAGCTGAACACCTACCATGCCAGCAAAAGCTATGCCACGGCGGCGGACGGGGGTGCAAGGTAGACAGTTGATTCTAACAAGGGTTGTTTCTGACAACGATACAGCATGAATTCCAGCCACCAGCCAGAAAGCAATCTGAATTTACCGTGCCAGCAAGCGCGTATGCCACGACGAGGGGCGGGGATGTTTTTGAGAAGTCTCAAAAACACCCTCACTTCACGTGGCTTTTCTGAACTTACCGTGCCAGCAAGCGCGTATGCCACGACGAGGGGCGGGGATGCAAGGTAGTTGGCTCGGGTGAGCGGATGCACACGGCCCTCGAAGTTACGGTTACCGGACAGCACCGCAGCTGCGACAAGGTCTGTTGATTCGTGGGCGAGATGGAGGGGAAGAGAAGGGGGAAACAGCGAAGGGAAAAGGAAGGAGGGTAGGCTTGGGTAAGAGGATGGGCACAGCCCCCAACGTCGTGGTTACTAGACAGCACTGCTGCTGCGACGAGGTCTGTTGATGTGTGGGTTGAAGGGAAGAGAGAAGGGAGGAGGGATTGGTCCGAGTGAGAAGATGAATGCGACCCTCGAAGTTGTGGTTACCAGGAAGTACCGCTGCAGCCACCAGGCCCGATGTTGTGTAGAGGGACAGAAGAAACAGAGGGGGAAGGGGGGAAGTGAGAGAAGAGGTTAGCTCTGGTGAATGGATGCGCGTGAGAGAGCAGTTTTGAGAGGTCTCAAAACGAGCCCTGGTGAATGGATGCACGTGAGAGAGCAGTTTTTTGCCAAGATAATTGCCAGGCTACACCCTTTCAGCGTCAACCGTGGCATACGTACCGTTGTCAGCAATGGCCTGTCCAACGGCCTCGTGAATCTCCCCCGAGTTCCCAATGCACGTGGCGTTATCCGGATATGCTTATCGGAAAGCATGAGTAGGAATAGATGGGATGAACTCTAGCTTGGGCCTCTGCAGGGTATGCCACTGCTGCACATACCGTTGTCAGCGATGGCCTGTCCAACGGCCTCGTGAATCTCCCCAGAGTTCCCAATGCACGTTGTGCAGCCATAGCCCACCACGTGAAAGCCCTGGCCCTCCAAAGCCGGGAGGAGGCCACTGAAGACACAAGAGAGAGGAGGGAAGGAGAGAAAAGGGAAAGGAGACGCATGAGTTCCCGATGCACGTGGTGCAGCCATAGCCCACCACGTGGAAGCCCTGGCCCTCCAGAGCTGGCAGGAGTCCACTGCATAAAAGAGAGGGAAGAGGAGGGAAGGCGGGTAGAGGGAGCGGAGGGTTATGAGTCAGTGCACGTGGTGCAGCCATAGCCCACCACGTGGAAGCCCTGGCCCTCCAGAGCTGGCAGGAGTCCACTGCATAAAAGAGAGGGAAGAGGAGGGAAGGCGGGTAGAGGGAGCGGAGGGTTATGAGTCAGTGCACGTGGTGCAGCCATAGCCCACCACGTGGAAGCCCTGGCCCTCCAGAGCTGGCAGGAGTCCACTGCATAAAAGAGAGGGAAGAGGAGGGAAGGCGGGTAGAGGGAGCGGAGGGTTATGAGTCAGTGCACGTGGTGCAGCCATAGCCCACCACGTGGAAGCCCTGCCCCTCCAGAGCTGGGAGGAGACCACTGCACAAAGATAGGGGGAAATAAGGATCAAGAGGAGGAGGGTCCAGAGGATGGTTGAGTTCCCAATGCACGTGGTGCAGCCATAGCCCACCACGTGGAAGCCCTGCCCCTCCAGAGCTGGGAGAAGACCACTGCACACAGAGAGAGGAACGAGGGAAACAAAGACGGAGAGGAGGAAAGAAAAGAGGCAGAATGAGCTCCCATTGCACGTGGTGCAGCAAAATTCACCATGAGCAAGCCATGACACTCGAGAGCCGGGAGGATGCCACTGCAGAGAGAGGGGAAAATCAACACAAGGAAGCGCAAAAATTGGGTCAGTTCTCGAAGCATAAAATGCAGGCGTAAGTGACGGGTTCTGTCTATGTTGCTGCCAGATGCTTCCTTCCTTCAGCCAATTGCATAAACCCAGAACCTTCCTACCAGGAAGGCACAACCCGAGCTCCTCACCTGGCCACGAGGTACTTGGTGACAACGTTGGACCCAGGGGCCAGGCTCGTCTTCACATACGGCTTCACCTGCAGCCCCCTCTCATTCTCCCTATGCTGCAGCCAGATGCTTCCTTACTTACACCCTTGCCTAAACCCAGAACCTTCTGACTGGAAACACAACCCCAAAGACCCCAACCCCAAACCCCTCTCACCTGGCCTCCAGGTACTTGGTGACGACGTTGGAGCCAGGGGCCAGGCTCGTCTTCACATACGGCTTCACCTGCAGCCCCCTCTCACTCGCCTTTCGCCACAATGGCTACAGCCAGCATCACCTACGCCCCCTTGCATAAACCCAGAACCCCCTGGCTAACCAGGAACAGCACACAGCCACCGGCCCCCCTCACCTGGCCTCGAGGTACTTGGTGACGACGTTGGAGCCAGGCGCCAGGCTCGTCTTCACATACGGCTTCACCTGGAGCCCCCTCTCACTCGCCTTCTTCACTGCCTAGCATGATCCAAAAACCTCCCTGCCTCAAACACGAAAACCCAGGCCCCCTGAACCCCAAACCCTCCTCACCTGGCCTCGAGGTACTTGGTGACGACGTTGGACCCAGGCGCCAGGCTCGTCTTCACATACGGCTTCACCTGGAGCCCCCTCTCACTCGCCTTCTTCGCCACAATCGCTGCCGCCAGCATCACCGACGGGTTGGACGTGTTGGTGCAGGAGGTGATGGCAGCAATGACCACGGACCCGTGCTTCAGCTCGGATTCCACCCCCTCCTTGAGAGCTACCTTCACTGCCTTGTCCTGCTGCGCCTTGGGGATGGCGAAGCCCTGTGGACGGGAGAGGGCAGTGAGTGGGGTAGAGGCAGAAACAGCACAGTCAGTCAGTCACCTACAGGGAAGTTCAGGCAAGACAGACAGAGGCACAAGGAGGGGTTGGAAGTGTTGGTGCAGGAGGTGATGGCAGCAATGATAGCAACAGAGCCGTGCACCAGCTCGGATTCCACCCCTTCCTTTAGTGCCACCTTCACTGCCTTGTCCTGCTGGGCCTTGGGGATAGCAAAACCCTGGGGAAATGGAGAAAGGGCACAGCACAGGCACAAGGAGGGGTTGGAAGTGTTGGTGCAGGAGGTGATGGCAGCAATGACAACAACAGAGCCGTGCACCAGCTCGGATTCCACTTTGTCTAGGGTTTAGCAGCACCTTCACTGCCTTGCCCTGCAGCGCGTTGGGAATGGCAAAGCCTTGGGGATGGGCGAGGGCATGAAGTTGGGTAGAAACGGGACAGCATAGCACAGTCACTACTAGTGTAGGTGACGGGTTTGAGATTGGGAAGAGGGCTAGGTGGGAACATGAAAGAGACGTGCTGGAATGATGAAGAGACTTGCCTTGAAACCGACAGGGTTGTCGAGGCAAGCGTGCCAGTCGGACTTCATGGTCTTCAAAGTCACTCGGTCATGCGGCCTGCAAGGAACCAAGCAAAGCAGGTAACCAGCCAGCCACGGGAGATAGAGTGAGGGGAAGGGGAAAACTTTTCGGAAGTCAACTCCACTCAAAAGTCGACTCAAAAGTCAACATGGTCATGCGGCCTGCAAGGAACCAAGCAAAGCAGGTAACCAGCCACGGGAAATACAATGAGGGGAAGGGGAAGAGGCGCATCAACAGGAGAAGGAGAACAATTAGAGATGGCGGAGCACTCATGCATGATGAAAACAACAAATTGAGCAGTGATATTGCTTGCTCGTTTCCTGGGTTTAGAAAGCCACGTCGCCCCCACCTCTTGGGTCCAGAGACGCAGGGCTCCACCGTGGCGAGGTCTAGCTCCAAGTAGGACGAGTACTTGCGCTTGGCCTCCGCCTCTCCAGCCTGGTAGATGACACAGATGACACGGATGACAGGAAAAGCAAGGATAAAAGGGCAATACGGAGGATACTTAAGAGGTATGCTCTCCAAAGGCGCAGGGCTCCACAGTAGCAGGGCCTAGCTCCAAGTAGGACGAGTACTTGCACTTGGCCTCCGCCTCTCCAGCCTGGGGTAGGAAAAGGTGATGCACGCAAGGATCCACGGGGAAGACAGAGGCAAACGCGTTGAATCAGGACGAAGGTAGACGTTGACTTTTGAGTCAACTCATAAGTCTGCCTTTCTGGCCTAGGGGGGAAACAGGTGATGCACACAAGGATCCACAGGGAAGACACAGGCAAACGCGCTGAATCAGGATGGAGGTAGAAGGTGCAGGTGGGTTTTGAGTCGACTCTAAACACACCAGCCTGGCGGGGAGAGGTGATACACGCAAGGATCCACAGAAAGACACAGGCAGATGCGCTGAATCAGGATGAAGATAGAAGGTGCAGGTGAGAAGGTGCAGGTGAGAAGGTGCAGGTGAGAAGGTGCAGGTGAGAAGGTGCAGGGGAGAAGGTGCAAGGGGGAAGGTGCAGGGGGGAAGGTGCAGGGGGGAAGGTGCTGGGGGGAAGGTGCTGGGGGGAAGGTGCAGGGGGGAAGGTGCAGGGGGGAAGGTGCAGGGGAGAAGGTGCTGGGGGGAAGGTGCAGGGGAGTAGATTGCAGGTGAGCCAATGAGACATGCCTGTCACAGTGCCATGCCTCCATGATGGGGTGTTTAGGCTGATCAGCATGCAAATTTGAGAAGCTACAGTCAAAATCACGGTTGCATGGTCCATGAACAGGTGGTTGGCGCGCATGTACGCCTCAATCTGCCTCAGCTTCGTCTCATCCCTCCCCGTAACCCTCAAGTACTGCAGCGTCACCGAATCCACCGGGAAGAACCCCATGGTCGCCCCATACTCGGGCGACATATTCGCCACCGTCGCCTGGTCCGCCAGAGACAGCTCCCTAGTCCCCTCCCCGTGCTAATCAGCATACACAGCTGAAACAAAAGATTGTCAACTCACAGTGGTATGGTCCATGAACAGATTGTTCGCGCGCATGTACGTCTCGATCTGCTTCAGCTTCGTGTCGTCCCTCCCTGTCACCCTCAGATACTGCAGCGTCACCGAATCCACAGGAAAGAACCCCATGGTCGCCCCGTACTCGGGCGACATATTCGCCACCGTCGCCCGGTCCGCCAGAGACAGCTCCCTCGTCCCCTCCCCGTAAAACTCCACGAATTTTCCCACCACGCCGTGCTTCCTCAGCATCTGCGTACACGTGAGGACGAGGTCCGTGGCGGTAACTCCCGGCTGGAGTTTCCCCGTGAGCTTAAAGCCGACGACTTGCGGGAGGACCATGCTCATGGCCTGCCCGAGCATGGCTGCTTCGGCCTCAATGCCCCCCACGCCCCAGCCTGCGACGCCGAGCCCGTCGATCATGGTGGTGTGCGAGTCGGTGCCGACGACGCTGTCGGGGTAGTGGAGACCGTTGATGTCCATCACCACCCGTGCGAGATACTCCAGATTCACCTGCACATGCACCACAGGAACAAGCGACAGTGCAATTTGGTGGAAATCCTGGAAAACTGAATAGCCTGCCCGAGCATGGCTGCTTCGGCCTCGATGCCTCCCACGCCCCAGCCGGCGACTCCGAGCCCGTCGATCATGGTGGTGTGGGAGTCGGTGCCGACGACGCTGTCGGGGTAGAGGAGACCGTTGATGTCCATCACCACCCGCGCGAGGTACTCCAGATTCACCTGCACGTGCAATGCAATGCAGCAACATACAACCGTGTTAGATTCAGTACGCTGGAAATCTAGGAGGATATGCCCATCACCACCCGCACCATATGCTCCAAATTCATCTGGGTTTCACATATAAAATATCAAGACCGGTTTAGCCTTCCACAATGTCATGTGAGCTATGAAGGGGACAATATTTAAGCACCAATTACTTGAAACTCGTGCCTCTGAGCAGCTCCTAAGCAACCACACAACTACAGAGAACTTACCTGGTGCATGATGCCAACCGCAGGTACTTCTACGAACCATCCTGAGAGCCCCTTCCAGAAACAGCCAGGGCACTCACCTGATGCACGATGGCAGCGCCAGGTCACTCAAGGAAACTCACCTGGTGCATGATGTCAGCAGCAGGTACTCAAACGAATAATCCTGAGAGCCTTCTCCAGAAAAGCCAGGGCACTCACCTGCGCCAAGTCCTCCAAAGACCATCCTGAGAGCTTTCCCCCAAAGACCGCCAGTACAGTCAACTGGTGCACGGAGTCAATTCCAGGTGATCCAACGAACCATCCTGAGAGTCCCCCAAGGGACTAGCAGGGCACTCAGCTGGTGCGTGATGCCAGCCCCAAGTCCTCCAAAGACCATCCTGAGAGCTTTCCCCCAAAGACTGCCAGTGCAGTTAACTGGTGCACGGAGTCAATTCCAGGTGATCCAAAAAAACATCCTGAAAGACCCCCCCCCCAGGGATCAGCAAGGCACTCAGCTGGTCCATGATGCCAGCGCCAGGCACTTCGAAGAACCCCACTGAAAGACCAGGCTAACCAAGAGAACGCACCTGCCTGGTGAACAATGCCAGCTCCAGGCGGCACGACGAGCATGTTGATGAAGGCCTTGAAGCCCCACTTGAGGACCTTGAAACCAGCAAACCCAGAAAATGCAGAAAACGCACCTTGGAACCCAGAGAACGCACCTGGTGCACGATGCCAGCGCCAGGGGGCACGACGAGCATGTTGCTGAAGGCCTTGGAGCCCCACTTGGGAAATGCGAACCTCTCCCCACTCATCACCACCCCCCCCCCCCCCCTCCCTTCACATACACCCAAAAGACCGCCAGAGCACTGACCTGGTGCACGATGCCAGCGCCAGGTGGCACGACGAGCATGTTGCTGAAGGCCTTGGAGCCCCACTTGAGGAACGCGAACCTCTCCCTGTTGCGCTCGAACTCGCGCTCCATGTTGAGGCTCAGCGCGTTGGACGCCCCCGCATAGTCCACCTGCACCGAGTGGTCGATCACCAGATCCACGGGAACCTGGTGGGGGAAAGGGGGGAGGAGGGGAAGGGGAAGAGGGGGGAGGGAAAGCGCGGGAAGGACAGAATTGACTCCAAGGCGCCTCAGAAGGCTCAGCGCGTTGGATGCCCCCCCGTAGTCCACCTGCACCGAGTGGCCGATCACCAGATCCACTGGCACCTGGTGGGGGGAGTGGGGAGAAGGGCGAGGTTTGCAAGGGGGGGGGGGGGGGTTGCGGGAGGGGAGGGAATAGAGGGACGGGTTGGACAGATTTGGAGGTGCCTCAGAAGGCTCACCGCGTTGAACGCCCCTACGTAATCCACTTGCACCGAGAGGACGATCATAAGATCCACAGGGACCTGCGGTAGGACAGAATTGAGACCTGAACGAGGGCTAAGGTTCTCAAAACGAGGGAAAGCTGGAGGCTGCAGAGTTGATGAAAGCTCCTGCATTGCAAACATGGTCGACAACCAGATCTACAGGCACCTATAATTGGATGGCATTGAGCCGGTAATTAACATTAGGCGCGTACCAGCAGCAAGTTCACAGATTCAAACGGTACAGCTTTAATGAAGTTCAACATGTGCGTGAAAAGCGATAGCATGAGCCGAATTGATGTTGAATCTTAGGTGAGTCAAAGCAACAGAAAACAGCATAATTCGTTTCAATCATTGAACGGCACCTGAGGGTTGATGGCATTCGGATCGCCGCCGGACTCCTTCATGGCGTCCCTCATCGCAGCAAGGTCCACAACAGCGGGAACACCAGTGAAATCCTGATCAAACAGTAAAGGCACAGAAATTCCCACACACAGTCGTCAGGCCTGATACACAAAGAAATGCAACACGCGACACGGCGCAATCTGACGACAAAATCGACTAAATTTAACGAAAAAGGGCGAACAACACGAGAGAAGCGAGTACGAACCTGCAGGATGACACGCGCAGGCTTGAACGGGATCTCGACTTGGTGCTGGGAGGTGTTGGCCCAGTCCAGGATCTTTTCGATATCCTTCTCCATGACCTGGAAATTATCGCAGTTGCGAATGGCGGACTCCAAAAGGTACCGAATGGAGATTGGCAGCTCATCTGCATGGCAAAGAAACAGACATCAGGCGGAACGAGTCATGAAAACGGAAGTTTGAATATATATTGGCGAAAGAAATAAGAAAAAACATAAGGGATCGTATCAGTAATTACCGATGCGAGGGTCGTTGAGCGCGGGGAGGCTGTAATACGAGCCAAAGGAGCCACCATCAGGGTTCGGCAGCTCGGTCAGCAAGCGCTGGAACGGGTTCGCCATGGCTCTGCAAAGGCGAAACGCTAACGTCAGAGTCGATCTGAGTTCAGGTCGGGGAAACTTCCAGCGGTGACGGACAATGGTAATGTACCTGATCGAATCGGAACGCTACGCAATTCACGCAAGGAAACTATCTCGCTCGGAAATACCAAACAAGAGAGCAAGAATATCACGCTGTGTAGCGTGGTAATTAGCGAGCAGCGATCCAAGCACTTCTGCAAGTCACAGGAATCTCTTCTGCCTTGCCTGAAGCAAAACAAGATTTCAGAAATCTGGAAATGCAGACTCTGGTTCTGGTTGGATTGCCTGGGCACTCTGCATGAGAATGGTGGTCATGAGCTGGAGTTCCCTGTGGTCCAATCGGGTGAGCTGGACGAGTGAGCGAAAGCAGGAAGCTGATGGGGTGGGTGGGACCACCGATCTGGATTGCACATCCGCGACCCAGCGGGGGTCCGGGGGACCACATTTTGGCGTCACCGTCTCGGGGATCCACGTGGATACGTACGAGGTGGCGGGTTCGGGGCAAAGAATCTGAAACTTGTGCGTGGCGAATGGAAACTGGAACGTCAGCGAACTTCGTTTTGAAGTGTGGTTTTCGTGGAGATGTCACGCGCCCGGGTAACGCTGGGCACGCGATATCCTCGATACACTTTCAGCCGATAAAAGTGAAACACTAGGATCCGCACCATGATTCATAATTTTCCAGTTCAATCACTTTTTCCAGAAACCCTGAACCCGAACAGCCGCCAAAACGTGTGGCCTGCAGCATCCCGCGGCTCGCCTAGCCAATCTTGTCAATCACCGCCGAGAGACTTGCGAGGGAGGGAGCTGCTCCGCGCGGGCTCCGCACGGTCAACGGATGTCGGGACTTGTCGGGAGAACTTGAAGTGCACGCGACCTCTCATCCACTTCCCCACTCCCCTTCAAACCCCGGAACCCTACAGCACCCTGCATCCACAGATTTTCCCCTCCCCCCACCCCTTCCCCATCCGCCACGCCACCTCACTACTTTCCTCCAAAATTCCACCTTCTGTGGAGCTGACGCTTTCTGGTCCCTCGACCTACCGATGACGGAATTCGTCTTCATAAATCCTGTCGGGCTGGGATTCTCTGCTTCTAGATAATCAGCAGAACTAGCACAAGCACCCAAGCATACCATGTCCGAACGATTGAACCATAAACTCTCAACCACCATGGGTTTGTTGTGATCGCTCATTCCTTGAGTAGTATATATTTGGCTGGATGATGGTCAGCAATGCAGTCATATCTCTTCCCTTCTCTCCCTATGATGGCTTGACGGCAGCTGCTCTTCTATCATTACGCCTCACACGGTTATGGCCTGATTAGTATCTATTCTTAAACTAAAATTCCCTCCTTACTAGTTGGTTGATTGGTCGGAAGGTTTAGAGGTTTAGGATGGCGCTCGTCGCAGTTGAAGTTGATCTCAACGGAGGGTATCCTAACGGAGTTTCCCTCAACGGAGTGCAAACTCGGCAGATTGCACAGCTTCATCGTCTAGCCGATCGCTCCGTCCCATTCCGGAATCCGACGCTCTTCATGCGTTCCGCGTGCCTTCGCATGCGTCTACTCATGGCGGCGAAGCGCGATAACGGGCACGCGTGGCAAAGTGAGTCCCGTTAGAAGCAATTCCCTTTTCCGAATCCGCTTTACGTGTTCGTAATTATAATATTCCACCCAGTGAAGCACTCCAGCAGCTTTATCTTCTTCACCCGTCTTAGTTGGATTTCAAACCTGCTTGTAAGGCTGAACCGTTCGTTTATTGACTCAATTCTATTTGCATTCTCTGTTGACGGTTTCCGTTTCAGTTAAACGCCAGCGTGCAGCTCAAGAGCAAGCTTCCAAGAAGCAGTGGATGCAACGGCTCAGAAATCTACGCCGGCTCGTATATAAATACCGCGCTTCACGCAAGTCGGTGCGTAATCTGTATGAGGACGTCCAAGCAGACATCGCTGGCAGCACTCGATATAAGGAGGACTTACTTGTACAGGGTTGTGACCTTATCGAGGATGCTGACAGGGAGAATCTGCTTAAGGAGAGCCTGGAAGCAGCAGTTCAAAGAGCCTTCGCAGGCACAGCTACCTTCGCAGACAGAGCCGTCGCAGAAACCTCGTCAAGCGTTACCTCTGGGCCTTGAATGCCAAAATCCTAGCACTTTCGAGGTGCTCGAGATGGGAACGGCTGGAAGTGGCCGATTTGCTCCTCGGAGTCCACTATTTTCCTAGCAGAAATAACCTTCGGAGGAAGGTTATGAAGATGCGTGAGGCAAGGATGGACTTTGAGAGAAGACTCTCAATTGATTTGATCCGAACGCCCCCAAGGCTCCACTGGACTGGAGGTGCATGCTTGAAGGCCCCTCAAGAGACCACACAGACAGCTCCTTGCTCCAGTCCACATTCCATATCGATTGTAGCTGCCATTTCTTTTGTCCAATTCTTGTATTGTTGGGCAGATTGTGAATACATGGTACCTAGATTTATTCCACCTGCTGGCAGGCATATCATGACAATAAGTAGCTTCGCAACAGCACAAGGTCCTTCATGCTAGCTACACTGTCTGCGCACTTCCACCAATGTAGACAAAGTATGAACCCCAGTGCAGGTTGCGATAATTATACCCGTCATCCTACTGTCATTTGGTAGGTGAATATACTGCAGCTCAACCCCAATATCCTGCTCATCGTTTGGCATCCTTTGCTGCCCGTTCCAATGCCTCCCTCGCTCTCTCCTTCACCTCCTCCTGTCAGAAGTTGGGTAAAAGGGCACAAACAGTTACATGATACTATTAATTGCAGGCACTCTTTATGATCGCTTTGAAACACACCAAGAGCTCTCCCAGTCAAAATCATGGCAAACCTGGTAAGCGGCTTGTGCGCTGCTTTCCTCTACCTGCTAAACAAACCCAGTAAGGGGCCATGTAGACGGATTATAGAAAATCAGCCCACGGGCCTAGCGAGGAGCTGGGGGGCAGGCCTGTGAAAATCATGCCTCTTTGTATTGGATCACACAGGCTCACCAGGAACAGTTTCAGTTGCTGCAGCTGCTCCGCTTGCCGACTCCCCACTTCACTCGGAATCATCCCCACAGCCGAACCCACTCACTCATACAAACCAACACCATCTCAGGCTTGACTTGCTCAACGACACACCGGCTGCAGAAAACACCTCTTTGTATCGAATCTCACATGCTCACCAGGGACAGTTTCAGATGCTGCTGCTGCTCGGCCTGCCGCCTCCCCACTTCATTTCAAATCTTCCCCACAGCTGATCCAACTTACTCTCACTTGCTCAAGACAAGAGTTGCTCAAGAACCACAGGACCACCTGGAACTGTTTCAGTTGCTGCTGCTGCCGCCACCCCATGTCACTCAAGATCCCCCAGCCGACCCCATTTGATCCTACCAGAAAGCAGCGCCTCTGGTTTGACTTGGTCGAGACACACCGGCTGTAGAAACCACCTCTGTATGAACCCTCACTTGCTCACCTGGAACTGCTTCAGTTGCTGCTGCTGCTCTGCCTGTCGCCTCCCCCACAGCCGACCCCGCCTGCTCCTACCTACCTACTGACAAATACCGTCTCTGGTTTGACTTGCAAGCGACACACCGGCTATAGGAAGCACCTCTGCATAAAACCCCACTTGCTCACCTGAAACTGCTTCAGCTGCTGCTGCTGCTCAGCTTGCCGCCTCCCCACTTCACTTCTCCCCCACAGCTGGCCCCAAAAGCCCGACTGGGGCTGTGGGAAACGCACCTTGGTATCAAAATTCACATGCTCACCTGGAATTGTTTCAGTTGCTGCTGCTGCTGTGCCGCCTGCCATCTCCCAACTTCTGAGTCTGATTGACTTGCTCTAGACACACCAGCTCACCTGAAACTGTTTCAGCTGCTGCTGCTGCTCCGCCTGCCGCCTCCACACCTCACTCAAAATCTCCCCCACAGCCGACCCCACCCGCTCATACAAAAACCAATCCCACCTCTGGTTTCACTTGCTCGAGACACACCGGCTCACCTGGAACTGCTTCAGCTGCTGCTGCTCCGCCTGCCATCTCCCCACTCCTGAATCTCACTCCTACCAACCAATACCACCTCTGGTTTCACTTGCTCGAGACACATCGGCTCACCTGGAACTGCTTCAGCTGCTGCTGCTGCTCCGCCTGCCGCCTCCCCACCTCACTCAAAATCTCCCCCACAGCCGACCCCACCCGCTCATACAAAAACCAATACCACCTCTGGTTTCACTTGCTCGAGACACACCGGCTCACCTGGAACTGCTTCAGTTGCTGCTGCTGCTCCGCCTGCCATCTCCCCACTTCTGAATCTCACTCCTACCAACCAATGCCTCCTCTGATTGACTTGGTCGAGACACATCGGCTCACCTGGAACTGTTTCAGCTGCTGCTGCTGCTCCGCCTGCCATCTCGACACTTCTGAATCTCACTCCTACCAACCAATGCCTCCTCTGATTGACTTGGTCGAGACACATCGGCTCACCTGGAACTGCTTCAGCTGCTGCTGCAGCTCCGCCTGCCGCCTCCCCACTTCACTCAGAATCTCCCCCACAGCAGACCCCACGCGCTCTGATACCACCTCTGCTACAGCTTTGCCGAGAAAGAAGGCATCAAGCACCTCTTTGCTGCGCTCATCACTTCCTGGGGAGTGAGGTAAGAGGGGGGAGGGGTAGAGGGGTTGAAAAACACCTCACTCAGAATCTCCCCCACAGCCGACCCCACCCGCTCTGATACCACCTCTGCTACGGCCTTGCCAAGAAAGAAGGCATCAAGAACCTCTTTGCTGCGCTCATCACTTCCTGGGGAGTGATGGACAGGGGCGGGTGGGGGTTGAGGGGTTGAAAAACACCGCTCTCAGAATCTCCTTGCTGCGCTCATCACTTCCTGGGGAGTGAGGTACGAGGGGGGGAGGGGCGGGTAGAGGGGAGGAAAAACACCTCTGCTACGGCCTTGCTGAGAAAGAAGGCATCAAGAACCTCCTTGCTGCGCTCATCACTTCCTGGGGGGTGATGGAAAGGGGCGGGTGGGGGTTGAGGGTTGAGGGGGAGGCGGCGGGGGTGAGGGAGTGGGGGGGAAAGCGCGTGAGGGAGAGGGGGGGAGAAGGGGGTGAGGAAGTAGGGGGGGAAGGGGGGGATATGGAGGAGTAATCTTCCAGCACATATTTGCTGCGCTCATCACTTCCTGGGGAGAGATAAATACAGGTGGGCGGGCGTGGGGGGTTGAGGGGGAGGCGGGAAAGGGGGATGGGGGACTAGATGGAGGAGAGAGCGTCAAGAACCACTTTGCTGCGCTCATCACTTCCTGGGGAGTGATGGAAAGGGGCGGGTGGGGGGAGGCGGTAGGGGAAGGGGAAGAGTATATGGAGCAGTTTGCAGCAAGGTAGGAATCTTCCAGCACCACCTTGCTGCGCTCATCACTTCCTGGGGAGCGATGGATAGGGGCGGGTGGGGGGAGGCAAGGGGAAGAGTATATGGATAGGGGCGGGTAGGGGAAGGGGAAGAGTATATGGAGCAGAGTGCAGCAAGGTAGAAATCTTCCAGCACCACTTTGCTGCGCTCATCACTTCCTGGGGAGTGATGGATAGAGGGTGGGTGAGGGGAGGCGGTAGGGGAAGGGGAAGAGTTTATGGGGCAGAAATCTTATGAGTGCAGCAAGGTAGGAATCTTCCAGCACCACTTTGCTGCGCTCATCACTTCCTGGGGAGTGATGGATAGAGGGTGGGTGAGGGGAGGCGGTAGGGGAAGGGGAAGAGTTTATGGGGCAGAAATCTTATGAGTGCAGCAAGGTAGGAATCTTCCAGCACCACTTTGTTGCACTCATCACTTCCTGGGGAGTGATGGATAGAGGGTGGGTGAGGGGAGGCGGTAGGGGAAGGGGAAGAGTTTATGGGGCAGAAATCTTATGAGTGCAGCAAGGTAGGAATCTTCCAGCACCACTTTGTTGCACTCAGCTCATCACCGGATGGATGGTTGTGCTGGGGAGTGATGGAAAGGGGGTGCGTCGGGGGGTGAATGGGAGTGTGGACAGAGGTGAATGGAGGGGAAAGAAGGCCTCAAGCACCTCCTTGCTTCACTCATCACCGGATGGTTGGTTGTGCTGGGAAGAAGAATGGAGGGGGTGAGGGAGGGGAGGTGGGGGGAGGAGGGTGGCGGGGACAGAGGTGAATGGAGGGGAAAGAAGGCCTCAAGCACCTCCTTGCTTCACTCATCACCGGATGGTTGGTTGTGCTGGGAAGAAGAATGGAGGGGGCAGCTCCCAAAGAGGGGAGAGAGTTAAGGGGGGAGAGAGGAGAGTCGAGGAGAGGAGGAGGGGAGGGTGGCTGAGGTAAATGGAGGAGAAAGCGTCAAGCACCACTTTGCTGCGCTCATCGCCGGATGGTTTTGCAGGGGAGTGATGGATAAGGGGGGTTGAGGGTGGGGGAAACGGAAAGGTGTCCACCTTCTGTTTCTGCTTCTGCTTCTGCTGCTGCTTCTGCTTCTGCTTCTGCTGCTGCTTCTGCTTCTGCTTCTGTTTCTGCTTCTGCTTCTGCTGCTGCTTCTGCTTCTGCTTCTGATTCTGCTACTGCTACTCAATCATCTGTTCAACTCTGTTAACTTACATACCTTGCCGCTGCTGGTCCTGGGACGCTGTCACTTGAATTTGACGCCGACGGAGTGGAATCGCCAAGCGAGATGCCTGAACGGCAAGTAAAAGAAAACAGTGGGTAATGTCACGTAATTAAGAGCCACAAACGATTTCGGAATGTCACAGATTTTAAAGCCCGCGTCTCATAATTCTTGACAGCCTAATCGTTGTGTGAATCATGTTGCGTCGTAGTCTCCCAAGCCGGACCTTCCTGCGACGTCCTGCGACGTAGCTTCCTACCTTCTACCCTGTACGTACCTGTGCGGGCCGCAGCGATTGCAGCGAGCCGCGATTTAGGCTTCCTGGGACGTTCGAAGTCACGGCAGCTAATTGTGACGCGATCGCCATAGCTTCGGTCACCTGGGTCACGTGAACGGTGCTATACTATAGTACGCGTGAAGCCGAAAGGAACGCTAATGATCCCTTCCTGTCACGCGGCCCTATCAGACGGCGCAAACATGTGGTGAACGATCAATTACGTGGAAGAATGAACTCCTCTAATGCAAATTATATTACCGCAGGCTTGAGATGACCTCAAGTTAGCATGGTTTCGCTACAACCTAAAACTTTCCAATAATCATGTTACGCGTCCTATGTGACATGAATCTCAAGTGAAATGACATGTAAGGAATCTTTGTTTGGTTTGCAATATAAGCTCAAATTATCAGGATGAACAGCAGTAAAACTTGCATGTACATGTATTGATCACATTGACAGTGTGAGTAGTATAGTGACATCAAGTGCTGCTACGCCCCATAGCTTATTCAACAACCCCTTTATTTCCTTCCCAACAACTTCTCACAACCTGATCAACCCGTATTAAAATCTCTGGCCAGGCCAACCATTCTCCGTATAAACCCCGACCTCAGAACTTATGCAAAAGCTTGTGGAAGCCATCTTCCTTATTGGAGCAGCAGTGTAGAAGCAGCAATAGAGGGGAAAAGGGAGGTAACTGGTATGGGCATGTGGTGCCAAAAGGGGAGAGGAGGTCTAGGGTGAACGGCAGAGCGCAGGTGAAGGGTGAACGACGAAAAGCAGGTGAAAGGTGAATTGTGGAAAGCAGGTGAAAGGTGAATTGTGGAAAGCAGGTGAAGGGTGAAGGAGGTGTAGTCCGAAGGGCAGAGAAGAGACAAAGAGTATAAGGGAGAGGAAGTATAAGAGTATAAGGGGCATCCATAAAAGTATGTGTCAAGCCGTCAAGTGTCTTGGTAGCAGGAGCAGGAAGCAGTTGGTAATAAGAGAATTGACTCAGCTGGGCAAAGACGAGGCAAAGAGTATAAGTGGGAGAGGAAGTATAAGAGTATAAGGGCCATCCATAAAAGTATGTGTCAAGCCCTTGATGTCTTCGTAGCAGGAGCAAGAAGCAGAGGGGAGAGCAGGTTCAGACACCGTATAACAATGTCTCTCAACCCCTCTCAACCCCGCCGAAGTGTAATTGGGCCCTCAACCTTGTTAGAGGAGCCGCAATGGCGTGTATGTGAGGGGCTGCGTGGCTGGGTGGGTGTTGGAGAGGGAAATGCAGGCAGTGGCATCAAGTCCTCAGCGTCTCCGCAGCAGGGACAGGAAGCAGCGGGGAGAGCAGGATGCAGGGGTAAAGTCATGCCCTCAGCGACTTCGCGGCAGGAGCAGGAAGCTGCGGAGAAAGCAGGTTCGGGCACCGACTGGCAACGTCCCTCAACCCTTGCGTTGTGGGCGCATCAAGCCCGCAGAGACTTTACAGCAGGGGCAGGAAGCAGCGGGGAGAGCAGGTTCGGGCACCGGGTGGCAATGTCTCTCATCCGAACCGCCCTCTGATTCAGCCACGGGTGCTCCAGAACCTCGAACGAGCTCAGCCGTTGATTCGGGTCCACCTGGAGCATCTTACGGACGAGATCCTTCGCCGCCCACGAAACCCTTCTCCAGACTGGGTCGCCTAGATCCAAGCAGCCTGATTGGTCGAAAACCGGAATGAGCCCCGTTAGAATCACGCACAGCGTCACTCCTAAGCTCCAAACATCGGCCTTACACCCATAATACCGAAAATGTTCTTTTCCTCCTCCTATTTCCCCTTCTCCACCTCCCGTTACATCCTTATGCGCACCATCCGTCACGCCACTTCTCCTCCCTCCACCTCCTCCCTCTCCACCTCTCCCCTCTCCTGAGCCCCGTCCCGAACCGCGCTGCTTCATTTCAGGAGCCATGTACATGCGCGTGCCCGCTCCCCGCCCGTGCTTCTGCCCCGACATCCCTCCATCCACGGTCGTCGACAGCGCGAAATCCGCCAGCTTCACTCCGACAATCCCGCGCCCCGCGCCCACGTGGCCTAGCCGATGCGCCAAGGCCTGCTGGATCTTTAGCCTCCCGAAGCGCGAGAACACGGACGGGCGAACCGGG
The DNA here is from genome assembly GCA_947471745.1 of Closterium sp. Naga37s-1. Taxonomy (NCBI): domain Eukaryota; kingdom Viridiplantae; phylum Streptophyta; class Zygnematophyceae; order Desmidiales; family Closteriaceae; genus Closterium; species Closterium sp. Naga37s-1. Next base: position 59,360 of record CANJKZ010000830.1, read on the forward strand.
CTTGCTTTGGGAGTTGCTGCGGGGGAATGTGGAGGCGGTGATTGGATGTCAAAACGCGCCAGATTCTGCGGAACGACGTTCGGGGTTGTATCGGCGCAGGTTTGCTCCGTTACAAGGCTCGTACTCGATAAGAGTGCTGCGATATTCGTCCTGTTCCTCAGAGCCGAGTCCATGATCGCACTCTTTTCCTGCTCGCCACGAAGGCCCCCTTTTCGTAGCAGCGCATTTTCTCTCGCCTCTGGTGTGAGAAAGCTGAGAGTCGACGGGCACAAGTCCAGAAGCTGCTGCTGCTGCTGCTGCTGCTGATGCTGCTGCTGTTGCTGATGCTGATGCTGATGCTGAAAATCATCCAGCCTTTTGCTTCCCAAATCTTCTGGTTCCCCCTGCGTTGGCCGCACCAACAACACGTTCTCCGGCTTGATATCGCGATGCACGACGCCGTTTGCGTGGCAGAAAGCGACAGCGGATGCGAGCTGCCGCAGCACTGTAGCAGCCAGCGGCTCCGGCAGCGGTCCGTTCTCGCAAATGTCTGTGCACAAATCCCCGCCCTGTACGAGTTCCATTATAATATGGACTTCTGTCGCATCGACGAAGAAGTCTATAAGGCGTACGACGTTCGGGTGCCCGCCGAGGGTTTGTAGCGCGCGCATCTCCGCGTCTATATCGAGTACGGCCACGGAGGATTTGGTTCGTCGCGTGGACGGGGAGAAGGACTTGCATGCGACGCGGTGCGACGTGCGGATGTCCTCGCACTCCCATACGTCGCCCTGCGACCCGGTCCCGATCTTTCGCAGGCGAAGGTAGCGACCGCATATGAGTCGCCCGGCGGCAGGAGGCGAATGCTCTGGCCCGTCGACGTAGCTCACCATTTTCAGAGACGAACAGATTATGCGTGCTCGTCGGGTGAGTACTCTGGCAAAGGACTCCGACGAGTATGCGTTTCTCTTTGTAATCAGGAAAACAGGACACCAGAATTTTGGAAAACAAGATGCTTATCAACCTCGACGAGGCCAGCTTGCCCTAGAGACACGCTCGAAACAGGTAACCTCCAGCCTGAGTCTGAGATACTTCAGAGAAAACTAGCTGCGGCACCCGTCAGCACGGTAGCTGCGGTAATGGATGGACACAAGCAGCGCAGCGACGAAAACCACGCTGGCTGGAGTCAAAGACCCAAGCAGCAGGGCGAAGAAAACGGAGCCAGCATTGGTCGAACGAAGAATTTGGTGCTCCGCAACTGGCGGAACAACAATTCTGTGCAACCCGAAGCAGAAACTTGACTATCGCAGAGTGATGTGAAGCAGTGCGTCTCACCACATCAAGTGATTACTGGTTTGGGTGTGGTGTGTGGTGATAATGGGATGGTGTAGCAGCCTTGAGACTGGTTTTAGCCTGCGGATTGAAGGTTGTAAAATTGCAGCGGGACGATGGACGGATGAGATGTGCAGTAAACGAGACGCGAGACGCGATTTCACCTCGAGTTTGTCCGTGCGGCTTGCTCTGGTGTGGGGTGGTGAGTCAAATGCCATGCAGCACTCGTGAGGAGGGCGTCCAGGCCGGGCGGCGCGGCAATTATGAGAAACACATGCTGATGTGATGTGGCTGGTCTGGACCAGACGGGCTTGGCAAGTTCCAAACCAGCCCAGCCCCAGCCAGTCAACGTGGCAAATGGCCTGGTCGTCACAGTTGCGCCGCGGTGAATTGGCTTGTCCATGCTTGGGGGATATATTTGGTATGGCGGGTGCCCTTCCCCGCGAGTGGACTAACGAAAATGTTCATCCCCGTGTGATTGTAAAGAGCAATAAGAACTTCGATACAGAGCACCGTAACCTCACACAAACACCACATTTTATCAGATTGTTTTCTTCCATTGAGAATTTGGTCATAACCAGTAAGATTATTCTGATCATAACCAATGACGTTATTCAAACACTGGCGATGCACTCAGAAGCGCGTACGCGAAAGCGAACGACGCCACGTTACGTGGTTGACGTGGCAGCGTTAGCACGCTTTCGAGAGCCGTCAGACACGCATTGCGATTACAAACCGCACGAAATGTGCGTCTCGTCACCGACACTTTGTCATCCGGTTACCAATCTGCACACCATACCTGCCAAAATGGTATTTCTATCGGCAAGAGACATCTTCGCTAAGATGTCGTATAGGTTCGCAGATTCTGCTTCGTAAGGCAGGAAGGAACTCACGAAATCGCAGCCGCTCCAGGACAAACACATCACAAATGGCAATGGCGGCGCGTTCCGTCTTCTCGTAAAAGATGGGGCGGGCAGCACCCCATTGCGAAGATAATGCGCCAGCTTGCATCTCGTGCAGTTCGTGAGCCTCGCGGACGGGCAGACTGCACGGTACATACGAGATTCTGCGAAACCAAAAGTCTCGTAGCATGGTATAACTTTCTCTCTTGCTGGTAACCTGGAGCTGGTAACTTCTAAGGATCTCCTCCTCCTCCCTCTACTTCTGGCTGGCCTGGTTCTTCATACGATCGTCTCTTTCTTTTGCGCTAGCAGCAGCAATGAGCAAAGTAGACAAGAGCAAGGGATCTCGTCGCAAGCGTTCATGGGAGAGCCTTGCACCAGGAAGCGTCTTCTTGGAAGGTCATAGCTTTCGTGACAAAGCAAGCTAACTGACATGCAAGCTCATAAATTGAGTATTGAGCTTAGTGTGAAAAAATATATGAAATGGGCGCAATGTCCTCGAATCCACGGGCCATCGTTCTGATCGCGTGCTGGTTTTGCCTTCATGCGACGGTCCGAATTAGTTCTTTTGGCGAGGCAAAACATCTTCCCTCGAGATCCACGGCCTTCTCTATTAACGGAATCGAATCTTGCGGGAGCCGCGCGAAGTACAACGGTTCTGTGGTAACCAGGCGGCTCGTCAGAGGGCTCAGATTGAACGGATTGGAGCTGTTCTCGGAGATTTTAAATGATACGGGTGCGATTCAAGTAACCCTAAAACTTCCTGCGAGATATCCGACGCCGACGCTTCCTGTCCAATGCCGCGATGCCACCGTTTTCGCCATTCAGATCCTTACAATTCCTCGTCCCCATTCTCACGTCTCCGAGTCGCACGCCTAGAGTCCAGGCCTAGCTCGCGGGATTTCCATGATCCTTACTCTCGTGCCGCCATGCGGCAACGGTCTCCGCCGCTCGGGATTCTGAAATTACTCTCGTCCTCGGCTCCTTATCGGGTATTTCTGAGAATTCTCAAAAATACCCTGCGACGTTGAGAACTCTCAAAATTACCCTCGTCCTCCGTCCTCAGCTCCGGAACTTCTTCCCAAATACTCCGTCATTCCTTTCCTTCTGTCATCCGTATCCGGTTAATCCGATGCGCGATTTGCGACCTGCCTCGCGGGTGTCCTCTCTTGTCTTCCTCCCCCCACCCTTACCTTCAGGCATTCTCCTGGAACTTCCGTCCTTCCTCTCTTGCCGCGACGCCACCGTGTTCGCCCCAACCGACGCCGCGATTCGCGCCTTGCCTCGCGCGGTGGCGCAACAGCTAGGGAGCGACGTGCAGCTTCTGCGAAACGTGGCTCTTCTAAACTTCGTTACGGGCAAGAAACGGCTGGCGAAGCTCGTCTCCCAACGGAGAGGCCACCAGGTAACTAGAAATTTCTTTTGGCTGACGGGTACTGAATGGTTCTAACTTTGGGTTGCTGAGGGACGGATGGGCGTAGCTCTGCTGCTGGAGGTGTGTTTCAACGCCTTCAAAACCCTCTCCACCCCTCTCCACCCTTCTCTCCCCGAGTGAGTCCCCCCTTCCCAATCCCCCCCCCCCCCGCCCACCAATCACCCAGTACATCACTCTTGCTTTCAACGGCACTCAGCGGCTAAAGAAGGCGTCTTTTAAAGGGGATTGGAGTGTTAGAGTGTACACTGATAAAGGGCCGAAGGTGACTGTAACGAGGGGGAACGTTGTGATGCTGAGATCGGTGGCTGTGCATGGAGTGAACGACGTGATAAGACCAAAGGTGCTTGTAACGAAGGTGAGTGTATCGGGACGATGAGATGTATGTGACTGTGGCGAGGAGTGATACTGTAGCTGTACAGGGAGTTAGAAGGCGACGAGCAAAGGTGTTTGCAACAAGGGTGTCTGTAAAGAGGAGTTTTGCAGTAGCCAAGAGACTAAAGAAATTCTAGCACAAGTTGGTGAAAGAGTGTAGTTCAGGACGTGTAGCTGATCTTGGGTAATCTCTCAAGTGTAGTCGGTCAGTTGCAAGATTTCATGTTGAAGAAACCTACTGGTACGTTTCGCTGTGCATAATGCTGTGTCAGGACAACCTAAAGCATCACAGGCAGCATTCAGTGTATTATGAACACAGAATTGCATTGCATACAAACGGAGGAAGCACACAACTCGCCTATACCCTCCACCACCACCATCCTCATGTCGCAATTTATTACCACGCCCCCGCAAAGAAAAGCCATAGAGTCAGCTTCGCAAAATACAGCTACCCTGCAGAAGAACCGCAGCCAATCCCTTCGTTGCTCGTATCGTATCCAAACATCCCCTCCTTCTTCTTGGCGCTTCAGCAATAGTATCCTCCTGTTTGATCCAAATCCTCTTCTCCATACCTCAGATCCAAGCACTCCTCCAGCGACAGCAAGGTGCCTCACAATCAGACTCCTCATGGCTTACGTGTCATAATCCAGGTCCTCCCCTCCATTGCTCAGATCCAAACCAAACACTGCTTCCCTTCAGGCAACTCGAACTTCCATCTTCCTCATCTCCGTCCTCCCCTTTGCTTACTTGTCATAATCCATGTCCTCCTCCCCATTGCTCAGATCCAAACACTCCTTCAGCGACAGCTTCTTTTTTGCCCCGGTCAGCTTGCCGCCCGGAATGATCACCTTGTCGATGCCGTGGACAGCGGAGATCGTCAGCAGAACCGAGTCCGGCTTCGTTATAGTCACGTTCTTGCCGCCCTCTGCGTGCAGCTTGACCGGCTTGACTTTCGTTTCTGTGGCTTTGAATAGCCCTGCCTCTCCGTTCTTAGAGGGAGTTCGCCACTGGGAGGGGACAGAGGGGAGGAGGGGGGAGGAGAGGGGATGAGAGGGAAAGCCACAGACAGGTTGACTCGCTTGACCAGCTTGACCGGCTTGACCTTCATATCTGTGGCTTTGAAAAGTCCTGCCTCTCCGTTCTTAGAGGGAGTTCGCCACTGGGAGGGGACAGAGGGGAGGAGGGGGGAGGAGAGGGGATGAGAGGGAAAGCCACAGACAGGTTGACTCGCTTGACCAGCTTGACCGGCTTGACCTTCATATCTGTGGCTTTGAAAAGCCCTGCCTCTCCGTTCTTAGAGGGAGTTCGCCACTGGGAGGGGACAGAGGGGAGGAGGGGGGAGGAGGGGGGAGGAGAGGGGATGAGAGGGAAAGCCACAGACAGGTTGACTCGCTTGACCAGCTTGACCGGCTTGACCTTCATATCTGTGGCTTTGAAAAGCCCTGCCTCTCCGTTCTTAGAGGGAGTTCGCCAATGGGAGGGGAGAGGGAGGGGAAGGAGGAGAGGGATGAGGACGGGAGTACTGGCATCCTTCCTGCCCTTAACGATGTGCAGCACGTGATATGATGCGGGTGTTTTTGAGACGTCTCTAAAACACCCTCAGTTCACAAGAAATCGAGGATGGGGGTAGTACTGGCAGGCATCCTTCCTGCCTTAACGATGTGCGGCATCATGATATCCCTCATCACTGCCTTGCTCAGCCCCTTGGAGAAGCTTCCTATCCCGCTCACCTCGTGCTCCCTCTGCATGCGAACGAGCATAGCGGCATCCTTCCTGCCCTTCACAATGTGCAGCATCGTGAGGTCCCGCATCACCGCCTTGCTCAGCCCCTTGGTCACGCTCTCGGGGAGCTGGGAGCTTGTAGCAAGTTAGCAGCACACATTGCAATGCGGAGAAGCTTCCTATCGCGCTCACCTCGTGCTCCCTCTGCATGCGAACGAGGGTAGCAGCCGTCTTCCTGCCCTTCACAATGTGCAGCATCGTGAGGTCCCGCATCGCCACCTTGCTGCCTTGCCGCCTCGCTAGCATACAGAGTACCACGAAGCACCACGCACCTCGTGTTCCCTCTGCATGCGAATGAGAGTAGCGGCGGTCTTCCTCCCCTTCACAATGTGCAGCATCGTGATATCCCGCATCGCCGCCTTGCTCAGCCCCTTGGTCACGCTCGAAGAAAGCTTCGCAAATGCCTCGTCCGTGGGCGCGAGGACGGTGAGGCGGTAGTAACTCATTGCTTCTGGAAGCTCCTTGGCGATTCCTGGGACAAGGGGATGTAAGTGGGGAAAGGAAGGGGAGGAGGGAAGGACGAGCGGGGGGCGGAGGTCTCGTCGGTGGGTGCGAGGACGGTGAGGCAGTAGTAGCTCATTGCTTCTGGAAGCTCCTTAGCAATTCCTGGAGGCATTAGGGGGAACGGGCGAGGAGGGGATGGCAGCAGAGCACTTAGCGAAGGCCTCGTGGGTGGGCGCGAGGACGGTGGGGCGGTAGTAGCTCATTGCTTCTGGAAGCTCCTTTGCGATTCTTGATGAGAGAGAGAGAGAGAGAGAGAGAGAGAGAGAGAGAGAGAGAGAGAGAGAGAGAGAGAGAGAGAGAGAGAGAGAGAGAGAGAGAGAGAGGATAAAGAAGGATCAATCAAGGGAAGCGCAGGGAGCTTGGGGAATGAGGACTCGTGGGTGGGCGCGAGGACGGTGAGGCGGTAGTAACTCATTGATTCTGGAAGCTCCTGGAGGCATTAGGGGGGAACGGGCGAGGAGGGGATGGCAGCAGAGCACTTAGCGAAGGCCTCGTGGGTGGGCGCGAGGACGGTGGGGCGGTAGTAGCTCATTGCTGCAGGGAGCTCCTTTGCGATTCCTGGGGGAGGATGGAGAGGATGGGGGAAGTATGCAGGGGGGAGGACGAGCAGGGAGCTTGGCTAAGGCGTTGTCTGTTGGCGCGAGGACGGTGAGGCAGTGGTAACACATTGCTTCTGGACGCTTCTCGGCGATGCCTGGGGGAGGATGGATGGAGGGGATGGGGGAAGTATGTAGGGGGAAGGACGAGCAGGGAGCTTAGCAAAGGCCTCGTCCGTGGGCGCGAGGACGGTGAGGCGGTACTAACTCATTGGTGCAAGGAGCTCCTTTGCGATACCTGGAGGCAAATCGGGGCAAAGAGAGCGAGAGGGGGCAGAGAGAGCGGGAAGAGCAGCGTGAGTTGGAAAAGGCCTTGTGGTGGTCGCGAGAACAATGAGGCGGTATTAATTCTATAACGGTGAGGCGTGAGAACGGTGAGGCGCTGTTAAAGGTACGCTCTATAACGAGTACAATTCGCAGCAGTAGTACTTGTGGATTGGAAAAGCGACACCGCAGTGTTGTAACCTTCCGTCTTCATCTTCGCTATAAAGAACTGAGGAGCCTCAATAGGAGTACCGTTAATTTAACCTTGTATAATTTTCAAGAGTACCTGTCGATTCGAAAAGCGACAGCGCAGTGTTGTAGCCCTTCTTCTTCATCTCCGCTATAAGCTTCTTCGCGCCGGTCTTCCCATCGTACTGGCGAGAGCTGCCATCATCGTCCGCGGCGCACAGCTCCGGAAGAAGCGCCGCGAGAAGCGCAAGCAGGACCAGCGACAATCCCCAGGGAGAAAGGCGACGCGCCATGGCGGATAAACGGATAGCCGGCTCGTAACGCGAAGGCGGTTCTGCTGCTGGAGTGTTTTGATGATTGGCTTGAACGAACTAGTAGAAGCGAGTGCAGAGTATTGCCGAGGTGGAAATAGGAAACGCTAAGTTCAAGAAGCGAGTGCAGAGGGGGAAAGACGACTCTTTACAGAGTATTGCCGAGGAAACGCTCAATTCAAGAAACACCTCTTGCTGTTACATCCGGCTGAAGCACAGCGAGCTTGCGGAGCCTGTGTTGAATGTTTAGTTTAGCTTAGCTTGTCTGACGAGCACAGCGCGGACCTGTGCTGTTACCCCCGGCTGCAGCACAGCGAGCTAGCGGAACCTGTGTTGGGTCTTAGGTTATCTTGTCCGATCGTCTCGCGTCTGTTCCTGCTTTGTTGCTATGTTGCTATGGTGCCGGGCTCACTTGGACGCTATTCCCTGCTAAATGCAAAGCGCGCAGCGGTGGATGAACCAGGAAAATCATCAAGTCATAGCGACTGGCTCAAACTGGAGGGAGGTAGGTATGCCGGAGCCTGGAATTGTTGGCGCAGTGAGTGCGGGACAAATTTCTCCTGGCTTGGAATTGATGCCAATTTGTTGGTGACGCGGGGAGGCTGGAATGACTGTTTGTGGTCGGTAGATCGACCGTTCGGATGGGCTTTGCACCTTGGATGGACGAACGAGATTGGAGGCGATGGTTGAGAAGGGCGGCAGTTCAGGCAGGGCGGTGCGGCGATGTGGGGTGCGCCGCCGTCGCTTCGCCATTGGGTTTGGCAACACACGGCGGTCGATACACACCACAAGACAAAATATCCTCTACAGACACAAAGTAAAACAGCTGCACCATGAACACCTCCAACTAAAAGAATGACACCCAGCAAATGCATCCAGCAAAACTGCTTCATCTATGTGATACATAATCTACCATTTCTCACTCCAAGGCCTGAGGTCCACCTCAAACGTCCAGCCACTCCTCTTCTGCATATGCAACGACCAATACAGCTCCGCCACATCATCAGGCTGCACCAACCCATCCACCTCCTTCTCCTTTACCATCTCCTGAAAATTCTCCCTAATCCACAGAGTGTCAACGGCCCCGTCAATCACCACATGGGAAACGTGTATTCCTTGGGGACCTAATTCTTTAGCTAAGCATTGAGCCAGAGCTCTTAGCGCGTGCTTAGCTCCAGGAAAGGCAGAAAACCCTGCAGCACCGCGAACGCTTGCAGTTGCGCCAGTGAGAATGATAGTGCCGCAGTTTCTGGGAAGCATCCTTCGCGCAGCCTCGCGAGACGTGAGGAGGCCTGCCAGGCATGCCATCTCCCAAACCTGGAGGAACAAAACGGTGCGAAGGGGTTCATAGTGGTTCAGAGCACAGACAGTCAGGTACGGATTGTCAGGCTGCTGTTCTCCAAGATGTTGACCGCACGAAACTGAACTTACACTCGCACAGATGTAAAGAAAGAAAGAAAGAAAAAACATAAAAAAACGCAAATAGGACCTTCCTCTTTCTTCACATACGCTGGTAATACACCATGGAATAAACCTCAAAGGTTGTGTCAACTGACTATGGCTTGTACACTTGAAGTGACTTTTGAGTGACCTCAAAAGTCACCTTCTTGTAAACCTCGAAGGTTGTGTCAACTGACGACTATGGCTTGTACACTTGAAGTGGGGAACCTAGTTTGACATCTCATGCATTTGACAAACCTAGTTTTGAGGCGCCTCAAAACTAGAACCATCACATGCATTGGACGAACCTTGAAGCAGACTCTGAAAGTTGTGTGTCGACCGCATCAAATTTGATCAAATTTGCCATTCACTCCAATGCTGAACACCATCACATGGATCAAACACACTTGTCATCAGACAGCAATTCATCCGAATCAGAGGTCCCTCACGAGACCTCGTACTTCTTTGTTTTTCGCACTGCTAAGCGTCAGCGGGAGGAATCTGAAAATTCTCATTGGCTGGAAAACGAAAAGGCTTGAGTTCACTCCGATACCATACCAGGCCTCCAAAGCCCACCTGTCCACTATTGACAGCTCCAACCAGAACAAACTTGAACAATTTTGCTATGTACTCCAATGTTGAACACCATCACATGGATCAAACACACCCGCCTTTTCAAGTATACTGACGATACACCTTGAAGTCGACTCACGGCGTTGTGTCCACCACATCCAACTTGACATTCGCTCCAATGTTGAGAACCACCACATGGATCGGATTAGACCTAGCTCGGCAGGCTTGACATCTCCACCTCTCGCTCTTCCCCCTTCTACACCTGACACACCTTGAAGGAAACTCACGGCGTTGTGTCCACCACATCCAACTTGACATTCGCTCCAATGTTGAGAACCACCACATGGAATGGATGGCACCTAGCTCTTGGTGCAGTGGCACCTAGCTCTTTCTACCCCTCTCTCCCCACGCACACCTGACACACCTTGAAGTTGTGTCGACCACATCGAACTTGACACTCGCCCTAATGTTGAAAACCATCACATGGATTCGATTGGGCCTAGCTTGGCAGAATTGGCATCTCTCCACCTCTCCCTCTCCCCATACATTCACACGACACACCTCGAAGTAAACCCTTGAAGTTGTGTCGACCACATGAAACTTGACACTCGCCCTAATGTTGAAAACCATCACATGGATCCGATTGGACCTAGCTTGGCAGTACTGGCATCTCTCTCTACCTCTCTGTCTTCCCCATGTACACCTGACATACTTTGAAGTAAACTCTCGACCACATTGAACTTGACGTTCGCCCCGATGTTGAACACCATCACATGGATCGGACCGATTTCCCCCTCCACTGTAGCAAACAGCCGAGCCACCTGGTCTGCGGGGAGGAGAGGGCAGAGGTGTGTTCAGAAAGACAAGAATGATTTGCCCCAATGTTGAACACCATCACATGGATCGGACCAACTTCCCCCTCCACTGTAGCGAACAGTTGAGCCACCTGGTCTGTGAACAGGAATGGGTGGGAGGAGCCGGGAAAAGAGAGCAAAGACAGGAGCAATTCTAGAGATGCTTGCTCCGATGTTGAACACCATCACATGGATCGGACAGACCACAGTGGAGAGAAATGGAGATGGGAGATAGAGGAGACGAGTGGAGTAGGAGGGAGAAGAGGAGCAGATACTGGAGTGTTGTCAGAGCTGCTTGCTCCGATGTTGAACACCATCACATGGATCGGACAGACCACAGTGGAGAGAAATGGAGATGGGAGATAGAGGAGACGAGTGGAGTAGGAGGGAGAAGAGGAGCAGATACTGGAGTGTTGTCAGAGCTGCTTGCTCCGATGTTGAACACCATCACATGGATCGGACAGACCACAGTGGAGAGAAATGGAGATGGGAGATAGAGGAGACGAGTGGAGTAGGAGGGAGAAGAGGAGCAGATACTGGAGTGTTGTCAGAGCTGCTTGCTCCGATGTTGAACACCATCACATGGATCGGACAGACCACAGTGGAGAGAAATGGAGATGGGAGATAGAGGAGACGAGTGGAGTAGGAGGGAGAAGAGGAGCAGATACTGGAGTGTTGTCAGAGCTGCTTGCTCCGATGTTGAACACCATCACATGGATCGGACAGACCACAGTGGAGAGAAATGGAGATGGGAGATAGAGGAGACGAGTGGAGTAGGAGGGAGAAGAGGAGCAGATACTGGAGTGTTGTCAGAGCTGCTTGCTCCGATGATGAACACCATCACATGGATTGGACCGATTTCCCCCTCCACTGTGGAAAACAGCCAAGCCACATGGTCTGCAGGCAGGAAAGGAATGAAGAAGGAGAAGAGAACAGAGACTTGAGTCATCACTCAGCTTGTCTCTTTCCCTACTGACCTTTGTGGAGAACAGGGAGGGAGGAGCCAGGAAAGGAGGAACAGAGGCTTGAGTTTCAAGGCGCCTCAAGACCAACTTTTGAGACGTCTCAAAAGCTTGTCTCTTTCCTTACTGAGGAGGACAGGGAGGGAGGAGCCGGGAGAGGAGGAGGAACAGAGGCTATGAGATTTAAGGCGCCTCAAGACCTTTCGAGTCAACTCACTTCCCTACCCACCTATTCTACAGTCGACTAAAAAATTGGTAAGAAAGGGTGGGAAGAGCCAGGAAAGGAGGAACAGAGACTTGAGAGTCATCACTCAACTTGTCTCCTTCCCTCCTTTTGAGACTTGGGAGTCATCACTCAACTTGTCTCCTTCCCTCCTTTTGAGACTTGGGAGTCATCACTCAACTTGTCTCCTTCCCGCCATCTGCACTTATCTCCTCCACTAGCCGTTGGAGCTTCGATCCGTTTCTCCGCCTTCACTCACCTTCTCTCTACCCCCTCTACCTCACCCAACATCACTCCCCTTCTCCTTCCCTATACCACCCTTGATGACTCACCTTCTCTTCTGGAGTCCACTCCAAATGCCACTCCAAATGCCACTGCTTTCCCGCCATCTGCTGTAATCTCCTCCACTAGCCGTTGGAGCTTGAATTTGCTGCTGTCTCTCTTCACTCATATTCCTCAGCACAGGCACACACTCTCCCTCTCTTCTCTCTTCACTCACATTCCTCAGCACATGCACACACTCTCCCTCTCTTCTCTCTTCGCTCACCTTCCTTCCTTGCATCAATGCCAAAGCCAACTGCTTTCCCGCCATCTGCTGCTATTTCCTCCACTAGCCGTTGGAGCTTGGATCCGTTCCTCCGAACCACCACCGCCACATATCCTTCCCTGGCGAACCGCCGAGCCACTGCCGAGCCTATGGCGTCTCCCGCACCTATTACCAAAGCTACGGGCTCGGACGAAGAGGAGTCTAATGGCGACGATTCCCTTGAGTCTTGAGAATTGGCTGGGGAAGATTCTTTTCCTGCATCTGGTGCCGCTGAATCTGCGAAAATTCCGGGATTTCTATGTAAGGCTGCTGACAGGTGTTTCTGCTGCTGTTGACACCAATCATTCGTACTTAAACTCCCCGTTTTACTCGTGGAAGCGGCTGATTGGTCGGCGCGGGAATTCGGGAGGAGATCGGCGACAGAGGAAGAGGATGAAACTCGGATGAGCGGAGAAAGCGTGGAAACACTATCATTAGTTGAATAAAGGGTAGGAGACAATAGCGGATATTCCAGTAGACTCAATAGAGGGGATGGTGCTGATGCACCCGAGTGCAAGAAGGATGGGCCAAAGGATGCGCCAGTGTAAGATCCGATAGAAGGCAACGGGGAATTGAGACGGGGATGAACGAGTTCATCAGGCTGAGGTGCGATGTGGCGGGAAAAGACGCCAAGACGCGACAGAGACCGCGAATTGCATGCCATGACATGCGAGAGAATACTAAAGGATGACTTGTGCGAAGCCTCAAGATTTTACCTCAATGAACTGACTGCAAGCCGTTGGTTGAAAATGTGCTCATACCCCACATAAGAAGATGAGGGGTGTCAGCATTGAATGCTAGCGATTTCGAATGCACGGTAAACCATATGCGTTTTCCAGATTTTGAATATTGCCACTATCGAGGCGTCTAACAAACATGTTTGGACTTTATCTGGTCGCATTGTCACGGAATTACCTTATCCTGTCTCAAACGGAGATATTTGATCCGCGGAATGCAGCCTTGTCTTACGGGATCCACAACCAATTATGGCAGAGTAAGGCGATTTTGTGTGTTCGTTTTCCATTGCACCAGTGAAGAAGCAGTACTGCACGTGAGACATAGTGCTTCCAAATTCTGGAATGTAGGTTTTGTCATGCCATACTGTCAGCTGGTCAACATATCTTCACCTCATTGGTCAAACACGATGCAAGCGTGGAGGATATTTTGGTCGAGTGTGTGGTTGTCTGCCTGTTCGGGAGCCGCAACGATACAGAATGGAAGGAATGTGAAAAGAATATCCGAAATATCATTTGTGGTGTCTCACCCAGTGTTTGAAGCTCACTTCTGCGTCGAAGTTGTGAAAATGACTAGGATCTCAGAGCCAAAGCGGAATACCCCAGAAGCATGCAACTCTTTATATAACGAGCCGTGGTTTCTCCTTCGAAGTCACATTCACTACAATTAGTGTACATCGAAACCCTTCAGCCTAAAAAACCCGGGCCGAGACTTACATTTTGCAAGACAGGGTGAAGCTGGAATGCATACCAAATCTAGGGGGGAATGATGCTCCCCCATCCTGGATGTATCCTCCCTGATTCCTTGGAGTCAGATCTTTTCAAGGTGCCACGGTAGCGTGGCAGCCGCCGCCACCATGAACCCCCTCAAAGGGCAGGGGGAGGTATCTCTCTTGGACAGTTCAGTATCCACGAACACAAATGGGTGCCCTCTCCTCTCCCCCTTTCCCCGCAAACTACACCTGCCGCTGCTCCACTTTCCACGCACTCAGACCAATGATCGGGCCGTACTCCACCGACGTGTGATGGTATGGCTGGCTATGAAACGGGAGACTGCTGACCGTCATTTCCACGCATCCCATCTGATCCGACCTATCACCAGTCCAACCAGCCCTGCCTCTATTCGACTCGGGTTACCTGCCAGGTCATTGACTCGTACTCATGACTCGACCCATTGGTCCCGTTCCTTGCACACGTCACGTCTAATGCCGACATGCTTTGCAAGCCATACTAAAAAAAAACCGGCTGGCAGGCTGCGCGCGGAACTCCGCCTACTCTCCACCTCACCATTGACTATCTCCCTTGGGTCTGGAACACTGGATTTTGGTTGCCCCAATAATGTATTTCTACGTCAACAGTTTGATCTCTCTATGTACAGTTATCCCAACACCTCGGCCCTGGCACATCACATGCACTTTCTCGACTTCCTATGGGTAAAACGGCAGTCCTCCCTACTGACCATGTGCGTTCCCCAACGACAAGATTCGCGTCTCCCCTAGAGTTGAGATCGCCTGGCTGTGAACGCATCGGGCATGATCTCTTTGGCAACCGTCCTCACTGTCGTCAGCAAGAAGATCCTGTTCTGTACAATGTGTACAGCACCCTGCATGATTTGCGTCTGTTAGGGACTATACTGAGCTGTCATCATTTTTGCCCACCAACTGAATTGTAGTTGTGTGCTGAGCTGAACTGAACCCTGTAACCTCACATCACACTCCATGTTCCACCATTCACCCAGCCCAACCCAACCGAGTAGATCGCAAACCAGCTAAAACCATTCCACACCTGTTCAGTCCCACATCGATGGTCCACCATTATGGGCCTGACGACTCTCGCAAATTGAATCTTTCACCCTCTTGACCTGACATCCACTACCAACCGACCATGCTGCCTCAACTCAACCCACACACCGCCACACATTTCACCGTAGAGTAGAATCAGCCACCATAGATTTCCGATCAGTAGCACTGCTTGAAATTCTGAGGAGCTTGTTTGTTCTCGCGTTTGCGGCATTTTCCGGTCAGTCACCCACTCATCTGTTTGCTTGAATTCAGGTAATTTCGAGAGAAAGGCCTTTTCAGCGTTGCTGAACAGATGAGTTTCTTGCTCAGTGATTTCAACACATTGCTGACAAATATTGACGACCGTGTTCATTCTGCAAGGCGAGTGTACCGCATTGGCTGCTTAGGCTAGCTTGACACAATGGCGCTCCAACTCGCCTCCACCCAAAAGGTTTCTCCTCCTTTTTTCATACCGCGAGCCGCCAGTTGTCAAGAGTTTTTTCAAGAGGCAACAGCCCGACAAACCGTTTCACTTTGCGGCAATTCTTCTTTTTCTGAGAAAGGCAAGATGTCCGTCGCAGAAGGAACCGCCGGTGCTGCGCCGACAGTGACTTGCTTGGGGCGAATCAAGAGCCAGTTGTTGCTGGAAGCGCTTTCCTCAGTACAGATTTTGTCGTCTGGAGGAACCGCTGCGGTCTTGGCCGGATCGGCTCCAGCGGCCGTTGGATTCGGATCGATTCGCGGCCCGTCCGAAGAAAACTGCGGGGACATTGGGCGACTCGAGGAGACTGGCGGAGAATTTGGTAAAGCCATGCCAGAAACTGGCATATTCTCGAGCCGCCTTGGATCAACGCACGAAGCGGTAGGCGACATGTCAAACGCGGCGACGTCGCCTGAAGCGTCGTCATCATCGTCGCCAGCGCCTAAATCTCCCGCGCCTCCTGAGGCGGACGAGTCCGCGAGGTCTTGCCCGGGAGCGCCTATGAAGCGGAGGCTATACAACCGGTCGCGACTCGCTGCTATTTCAGATATGAAAAAGTTTCGAAGGGCGGTCCGAGAGTTAAGCTTCGGATTCTCTTTAAACGGCAATGAGGTTCCGCGGGACTCGTCCTGCGACGTCGCCTCCGTCGCGACGAACACGACGACGTCGCATGAAGGATCGCATCCGTCGCATGGAGCGTCGCATCTGTCGCAGTCTTCGCAGGCGCCCGCAGGGTGGCATTCTCCGCCCGCGTCCGGCGTTCCTCCTGTAGCGGACACGTCAGCAAAAACCTTTCCGCCTGCAGCGCCGAAAAAGCGGAGACCGGGTTACAACAGGACGGATGATCTCGCTGCTACCATGCCGAAGACCAAGAGGTGCCGAATCGTGTCGCGGAAGCTTAATTTCGACGTAGCTTCGAGCCGCGTACTGTTCACTTGAAACTCCCTTTTTCTTTATGAGTTTTGTCAGCTTAGTGTTCTTGTGTGTGTATGTGTGTGTGTGGGTTTGCGTGACTTATCCTTAGTGCTTAACTCATGAACCGTGCTGATTGTTTTTCTAACTAATCCAACTTTTTGTGCCATCAAAAGCATGTAGTGTTGACTAACCGATCAGAGTTCCAGTACTAGTAAGAACGTTTTCCTGTAACTCGAAACTAGTGCAGTAACGTCAAGGCAAATTTTCCATAATAATGACAAGAGTTCACATCACACATCAAATACTTGCACACCTACAAACAAGGCAGAAGGCATAATTTGCGATATACCAAATTGAGATCCAAATGTTGTCGCATCACACCCGCATCTTATTCAAGGTACCTCCACCCACCGGCCCTCTCATAACCCTACCCCGTACCCCCCCACCCATTCCTCCCTCCCATCCACAATTACGCGGCGCTGACCGCTATCCCCATGGACTCGGTTTTCTCGGCCACAGCTTTGGTAACTTCCTTGGATGCATCTTCGCCTTTTGCACCACTCTCTCTTCACCTTCCCTTTCCCGTCAGCCACTTCTCCCGCCCCCCCAAGTTACGCTGCGCTGACGGCAATCCCCATGGACTCGGTTTTCTCGGCCACTGCTTTGGTAACTTCCTTGGACGCGTCTTCGAGGGACCTCGCCTTTTGCACCACCTCAAACGCCTCGATGCTGTCGCCCTGCTGCCACTCGTCAAAGCCCTCCAGGCCCACCCCGCACTCCAGCCCTGCTACAACCTGCAACACGTGGTGATGGGGACGCAGAGGGAGGGGGAGAGAGAGTGAATGCCTCAATGCTGTCGCCCTGCTGCCACTCGTCACAGCCCTCCACCCCCACCCCGCACTCCAGTCCTGCCACCACCTGTTGGTTGGGAGTAGGGACAGAGGGATACAGAGGGGTGCAGAGGAAGGTAGAGAGTGAATGCCTCGATGCTGTCGCCCTGCTGCCACTCGTCAAAACCCTCCAGGCCCACCCCGCACTCCAGCCCCGCTACAACCTGCAACACGTGATGATGGGAGTGGGAATGACAAGGGAGATCAGGGTAAGGAGACGAACGGGTAACAGGAGAGCCTCGATGCTGTCGCCCTCCTGCCACTTGTCAAAGCCTTCCAGGCCCACGCCGCACTCCTACCCTGCTACTACCTGGTGGTTGGGAGTAGGGACAGAGGGATACAGAGGGATACAGGTGGAGAGTGAATGCCTCGATGCTGTCGCCCTGCTGCCACTCGTCAAAGCCCTCCAGGCCCACACCGCACTCCAGCCCTGCCACGACCTGCAACACCAAAAATCATGGGAGTGGTTGAAGGGTTTCGGGTTTGATAACAGGAGAGCCTCGATGCTGTCGCCCTGCTGCCACTCGTCAAAGCCCTCCAGACCCACCCAGCACTCCAACCCTGCTACTACCTGGTGTTTGGGAGTAGGAACAGAGGGATACAGAGGGGTGCAGAGGAAGGCGGAGAGTGAATGCCTGGATGCTGTCGCCCTGCTGCTACCCATCACAGCCCTCCACTCCCACGCCGCACTCCAGCCGTGCTACAACCCGTTGTTGACGATCAAGGCAAAAGTGCGTCGATTTGAACGACTGCCACGCCACCACCACAACACCTTTTCATGCGCTTCCATTCAATCACAGACAGCCCCACAGCTCTTTACATTCCTTACCCTTTACAACACTAGCAGGCTTCGTACTCGTTGAAAGCATACCTCCTTTTATCGAGCTCCTTGACTCGTCGCAGCGACGTGAGTGTGTATACGAGTAGACCTCCCTCTTCCCCTGAATTACCGCAACTCCACACCCCTTAACGAACTTCCCTTCCTTCCAATATTGGTCTGTACTACTTCTTACAAAGGCACAAGCTTTGTACTCGTTATAGGCGTACCTCCTTAGCGAGCTCCTTGACTCGTCGCAGAGACGTGAGTGTACCCGAGTAGACCTCCCTCTTCCCTCGAATCACCGCAATCCCACACCCCTTGACGAGCTTCCCTTCAGTCACCATCACACCGGCCACCTTGCTGCTCCCCGCACCAAACACTGCCCGCACCTCCGCCGAGCCTAGAGGCGTGCGCTCCTGGATTTCAAGGAGGGGAGTCGAGAGGAGAGGGAAGGGGGAAGAGGGAGGGAGGGGGAGGAGAGGGAAGAGGGGTGAAGGGAGTGGAGTGAGTGAGACACGAGAACGTGTGAGGTGACTCAAGGCCCGCGCCACTCCACACCCCTTGACGAGCCTCCCTTCAGTCACTATCATGCCAGCCACCTTGCTGCTCCCCGCACCAAACACCGCCCGAACCTCCGCCGAGCCTAGAGGCGTGCGCTCCTGGAATTTCAGAAGGGAGGGAAAGGGGGGGAAGAGGAGGAAGGGAAAGGTGGGGAAAGGGAGGGAAATTGGGGGAAGAGGAGGAAGGGGAGGACGGGGAGGGGACAGGGAAGGAGAGGAGGAGAGAGACAGAGCCCTTCTCCTCTGCTGCTTCAAGGGACACTCTCCTTCCGCTCGACTCCACAAGACAGGTACAGGAGGGAACGCACCTCCACGGAGTCTAGAAGCCCTTCCATTGCCTTGCGAACATCGTCAATCAAGCCATAGATGACTCGGTACGTCCGCACTTCCACATCATAGCGAGGAGCCCACACGTCAACCCTCTATCACCTCAACAGAATCAAGAAGACCTTCCATTGCCTTCCTGACGTTGTCAATCAGGTCGTAGATCACCCGGTACGTCCTCACCACACAGCACCGCTCAGCACCACTCCCGCTCTCTTCTCACCTCCACGGAGTCAAGCAGCCCCTCCATGGCCTTCCTGACATTGTCAATCAGGTCATGGATGACCCGATACGTCCGCACTTCCACAACAGCCAGCATGACAGCTCGAGCACTGCTCAGCACCACTCAGCACCACTCAGCACCACTCAGCACCACTCAGTACCACTCACTATCACTCAAGGGAACGCACCTCCACAGAGTCAAGCAGCCCCTCCATGGCCTTGCGAACATCATCGATTAAATCGTAGATGACCCGGTACGTCCGCACTTCCACGCCCTTCTCCTCTGCTGCTGCTTCCACGGCGGGCGGCATTGAAACGTTGAACGCCAGCACCACCGCTTCGCTGGCAATCGCCAGGTCAATGTCGCTCAGCGCCACGTCACCAGCAGCCTATGGAAAAGCGATTGGGGGGGTGGGAGAGGGGAGGGAGGAGGGAAGTGGGGAATCCTACCATTAAAGCCTCCCACCTTGTAGCGAGTCTCACCTTATAGTGAATCTCACTCACCTTATAGCGAATCGCACGTGCAGCATGAACGACACTGTGGTTTGGGGCAACCAACCATTGCTATAGCTACACTTTGCCTCTCTTGTGCTGAATGTCATCTCATAGCGAATCTCACCTGCAGCAGGAAGCGCAGCGACACGGTGTCTTGGGGCAGCGTTGCCAGCGCCTCTCTGATCACCTCCACCCCAAACACCTGGCAACCCACCTTTACACACCTTTACCCACCTGCACCCACCTGCACCTGAAGGTATGCCGCATGTGACTCACCTGCAGCAGGAAGCGCAGCGACACGGTGTCTTGGGGCAGCGCTGCCAGCGCCTCTCTGATCGCCTCCACAGCACCCTGCGAGAGATGAGAGGGAGAGAGAGAGGTACAAAACGGTTGAGAGGAGTGAGGATTAGGCGGAGGCAGGACCGTGCCTTGGGGCAGCGCTGCCAGCGCCTCTCTGATCGCCTCCACAGCACCCTGCAGGGGGGATGATACAGAGGGGTACGTAACGGTGGAGAGGGGTATGAAATGGTGGAGAAAGGTGCGAGTGGATGCAGTGCGGTGCAGCGCGATGAGTCAAATCAGCACTGTGCCTTGGGGCAGTACTGCCAGCGCCTCTCTGATCGCCTCCACAGCACCCTGCGAGATGAGAGAGAGAGGGGTACAAAGCGGTGGAAGGGAGTGAGGAGGATGCAAGGCAGAGACACCGTGTCTTGAGGCAGTGCTGCCAGCGCCTCTCTGATGGCCTCCACTCCACAACACCTTCCCCAGCATGAACACCGCAACACGTTGGTGTGACTCTTGTGAATTTTGTTTGAGGTTGATTTTGAGAATTCTCAAAAGTCACACCACACCAACATTGCCAGCGCCTTTCTGATCGCCTCCCTGATGGCCTCCACAACACCTTCCCCAGCATGAACACCGCAACACCTTCCACTCGCGAGCATTGAGGTGTATTTTGAGGCGCCTCAAAATACACTTTTGAAAATTCTCAAAAGTCACACCACACCAACGTTGCCAGCGCCTCTCTGATCGCCTCAGCAACACCTTCCCCAGCATGAACACCGCAACACCTTCCACTCGCCCTGCCCTGCCCTGCCCTGCCCTGACTCACCCTGTAAAACCAGACTCTAAAACCCACCTGGTTATCCACTTTGAGGATCACGTTCAGCTGGTGGAACTCCAGCCCCTCCTCATCGCTGCCTCCCCTACCCCCCATCGCTGGTGGCCCTGCTCCTTGCCCCCGTTCCCATGCATGCCCACACACCACACTAACACCCACCTGGTTATCCACTTTGAGGATCACGTTCAGCTGGTGGAACTCCAGCCCCTCCTCATCGCTCTCCCCTGAATCCCCTCCAGACGCCCCACGGCCCGCCAGGGCAGACAGAGACACCTTCGACTCGCCCTGCAGGGCCGCCAGCCTGGCGGTGCGCAGCTTCCCAGCAGCTTCCTCGGCCAGGGAGCGCGCCTGGTCAAGCGAGTCAACCACTTCGAAGTGGTCCCCTGCTACTGGCACTGAGCTGAGACCCAGGACCTGAAATGCGGGGAGATAGGGAAAGAGAGTGAGGGAGAGAGAGACAAGAAAGCTGAGGGCCTGGTCAAGCGAGTCAACCACTTCAAAGTGATCCCCTGCAACAGGCACTGAGCTGAGACCGAGAACCTGTGATGTGGGGGGGCGGCGGGGGGTGGAGTGGAGAGATATTGACAGGAGGAATGGAAAGAGGAGGGGGGAGAGGGCCTGGTCAAGCCAGTCAACCACTTCAAAGTGATCCCCTGCAACAGGCACTGAGCTGAGACCCAGGACCTGTTGTGGTGTAGGAAGGGAGGAAGGAACATAGATGTGTGTGCACATGAGGACTAAGCAAAGGGCCTGGTCAAGCCAGTCAACCACTTCAACGTGATCCCCTGCAACAGGCACTGAGCTGAGACCCAGGACCTGTTGTGGTGCAGGAAGGGAGAAAGGAACATAGATGTGTGTCCACATGAGGACTAAGCAAAGGGCCTGATCAAGCGAGTCAACCACTTCAAAGTGGTCCCCTGCCACTGGCACCGAGCTGAGACCCAGGACCTGTTGTGGTGCAGGAAGGGAGAAAGGAACATAGATGTGTGTGCACATGAGGACTAAAGCAAAGGGCCTGGTCAAGCGAGTCAACCACTTCAAAGTGGTCCCCTGCTACTGGCACCGAGCTGAGACCCAGGACCTGTTGTGGTGTAGGAAGGGAGGAAGGAACATAGATGTGTGTGCACATGAGGACTAAAGCAACGGGCCTGGTCAAGCGAGTCAACCACTTCAAAGTGGTCCCCTGCCACTGGCACTGAGCTCAGGCCGAGAACCTGAGACATGAGAATAGAGACAAATGGAGAAAGATATTTAGACATATATACATGAGGAAAAAGCTAAGGGCCTGGTCAAGCGAATCAACCACTCCAAAGCGATGCCCTGCCACTGGCACTGAGCTGAGACCAAGAACCTGAGGTACAGGCATAGAAGGAGAGGGAAAAGGAGGGACACATAGTGGGAATGAGGGGGAGGGGCAAGAGGCGCAGGATGTATGGGTGGGCCTGGTCAAGCGAGTCAACCACTTCAAAGTGGTCCCCTGCCACTGGCACGGAGCTCAGGCCGAGAACCTGAGGGGAGTGTGGGTTGGGACATGAGGAAAGAGCTAAAGGCCCGGTCAAACGAGTCAACCACTTCAAAGTGATTCCCTGCTACTGGCACTGAGCTGAGACATTCTACAAGATCCCCATATAAAGGCTTACCTCCACTGCAAGAGAAGGACCAGCAGAGTCGCTGCGACTGCCTGTGTCGTCCACTAGAGCTCGGATCTGAGAAGATGCAGATGGGAGAGGTGCAAAGCAGAAGCAGCAAAGGGAGGGGGAGGGGAGGGGGGGGGAGAGAAGAGGTGAGGGCGACAGCAACAACAGCGAGGCCCAGCAGAGTTGCTGCGGCGGCCCGTGTCGTCCACTAGAGCTCGGATCTGGAGGTGCAGATGGAGGCAGAGAGAGGGCAGGAGTGGAGTGCAGGGGAGTGGAGGGGAGTGGAGAGGGGTGGAGAGGGGTAGGTAGAGGTGAAGGCGGGTGGAAGAGAAGGCCCAGCAGAGTTGCTGCGGCTGCCTGTGTTTGCCCACTAGAGCTCGGATCTGACAGAGATAAACTCACCGCTTATGAAACCACTATACGACCCACTCACCTTGCAATATGCCTCTCAGCCACACAGCACCACGTCTCTCAGCCTGAGAGTGCCGTTCTGCACCAGCAGCGTTGCCACCGGCCCTTAATACTCCCTCTTGCACACTTCCCCATTCCATCCCACTACCCCAATCCCAGCCCTCACCTTGCCATACGTCTGTCCGCAAAGCACCACGTCTCCCAGCCTGAGAGTGCCGTTCTGCACCAGCAGCGTTGCCACCGGGCCCCTCTGCTTGTCCAGGCTCGCCTCTATCACCGTGCCTGCTGCCTGGGTGTCTGGGTTGGCCCTGAGCTCTTGAATCTGCAGCACAGGGAGAGCAGGCAGCAAACGTAGGGGTTAGAACAGCAGCATCGCCACCGGCCCCCTCTGCTTGTCGAGGCTCGCCTCTATCACTGT
Source organism: Closterium sp. Naga37s-1 (assembly GCA_947471745.1). Lineage (NCBI taxonomy): Eukaryota > Viridiplantae > Streptophyta > Zygnematophyceae > Desmidiales > Closteriaceae > Closterium > Closterium sp. Naga37s-1. Next base: position 82,469 of record CANJKZ010000830.1, read on the forward strand.
GCCTGCTGCCTGGGTGTCTGGGTTGGCGCGTAATTCTTGGATCTGCATGGGGGGAGGCGTGGGGGGTGGGGGGGGGGGGTAAGGGACAGAGAGGTTAAAACAGCCCAAGTGGAAGCAGCAGCATTGCCACCAGCAGCGTTGCCACCGGCCCCCTCTGCTTGTCGAGACTCGCCTCTATCACCGTGCCTGCTGCCTGGGTGTCGGGATTAGCGCGTAACTCTTGGATCTGGGGAGGGCGGGGACGAGGGGGGAGGAGGGATCAGGGGTGGGGACGAGAGGGGAGGAGGGGTGAGGGGATTGGTCATAGTGCCACCGGCCCCCTCTGCTTGTCGAGGCTCTCCTCTATCACCGTGCCTGCTGCCTGGGTGTCGGGATTAGCACGTAACTCTTGGATCTGCATGGGGGGATGAGAGGAGTGGAGAGGGCAGAGGTTGTAAGCAACAGCATTGGCACCACCAACCACCAACCACCAACCACCAACCACCAGCACCAGCAGCGTTATCACAGTGCCTGCTGCCTGGGTATCGGGATTAGTAACTCTTGAATCTGCATGAAAGCGGGTCAAAGAGGGAGTGGGAAGGAAGAGGGGTGAGGGTGGGAGGGTGGGGAAAGGGGGGTTAAAGGGAGAGGGGTCATGAGCTCCATGCCACAGGCCCCCTCTACTTGTCAACAGTCATGAGCTCAATGCCACAGGCCCCCTCTACTTGTCAACAGTCAAGACTCGCCTGCTGCCGAACCCTGACAGGCAGGCAGCAGGCGAGACAGCAGTCAAGACTTGTCAACAGTCATGAGCTCCATGCCACAGGCCCCCTCTACTTGTCAACAGTCATGAGCTCAATGCCACAGGCCCCCTCTACTTGTCAACAGTCAAGACTCGCCTGCTGCCGAACCCTGACAGGCAGGCAGCAGGCGAGACAGCAGTCAAGACTTGTCAACAGTCATGAGCTCCATGCCACAGGCCCCCTCTACTTGTCAACAGTCATGAGCTCAATGCCACAGGCCCCCTCTACTTGTCAACAGTCATGAGCTCAATGCCACAGGCCCCCTCTACTTGTCAACAGTCAAGACTCGCCTGCTGCCGAACCCTGACAGGCAGGCAGCAGGCGAGACAGCAGTCAAGACTTGTCAACAGTCATGAGCTCCATGCCACAGGCCCCCTCTACTTGTCAACAGTCATGAGCTCAATGCCACAGGCCCCCTCTACTTGTCAACAGTCAAGACTCGCCTGCTGCCGAACCCTGACAGGCAGGCAGCAGGCGAGACAGCAGTCAAGACTTGTCAACAGTCATGAGCTCCATGCCACAGGCCCCCTCTACTTGTCAACAGTCATGAGCTCAATGCCACAGGCCCCCTCTACTTGTCAACAGTCAAGACTCGCCTGCTGCCGAACCCTGACAGGCAGGCAGCAGGCGAGACAGCAGTCAAGACTTGTCAACAGTCATGAGCTCCATGCCACAGGCCCCCTCTACTTGTCAACAGTCATGAGCTCAATGCCACAGGCCCCCTCTACTTGTCAACAGTCAAGACTCGCCTGCTGCCGAACCCTGACAGGCAGGCAGCAGGCGAGACAGCAGTCAAGACTTGTCAACAGTCATGAGCTCCATGCCACAGGCCCCCTCTACTTGTCAACAGTCATGAGCTCAATGCCACAGGCCCCCTCTACTTGTCAACAGTCAAGACTCGCCTGCTGCCGAACCCTGACAGGCAGGCAGCAGGCGAGACAGCAGTCAAGACTTGTCAACAGTCATGAGCTCCATGCCACAGGCCCCCTCTACTTGTCAACAGTCATGAGCTCAATGCCACAGGCCCCCTCTACTTGTCAACAGTCAAGACTCGCCTGCTGCCGAACCCTGACAGGCAGGCAGCAGGCGAGACAGCAGTCAAGACTTGTCAACAGTCATGAGCTCCATGCCACAGGCCCCCTCTACTTGTCAACAGTCATGAGCTCAATGCCACAGGCCCCCTCTACTTGTCAACAGTCAAGACTCGCCTGCTGCCGAACCCTGACAGGCAGGCAGCAGGCGAGACAGCAGTCAAGACTTGTCAACAGTCATGAGCTCCATGCCACAGGCCCCCTCTACTTGTCAACAGTCATGAGCTCAATGCCACAGGCCCCCTCTACTTGTCAACAGTCAAGACTCGCCTGCTGCCGAACCCTGACAGGCAGGCAGCAGGCGAGACAGCAGTCAAGACTTGTCAACAGTCATGAGCTCCATGCCACAGGCCCCCTCTACTTGTCAACAGTCATGAGCTCAATGCCACAGGCCCCCTCTACTTGTCAACAGTCAAGACTCGCCTGCTGCCGAACCCTGACAGGCAGGCAGCAGGCGAGACAGCAGTCAAGACTTGTCAACAGTCATGAGCTCCATGCCACAGGCCCCCTCTACTTGTCAACAGTCATGAGCTCAATGCCACAGGCCCCCTCTACTTGTCAACAGTCAAGACTCGCCTGCTGCCGAACCCTGACAGGCAGGCAGCAGGCGAGACAGCAGTCAAGACTTGTCAACAGTCATGAGCTCCATGCCACAGGCCCCCTCTACTTGTCAACAGTCATGAGCTCAATGCCACAGGCCCCCTCTACTTGTCAACAGTCAAGACTCGCCTGCTGCCGAACCCTGACAGGCAGGCAGCAGGCGAGACAGCAGTCAAGACTTGTCAACAGTCATGAGCTCCATGCCACAGGCCCCCTCTACTTGTCAACAGTCATGAGCTCAATGCCACAGGCCCCCTCTACTTGTCAACAGTCAAGACTCGCCTGCTGCCGAACCCTGACAGGCAGGCAGCAGGCGAGACAGCAGTCAAGACTTGTCAACAGTCATGAGCTCCATGCCACAGGCCCCCTCTACTTGTCAACAGTCATGAGCTCAATGCCACAGGCCCCCTCTACTTGTCAACAGTCAAGACTCGCCTGCTGCCGAACCCTGACAGGCAGGCAGCAGGCGAGACAGCAGTCAAGACTTGTCAACAGTCATGAGCTCCATGCCACAGGCCCCCTCTACTTGTCAACAGTCATGAGCTCAATGCCACAGGCCCCCTCTACTTGTCAACAGTCAAGACTCGCCTGCTGCCGAACCCTGACAGGCAGGCAGCAGGCGAGACAGCAGTCAAGACTTGTCAACAGTCATGAGCTCCATGCCACAGGCCCCCTCTACTTGTCAACAGTCATGAGCTCAATGCCACAGGCCCCCTCTACTTGTCAACAGTCAAGACTCGCCTGCTGCCGAACCCTGACAGGCAGGCAGCAGGCGAGACAGCAGTCAAGACTTGTCAACAGTCATGAGCTCCATGCCACAGGCCCCCTCTACTTGTCAACAGTCATGAGCTCAATGCCACAGGCCCCCTCTACTTGTCAACAGTCAAGACTCGCCTGCTGCCGAACCCTGACAGGCAGGCAGCAGGCGAGACAGCAGTCAAGACTTGTCAACAGTCATGAGCTCCATGCCACAGGCCCCCTCTACTTGTCAACAGTCATGAGCTCAATGCCACAGGCCCCCTCTACTTGTCAACAGTCAAGACTCGCCTGCTGCCGAACCCTGACAGGCAGGCAGCAGGCGAGACAGCAGTCAAGACTTGTCAACAGTCATGAGCTCCATGCCACAGGCCCCCTCTACTTGTCAACAGTCATGAGCTCAATGCCACAGGCCCCCTCTACTTGTCAACAGTCAAGACTCGCCTGCTGCCGAACCCTGACAGGCAGGCAGCAGGCGAGACAGCAGTCAAGACTTGTCAACAGTCATGAGCTCCATGCCACAGGCCCCCTCTACTTGTCAACAGTCATGAGCTCAATGCCACAGGCCCCCTCTACTTGTCAACAGTCAAGACTCGCCTGCTGCCGAACCCTGACAGGCAGGCAGCAGGCGAGACAGCAGTCAAGACTTGTCAACAGTCATGAGCTCCATGCCACAGGCCCCCTCTACTTGTCAACAGTCATGAGCTCAATGCCACAGGCCCCCTCTACTTGTCAACAGTCATGAGCTCAATGCCACAGGCCCCCTCTACTTGTCAACAGTCAAGACTCGCCTGCTGCCGAACCCTGACAGGCAGGCAGCAGGCGAGACAGCAGTCAAGACTTGTCAACAGTCATGAGCTCCATGCCACAGGCCCCCTCTACTTGTCAACAGTCATGAGCTCAATGCCACAGGCCCCCTCTACTTGTCAACAGTCAAGACTCGCCTGCTGCCGAACCCTGACAGGCAGGCAGCAGGCGAGACAGCAGTCAAGACTTGTCAACAGTCATGAGCTCCATGCCACAGGCCCCCTCTACTTGTCAACAGTCATGAGCTCAATGCCACAGGCCCCCTCTACTTGTCAACAGTCAAGACTCGCCTGCTGCCGAACCCTGACAGGCAGGCAGCAGGCGAGACAGCAGTCAAGACTTGTCAACAGTCATGAGCTCCATGCCACAGGCCCCCTCTACTTGTCAACAGTCATGAGCTCAATGCCACAGGCCCCCTCTACTTGTCAACAGTCAAGACTCGCCTGCTGCCGAACCCTGACAGGCAGGCAGCAGGCGAGACAGCAGTCAAGACTTGTCAACAGTCATGAGCTCCATGCCACAGGCCCCCTCTACTTGTCAACAGTCATGAGCTCCATGCCACAGGCCCCCTCTACTTGTCAACAGTCATGAGCTCAATGCCACAGGCCCCCTCTACTTGTCAACAGTCAAGACTCGCCTGCTGCCGAACCCTGACAGGCAGGCAGCAGGCGAGACAGCAGTCAAGACTTGTCAACAGTCATGAGCTCCATGCCACAGGCCCCCTCTACTTGTCAACAGTCATGAGCTCAATGCCACAGGCCCCCTCTACTTGTCAACAGTCAAGACTCGCCTGCTGCCGAACCCTGACAGGCAGGCAGCAGGCGAGACAGCAGTCAAGACTTGTCAACAGTCATGAGCTCCATGCCACAGGCCCCCTCTACTTGTCAACAGTCATGAGCTCAATGCCACAGGCCCCCTCTACTTGTCAACAGTCAAGACTCGCCTGCTGCCGAACCCTGACAGGCAGGCAGCAGGCGAGACAGCAGTCAAGACTTGTCAACAGTCATGAGCTCCATGCCACAGGCCCCCTCTACTTGTCAACAGTCATGAGCTCAATGCCACAGGCCCCCTCTACTTGTCAACAGTCAAGACTCGCCTGCTGCCGAACCCTGACAGGCAGGCAGCAGGCGAGACAGCAGTCAAGACTTGTCAACAGTCATGAGCTCCATGCCACAGGCCCCCTCTACTTGTCAACAGTCATGAGCTCAATGCCACAGGCCCCCTCTACTTGTCAACAGTCAAGACTCGCCTGCTGCCGAACACTGACAGGCAGGCAGCAGGCGAGACAGCAGTCAAGACTTGTCAACAGTCATGAGCTCCATGCCACAGGCCCCCTCTACTTGTCAACAGTCATGAGCTCAATGCCACAGGCCCCCTCTACTTGTCAACAGTCAAGACTCGCCTGCTGCCGAACCCTGACAGGCAGGCAGCAGGCGAGACAGCAGTCAAGACTTGTCAACAGTCATGAGCTCCATGCCACAGGCCCCCTCTACTTGTCAACAGTCATGAGCTCAATGCCACAGGCCCCCTCTACTTGTCAACAGTCAAGACTCGCCTGCTGCCGAACCCTGACAGGCAGGCAGCAGGCGAGACAGCAGTCAAGACTTGTCAACAGTCATGAGCTCCATGCCACAGGCCCCCTCTACTTGTCAACAGTCATGAGCTCAATGCCACAGGCCCCCTCTACTTGTCAACAGTCAAGACTCGCCTGCTGCCGAACCCTGACAGGCAGGCAGCAGGCGAGACAGCAGTCAAGACTTGTCAACAGTCATGAGCTCCATGCCACAGGCCCCCTCTACTTGTCAACAGTCATGAGCTCAATGCCACAGGCCCCCTCTACTTGTCAACAGTCAAGACTCGCCTGCTGCCGAACCCTGACAGGCAGGCAGCAGGCGAGACAGCAGTCAAGACTTGTCAACAGTCATGAGCTCCATGCCACAGGCCCCCTCTACTTGTCAACAGTCATGAGCTCAATGCCACAGGCCCCCTCTACTTGTCAACAGTCAAGACTCGCCTGCTGCCGAACCCTGACAGGCAGGCAGCAGGCGAGACAGCAGTCAAGACTTGTCAACAGTCATGAGCTCCATGCCACAGGCCCCCTCTACTTGTCAACAGTCATGAGCTCAATGCCACAGGCCCCCTCTACTTGTCAACAGTCAAGACTCGCCTGCTGCCGAACCCTGACAGGCAGGCAGCAGGCGAGACAGCAGTCAAGACTTGTCAACAGTCATGAGCTCCATGCCACAGGCCCCCTCTACTTGTCAACAGTCATGAGCTCAATGCCACAGGCCCCCTCTACTTGTCAACAGTCAAGACTCGCCTGCTGCCGAACCCTGACAGGCAGGCAGCAGGCGAGACAGCAGTCAAGACTTGTCAACAGTCATGAGCTCCATGCCACAGGCCCCCTCTACTTGTCAACAGTCATGAGCTCAATGCCACAGGCCCCCTCTACTTGTCAACAGTCAAGACTCGCCTGCTGCCGAACCCTGACAGGCAGGCAGCAGGCGAGACAGCAGTCAAGACTTGTCAACAGTCATGAGCTCCATGCCACAGGCCCCCTCTACTTGTCAACAGTCATGAGCTCAATGCCACAGGCCCCCTCTACTTGTCAACAGTCAAGACTCGCCTGCTGCCGAACCCTGACAGGCAGGCAGCAGGCGAGACAGCAGTCAAGACTTGTCAACAGTCATGAGCTCCATGCCACAGGCCCCCTCTACTTGTCAACAGTCATGAGCTCAATGCCACAGGCCCCCTCTACTTGTCAACAGTCATGAGCTCAATGCCACAGGCCCCCTCTACTTGTCAACAGTCAAGACTCGCCTGCTGCCGAACCCTGACAGGCAGGCAGCAGGCGAGACAGCAGTCAAGACTTGTCAACAGTCATGAGCTCCATGCCACAGGCCCCCTCTACTTGTCAACAGTCATGAGCTCAATGCCACAGGCCCCCTCTACTTGTCAACAGTCAAGACTCGCCTGCTGCCGAACCCTGACAGGCAGGCAGCAGGCGAGACAGCAGTCAAGACTTGTCAACAGTCATGAGCTCCATGCCACAGGCCCCCTCTACTTGTCAACAGTCATGAGCTCAATGCCACAGGCCCCCTCTACTTGTCAACAGTCAAGACTCGCCTGCTGCCGAACCCTGACAGGCAGGCAGCAGGCGAGACAGCAGTCAAGACTTGTCAACAGTCATGAGCTCCATGCCACAGGCCCCCTCTACTTGTCAACAGTCATGAGCTCAATGCCACAGGCCCCCTCTACTTGTCAACAGTCAAGACTCGCCTGCTGCCGAACCCTGACAGGCAGGCAGCAGGCGAGACAGCAGTCAAGACTTGTCAACAGTCATGAGCTCCATGCCACAGGCCCCCTCTACTTGTCAACAGTCATGAGCTCAATGCCACAGGCCCCCTCTACTTGTCAACAGTCAAGACTCGCCTGCTGCCGAACCCTGACAGGCAGGCAGCAGGCGAGACAGCAGTCAAGACTTGTCAACAGTCATGAGCTCCATGCCACAGGCCCCCTCTACTTGTCAACAGTCATGAGCTCAATGCCACAGGCCCCCTCTACTTGTCAACAGTCATGAGCTCCATGCCACAGGCCCCCTCTACTTGTCAACAGTCATGAGCTCCATGCCACAGGCCCCCTCTACTTGTCAACAGTCATGAGCTCCATGCCACAGGCCCCCTCTGCTTGTCAACAGTCAAGACTCGCCTGCTGCCTGCCTGTCAGGTTTCGCCCTGAGCTCTTGAATATGCAGGGAGGCAAATCAAGGACGGAGGGGGGCTCTTGAATTTTAAAGCCCCCTTTCCCTTTCGACACGTTCACTTGTTTGAGACACTTTCCTTTGGATATTGTTCACGTTCCCGTCAGACGTTTTCCCTTGAAACACACACCCAATCAGTGTCGCGATCTTACCTCGGCCACGAGCATGATTGTTTCGAAAAGGCTGTCCACTCCCTTGCCTGTCTTATGTCTCTTAACACCCCGTCTTCCTTCCAACACCCTCACTTGAGCCCCCCCTCCCCCTCGATCCCTCTATCTCTCACCTCAGCCACGAGCATGATCGTCTCGAGCAGGCTGTCCACTCCTTGGCCTATCATAAGTCTCTTTAACACTCCCTCCCTCTTCCTTCCAACACCCCCAACTGGAGCCACCCCTCTCCCTCAATCCCTCTCGCTCTCACCTCAGCCACGAGCATGATCGTCTCGAGCAGGCTGTCCACTCCTTGGCCTGTCATATGCCTCTTTAACACTCCCTCCCTCTTCCTTCCAACACCCCCAACTGGAGCCACCCCTCTCCCTCAATCCCTCTCGCTCTCACCTCAGCCACGAGCATGATCGTCTCGAGCAGGCTGTCCACTCCTTGGCCTGTCTTTGCGCTGACCTGCAGTGCCGGGAACACCATTGGGAGGGCGTGAGTGAGAGGGAGAGTGGGAGGGAAAATGAGTGGCTATGTGTTTTGGAGAGAACGAGCATGCTCGTCTCGAGCAGGCTGTCCACTCCTTGGCCTGTCTTTGCGCTGACCTGCAGTGATGGGAAGACCAAGGATAAAAAAAAAAAAAAACGAGAGAAAGGAGTTGTCCTGCAGAGTTGAGTTGAAAAGCTCGCTAGTCTCCCAAAAACATTCACAATCTGCGACTTCAACCCTTGATCCTTCATCCTTCATTAGACACCTCACTCACTGACACCGTGGGTGGGCGTGTCTGAATACTTGATTAACTTCAGAATTTCCTCAGAAGTCACTGTACTCATCTGCACACATGGGCGTCTTCTCTCCCCGCTCCCCCTCCTCCTTCCCCCCCCAACACCAGACATCAGCCTGCCTGCCTTCTGCTGCCAGCTCCTTCCCCCATCCACCACACGACCTCCACCCACCCACCACTCGTTTTATACACTCTCCGTGTGCATTTCGTTAGTCACACACACAGTCACAAGTACTCACCAGCAGCATGGGCGTGTCTCGTCTCCTCCCCATTCCTCCGACATCAGCCCTCCTGCTGTGAGCTCCTGCACCCTTCTCTCGTTGTTATCACTCTCTCTGTGCAGTTCGTTACAGTCACAAGCACTCACCACCATGGGCGTGTCTCCTCCCCACTCCTCCGACATCAGCCCTCCCTCCCGCTGCCAGATCCTTCGCCGATCAGCCATGGCACTCGGTATTATCACATGTGCATGCTTGTCTCTTGCATCTCCCGATACAGTCACACACACAGTCACAAGTACTCACCGGCACCATGGGCGTGTCTCCTCCCCACTCCTCCGACATCAACCCTCCTGCCGCCAGCTCCTGCATCACCCTATCAAGGTTCGCGCCCTCCTTGTCCATCTGCACGTGGGGGGGGAGGGGGGGAACAATATACAGCGTGGAGGGAGAGTGAGAGGGGAGAGAGGGGAGAAAGAGGTCAAGGGCGTGAGCCCCACTCCTGCCGCCAGCTCCTGCATCACCCTATCAAGGTTCGCGCCCTCCTTGTCCATCTGCACAAGGGGCGAGAAGGGAGGCGAGCAATAGAGCGTGAAGGGAGATTGAGAGAGGGAGAGCAGGGAGAAAGAGGTCAAGGGCGGGCGTAAGCCCCACTCCTGCATCACCCTATCAAGGTTCGAGTGAGAGAGAACAGAAAGGATAGTGTGGGGTGAGTGGAGTGAGAGAAGAGAGGGGAAAGTGACTAAGACCGATCAGCCCCCCTGCTGCCAGCTCCTGCATCACCCTGTTGGGATTCGCCCCCTCCTTGTCCATGCTTTGAGTCCACTCAAAAGAGGACTCATGAGTCGACTCAAAAGTCATCTCCTGCAATGCAACACCCTGTCGAGATTCGCCCCCTCCTTGTCCATCAGCGCGCAGGGCGAGAAGGGAGGCGAGGGGGAAGCAATCACGTTTCCCCCTCTCGTTCTATCATGGTTAGATCAGTCACCTCGGCATACCTTGTTAATGTTGCAGGGATTTTTTGAGAATTCTAAAAAAATATCGGCGAGAAGGGAGGCGAGGAGAAGCACTCACGTTTCCCCCTCTCGTTCTATCATGGTTATATCAGTCACCTCGGCATACCTTGTTGATGGAGACGACAATGGGAAGGAACACCAGCAGCACGGGCGTGCGCGATAAACTCAGTGGTCTGAGGCCTGACGCCATCATCTGCGACCATGTTTTCATGAGTTTGTCCTCGTTATAAGCATACCTTGTTAATGGCGACCACAATAGGCACGCCAGCGGCACGAGCATGAGCGATAGCCTCAGTGGTCTGAGGTCTGACCCCATCATCTGCTGCAACCACAATCACCGCTATATCCGTCACCCCCTCTCTCTTCAGCCCCTGACCTTCCATATGCATCCTCATTATAGACATAAACATACCTTGTTAATGGCGACAACAATGGGAACACCAGCAGCGGGGGCATGAGCAATCGCCTCAGTGGTCTGCGGCCTGACACCATCATCTGCTGCCACCACAATCACCGCTATATCCGTCACCCTCGCCCCCCTATGGTATCCTTTCCTCCCCAGTGCTCGTTATAGACATACCTTGTTGACAGCAACCACGATTGGAACACCAGCAGCGCGGGCGTGCGCAATCGCTTCAGTTGTCTGCGGCCGAACACCGTCATCAGCAGCTACCACAATCACAGCAATATCCGTCACCCGCGCCCCCCGCGCCCGCATGGCACTGAACGCCTTTTGAGACGTCTCGATAGTCGCCCCCCGCGCCCGCATGGCACTGAACGCCTCGTGACCTGGCGTGAGCTACAGATTCAGTGGTCTGCGGCCTGATCCCATCTACCTGCTGCCACCACAATCACCGCACCCCTATGCTATCCTCGTTATAGACATACCTTGTTAATGGCGACGACAATAGGCACGCCAGCGGCACGAGCATGAGCGATAGCTTCAGTGGTCTGAGGCCTGACCCCATCATCTGCTGCAACCACAATCACCGCTATATCCGTCACCCGCGCCCCGCGCGCCCGCATGGCACTGAACGCCTCGTGACCTGGCGTGTCCAGGAACACGCACGTGTGCAGCCCCGCCTCGTTCTCATCCTCATCCGCCACGTCAGCATCCGAGTCAGCGCCTGAGTCAGCGTCTGAGTCAGCAGCGTAGGGCACCCACACGCGGTAGGCCCCGATTCCCTGGGTGATTCCGCCTGCCTCCCCTGCTGCCACCTTGGTCTTACGAATATAATCGAGGAGAGAGGTCTGTTGCGAGGGAGTGAGAGGGGAGAGTGGAAGGGGAGTTGGAGGAGCAAGGGAGAAGAGAAGGGCCAGAGATTGTGAAGCCACACGCGGGAGGCCCCGATTCCCTGGGTGATCCCGCCTGCCTCCCCTGCTGCCACCTTGGTCATACGAATATAATCGAGGAAGGAGGCCTGATGAGGGTGTGGGGAGGGAACGAACAGAGTGGGAGGCGCATGGGAGAAGGGTCAAAGGGTGGGTTTGGGTCAGAGAGTGCGTTGGTAGGCTCCTATCCCATGGTCCACACCACATGTCCCATTATAGTCACAACAGGGGGGTGCACACCAGGTGCTCCAGACCCTCTCGCCTCTCTTTCTATAAACTTACATACATTTCACCTCCCATGGTTACCTTTCCTCGTTTTAGTCTCACCTTCGTTAGTCTCACCTTGCCATGGTCCACGTGACCCATTATAGTCACAACGGGCGGGCGCATCACCAGGTGCTCCAGATCCTCCTCCTGCACATACTCGCGCTGCTTCCTGGCAGTACAATATTTCACCTTCCCATGGTTCAAGGTTCAAAAATACGGTTCTCGTAAAAAAACGATCCGTTTTTTACGGTCCGTTTTTTACGGTAATTTTCCAAAAAAACGGCGTTTTTCTGTTAGAGAACTGTTGTCACCAACAAAAAAAGGGAAAAACAAGGTCGAATACATTTTCAATCATGCCCACAAGCGCACGCATGCAAGGAGGGGTTCGTCCTCTTCATCCTGGTACCTTTCGCCATCAATTTGGTCCCAGAAACCGGCCGATTTTTGTTTCGTTTGAACCGTTTTGGAACCTTTTTAACCGTTTTTTACAGTCGTTTTTTACGGTAAATTTTCAAAAAAACGACGTTTTTTTAAACCTTGCCATGGTTACCTCGTTATAAGCTCACCTTGCCATGGTCCACGTGGCCCATTATAGTCACGACAGGCGGGCACACCACCAGGTGCTCCAGATCCTCGTCTCACACATATAATCTTGCACCTCCTAATATCTCACCTAATATACTCCTTTCTCGTTATAGTCTCACCTTGCCATGGTCCACGTGGCCCATTATAGTCACGACAGGTGGGCGCACCAGGTGCTCCAGATCCTCCTCCTGCACAAACATAATCTTGCACCTCTATCTAATATACATTTTTCTCGTTATAGTCTCACCTTGCCATGGTCCACGTGTCCCATTATAGTCACGACAGGCGGGCGCACCACCAGGTGCTCCAGATCCTCCTCCTGCACATACTCGCGCTGCTTCCTGGCAGCGTCCCCCATCTCTGCCTCGCTGGCATCAAGAACCTCCACCCCGTACTCGGCGCACACCATGCGCACTGTATCCTCGTCAAGAACCTGGTTTACTGTAGTCGCGATGCCCTGTAACGAAAATGTGATTATAACGGGGCGTGAGAATATCGGGAACGGGATATAAATCATCATAACCAGAGACTTTCAAGAACCTCCACCCCGTACTCGGCACAAACCATGCGCCATCAAGAACCTGATTCACTGTAGTCGCAATGCCCTGTAACGGGGATGTGATGATAACGGGGAGTGATGCTTTCAAATAAATCAACATAAGGCCACTCAAGAACCTCCACCCGTATTCAGCACACACCATGCCCACCGTATTTTCTCGTCAAGAATCTGATTGACCGTAAACAATGCCCTAATTTTAGGCAACGAGGGAAAACAGGAAGAAAGCGCAATTCCTTTCTTTTCCAGGCCTCAAATCTTACACCCAAACCCAATCCCCCATCATCCAAACCTGCACGTTCCTTTCCCACTTCACGCCATGACTCAACCCCCTCTCCCATCACTCAAACCCGTCCCCAGATCGCACCTTCATGAAGAGAGCCTTGACTAGGTCCGAATCGTTCACCGCCAGCTCCTGAGCAAGCTCCTGCACGCTCATACCCTCCTGCCCAGCCCTCCCTCCCCACACACACCACGCACCTTCATGAAGAGAGCCTTCACGACGTCGGAATCGTTCACCGCCAGCTCCCGCGCGAGCTCCTGCACGCTCATGCCCTCCTTCCCCACTTCCAGAATCTCCGCCTGTACGGGCGCAGCAGCCTTCTTAGCCTCCTCGCGCGCAGCTCTGCGCGACGCCTTGCTCTGCTTCCGGTTTCCCCGCGCCTGCTCCGCCACCGTTGAGCCTCTTCCCCCGCGCCTCCCCCGTCCGGCCCCGTCGCGGTCGCCTTCCCCGCCTCTCCTCCGCGTGTCTTTCCGCCCGCCTCTTGCCGGAGCCTTGTCCGGGCCCCCGAAAGGTCCGGGGGTAGGAGCTCCGCCGGGTGCGCTTGCGCCGGCCCTACCCTCCGCGGCAGGCTGCGCCCTGCGCCCAGCATCGCGCAGAATGGGGCCTCTGCGCGGAGCTCCTGCCGCGCCCGCGGCGGAAGCGCGCTCATCGTCGGAAGCTGAGGCGTCGGCGGAACCCTTGGGCTTCCACGCCAGCTTCTCCCTTGCGCTCGTTCCGTCTGCGCTGGCGGCGGGCGCTTGACCGCGCACGTATACGCCCGGCCGCGCCGGAGCCGGCTGCGCAGGCGGGGTGGGGCGGCTGAACGACGCCACAGGACGATCCAGCTTCGGCCTGTCTACCCTGACCGGCTTGGGCCGAGCTACCGCTGGAGGCTCGGCATCTTCGGAGTCCGCACTGGGCGGAGCCGCGCTGGCACTCGACCCAGAATCTTCAGCCGCGTTACTAGCTGCCCCGTTAGGCGTCTCCTTGCGCACGAGCACGATCTCTTCCACGTCAGAGCCCGAACCGCCCTCTTCCTCCCCCGCGCTCTCCGCTGCTCCCGCGGATGATCCATTTAGCGCGAGACCGCCGTCCGCTCCCCCCGCCATTCCGCCATTCCCCATCCGCTCCGCCTTCTCCAAAATCTCCTTTAGATTCTGCACCGCCGCCACACCCGCGCTGTCCGGACCGGGGGCACGCGCGGCGCGTTCCCTCGGCCTAAAAACACTCTTCCCAGTCGCCGCAACACCCCCGTTCGGTCGGGCCCCCGCTACTCCGGGCCTCGGGGCCCACGACCTCGCTCCGCCGCGTGCGCCGGCGGCGGGCGCGGCGGGCCTTGCGGGCGGCTGCGCTGGCGCGGGGCGCACGAGAACGGGCTTGGAGAGCTGCGGGGGCTCTGGGGAAGCGGAAGAAAGCGGGGAGGCGGAAGCATCCGCGGAAGAGTCGGAAGCATTTCCCTCGGTGGTGGTGGTGGAGTCGACAGCTGTGACAGTTACAGTTTCAGGGCTGGTCGCTGTAGTGGTAACCGCGAGATGTCTTCGCGAAGCGTATCGCCGCGACGAGGTGCTGCTGTGGCCAAGCGACGTGCCGCTTAGGAGAAGGGAAGAGCCGATATTTCCTCGCTTAAGAGAAGCGATGCCGACTTGTGAAGCGGAAGCGCTCCTCGCGCGTCGCGCGAGCTGCTGGCACGCGCAGCTGTACGCTCTGCCGTCAACAGAGGCTGACGTGGCAGAACGTGACGTGGCAGAGAATGGCGTGGCAGAGAATGACGTGGCAGAATGAGCGACTGCGTATCCGCTGAGTGTGCGGCTTATCGCTGACGCCATGCTGTTAATCTCGCGTTTCTCCCAGAAATGACAGAAATGAGAAATGCAGCAGCTATCGGCCTACACTCAGCCACCTCCAGACGAGCTTATATCGAGGATGAAGCTGTGAAATGCGAGCTGCCTCAACCAAGCACGTTCTCCGAGAGCCTAGTTCCAGACAGACCCTCGCTTGCTCGGATAAGTTAGCACTTGCATCCAGTCAAATGCCAGCAAAGGAATGAGAGGGCACGCGAAACTTGAAACTCTAGGCGGTAGGAGAGTCGGCCGTGAAAATGACCGTGATGCACTGGCGAAATCACTAGAAGCTGCTTTGACGGCTCACGCAGCACGAGCACGCGAGCAGGCAAGGCACTTCCTACGAATCCCAAGGCAGGTAGAAGGGAAACCTGGGTAGGAGAATACCAAGACTCTGCAAAAGAGAAGCTTGAAGAAGCTTGGAAGAGAGTTTGTAGGACCTTGGGGTTGACAGGAAGGTATGAGAGTGAGAGTGGGTTGACCATAGAATTTGATTACCTGAAAAAAACCTCAATCAACCACTCTTTCGGATACATAACCGTTTCTCAAACCAGTCAACCTGACTGATCGCATCATCAAGCATTGACGAAACCACTTTGAGTGGAGTGAGAGGAACTGCCTTGAAATATCGAGTCGCAAGATGAGTGACACTGCGAGCTTGGAGCGATCTTGCGACGTGAAGGGCATGGGGATACCGAGGTAGGCGACACAAAGGATAGCATCGCCATCTCAAACCTAGGGTAGCGACGCATCATGGTTTGGGGTATGCGACGACCTTGAGAAAATGGATCCCCCAGTCGCACGTGGATTTCGGGTGTTCTGGGGGGAAACGACTCGATGACGCGGCACGACACGCAAGCGAGTTTCTGCTCAATGGTCGCACGGGCCCAGCTGGCGCCGCATATGACTCTATTAAGAGAGGTCGCGAAGATTGACGTGGTCCAATGAAAGGACCCCGACAACTGAATCGCGAAGCTCGAGGTCTAACGGCCAATTGGCGGCGCTGCAGTGTCAGCTTTCTCCTCGGTCGAAGGGATTGCCCCACTCGAACTGTCATTTGGCCACGAAAAAGTGGAATGACGTGGCCACCAGAACAGGATGAGGCACAAGAGAAGCAGACCACAACCAGCATGATTCGTTACTACACATATATAGCACAGATTTGCACCACTCCTGTCGGCGAGAACACAATAGTAGTAACCATTGTATTCTACCATACAACATTTGTCATTAACACAAGAGCTCCTTTAGATTACTGTATCCTGCAGGGTGACTCACAAGAGGGAGCAATGCATCTTTTAGTAGGTAAGAGTACTCTGTACATGAAAGCAATTAGCCAAACACTACTTGCACAAGCTTCAGGTGGCACTTATTCAACAAGATTAATGCAAGCTGGTGAATCAATGCTGTCACAAGTGCAAATATTTACATAATATATCAACTAATGTTCCCTTTGCAACAAACAATTCATTTAGTAAATGAAGACAGACCTAGCAACAATATTCTTCACAGCCAAAGGCCCCCTGCAAACCAACATCAGAGCCAGCATAAAGTCAGGTTACCTCCACAAATGCCAGTGCAAGTTGCAGATACCAGAGCCATGCATACCATGTGAGGCAATTCCACAATACGAACGGACATACCATGTGTGAGAATCAAAGCTGTTGTTACGATTGTCGCCCATGACGAAGACGTGGCCAGATGGAATGTACTGCACGCATAAAAGACCGGGCACAGTGATATAAAAGAACTGGGTAAGGAAACATGCAGCAAAAGCAAGGATGATACCAGACGAAACCAAGATAGGCCCTGCCCAAATAGCAACTGTTGATGGAAATTACCTGTGTCTCCATGTTGTACGTAGGCTGCTCCAATATGTAATCCTCATCCTTCTCAACGCCATTGACAAACAGCCTTACGCCCTTCACCTCCACCAAGTCTCCTTCAGTAGCAACAATTCGCTTCACAAACACCTCTCCCTCACTGTAGCCATGCTTCTGCGAGTTATCAAAGTCACAAATGGCACACATCGATACCAGTTTCAGATACGGTGGGAACAGGGAGGACGAGCACCCACGAGACAAATGGAGAATTAGAAAAATGGACTCAGGGAGACTGGCTGTTGTACCTTCAGGGCCTTGGGGGCCTTGAAAATGACCACATCGTCGACCTCAGGCGTCCTGAAATAGTATGAAACCTGCAGATCGATGGGGGAGATCGATCAGCCAGTCTATACGTTAATCCCTGAACTCAAATTGCACAAATTCTTCCCAAGTTTCATATTTACATTTGAAGGAACCAGCATCACTTCCTGAACACGTTGGCTTACCTTTTCTGCGACGATTCGATCCCCCACGTCAAGCGTGGGGTACATGGAGAGCGACGGAATGAACCGCAGCTCGGCGACGAAGCGAAAGATCAGGGACATCGCAAACGTCGCAAACACCGCTTTGGCCTCTTCCGCCGACAACGGAAGCCACTCGGGTAGCCACATGAACTGCCGAGCGGCAACCGAATTCTTCGCCGACTCCTTCAAGCCTGCGAAGTCAAGGCTGTTGGTAACCTGGCTGTCGTAATATCGCACTTCGCTGGACAGCGAAACCGCCTCAGAAGCCCGAACAGGCCCACAGGATTCCAAAGCGGCTTTTCCGTTCAACGAAGAGCACAGAAACGCCCGAGCCTGCCAAATGTTACCCCAGAAATTGCTGCCAGAATTCCTGATTCCATTTATTCCATTGACTCCGCCTTCATTGCTGTATGATACACTTGCACTCCCTTGCGCCCCTTTTCTCATAGCCGACGCGCGGAGACCCATCGTGGCTACCTCTCCCTCCTTACGGCAGGAGAGGTGAACCCGAATAGATTTCGGCACGAAAGCTTGGAGGCACGGAGCGTTAGGAAATGCAAGTTTCCGCGACTTCGACGAATTGATACCACCAGCCAACCCCGACGACAACGAAAATCCTCCCACAGACAACCGCTGCATGCAACACGAGAGACCCGTAGAACCAGCCGCAAAACCGGCCATTGCAGCCATGGTAAGACGCCTTGCCAGCAGCTGCAACAATACGCTGCGTGCACACAGCACCAGCACCCCACAAATGACCCTTATGCCATCTTCATTTTCCCACGAGATACCATCCTCCTCATATACAAAGAGGAGGTAGAAGCTAAGCACACCAATACATATCGCCCTGAAACGGTGTAGGTAACAAGCTGTGAGAGCTTTACTCGCCAACGCTTGGGCCTGTCAGGCCCAGTGCTCGAAAAAAACGCCTTTCGCCTCTTCGCCCTTCTCCTAACGAAACGAACTAGCTCCAAGAAAATGTCGTCAGTATCCCAAAAATGAAACCCTAGCTCAGCTCACGTCCACTGCTATATCCTCAGGAATTGTTTCTGCTGATCCACCTGACGAGACATTCCCCCGCAAAGCAGCAGACGTTGGGGGGAGGTGGCGGGAAAGGGGGCTTGGTTGGGAGGAAGGATGGCGGACGAGGAGGGGAAAATAGCGGTGCGCGGAGAGTGTATCCCTATGGGCGGAAAAGTGGCGGAAAGCTAACCAGAAACGGGAAACATTACTTGCGTGGTCTCAGAATTACGTAAGTTTCCTCCTAACTGGTACGCGATTGACGGAACGAAGGTCTTCCTGACGTCTTCCTGACCCAACAAACATATTTTTATGAGCTGCTCCAACCCCGAAGCTCAAAAACAACACTGTGGCATGTGCGAGTTGGCATTCTCGTTACGTGGTGTCGCGGTTGGGGTACTGGTCGCATGTGCCGCAGATTGGCCATTGCTTATGTGCCTATACGTGTAATGACAATGACAATGACGCCATGGCCATGGCGGAGAGCTTTAACTACCCCAATGTCCATCAATTTCTTGCCTGATGCCAACATTGAAGTTACCAGACGACGCGCGGTTACAGGCTCTTTACAATGGTGCTCTTTTAGTGTTCATTACGGGAACCTAACCACCATTTGTTTGAGTTCCAGGCTGTCGTCCTTGCTTCACTATACATCCAGCAAGTTTAATTTGAACGACAACAATCAAGGTTTCAAGCCTCTCCATGGATACTATCGCGCGCCATTACTACCGTTTTCATCCAGTCGCGTCGACATCAATGACACCCCAGAAATCGACACATCATTTCCCAAGGATATCTCTCCTCGAGGGTGTGGGCCAGTCCCAATGGTTGCTCTCGTCACCTCGGGTCTGGACCTGCAGAGGTTCGCTTTTAAACACAGGAGATATAAGACACTGGAGATATTGGTGCTCATATCAGCTTGTCCTACAGCCAGTCTCAGGCTGTCAAGCTTCTCTCATCATCGCACAATGGTGAAGCCGCGTAACAACAAAGCTGGCAAGAAGACGGAGGAAGGTGACCGCGGAAAGGAGCATGCGACGAACGTAACTGACGTACCTGTGCCTGACGCTGCTGACAAGAGTCGGCCCATTTCACCAGCGACGCCTGCCGTGTTTGGTCCTTTTGAAGACCTGCTAGATCTGCAAAACAAGGCGGATAATGCTGCTGACCCTGGTGACGGTACCGCTGTTGACGAGGCTGATTCTGAAGGACAAGATCAGGGCCCGGCGAAGGAAGGTGCTGCTGATACGGACAATAAGGATGATGAAGAAGAGGACTTGTCTGATCCGGTCCCTGAGGATGAAGACGATGGGTATCTGAGCGATGACTCGGACGAGCACCTGGAACCTGCTTCGCTTTCCAGTGCTTTGGCTTTGAAGCGATTCTCACTAACCTTGCTGGTGCCGATCCTCAGGAAAGCGGAGGTTAAGCGCGCGGCTGTGACGATTGCTGCGTTGTTGGATGACTGGAAGGACCAGTTAACTCCGGATGTGCTGCAGACAACGACCTACCAGGAGCTCACGGCGACCTTTTTCTCTGGCACACGCTATGGTCGGCTGCAAGTCACGTTTAACCACGTCAGAGATGCGAACTTCGTATGGAACCAGGTCATCAAGCATGAGTGTGTGAATGGGGACATCATCGATCTTACCTGGCAGTTCCCTGAAGATGCGCGTTTCCTCCGTGAACGCGTTCTGAACCCGTTGGCACAGGAGGTGGTGGTCAAGGGGGTGCCAGCCGAGATCTCTGCGGAGCTTATTCGCCATCTGCTGGTGGTGTCAAAGCTGGTCAAGCGAGGCAGGAGTGCCTTCGCCAGCGGCTTTGGCTTTCACCGAACGCTGGACTCGGTTTCTGGGCTCGATACTGACCGTATTCGCGGGCTGGTAGTTCCCCACGCCGACGATGAGTATCGCTGGAGGTATTTTGTGGAAGAGCCGACGACGAAGAGACGTTACCTGCTCCACTACCCATCACTCACCTGCGAGTTCTGCAGTGGTCCGCATATGTCGCGCTATCACGACCACTATGTCACGACAAGACAGGAGAATTTTACCAACTGGAACCTGTCGGTTAAAAAGGTTCATGACATGAACGGTACTCACCGAGCTGATCCGCACGCCTCTTCTTTGCAGTTTTTACCGCTTGCTCCACTTCTCATACCTTATCCTGACAATTTTCTCCTTACCGTTCCTCGCAGCTGCATCCCTGAAAGCCACCACCCTCCTGAAACGTATCCTGAAAGATCCCGCAGTTATTCTCACCTCCACAGGAGGGATGCGGGAGGAGTGGGTGTGTGTGCAGACCGTGTGCGAGAAGGCACAGGGGAACCGGTTCGAACAAGCAGCGGCTCACGTTGCATCTGCCAAGCACAAGGGGGGTCTGCGAACAGAAGGAGCGGCAACCCGCGCCAGCAAGCATTCCCAGAAGATGGCTGCTTTCAAGAAGGACTTCATTGTCAAGCAGTCAGCGAAGTGAACAGCGGCCTGGTCACGTGCACCTCGATGAGAGGGGGGGAGGCAACAGGATGGTTTCTGGGAGCAGGTTGTGTAGTCGGTGCCATGCTCTCTTTCGCTGTAGCTGGCTGTATCGTCGCAATAAAACTCAATCGCCCGTGGATGCTGTGGGGCTCAAAGGAGTGGTCAAATGAATAAGCACAACAACCTAACTATTCTCGAGCTCAACATCAACGGGCTCGGTAGCAGCGGGAAACAAGAACGGTGTGCAGCATGGATCAGGAAAGCAGCGAGCATTGTAGTACTCACAGATACGCGTGTCCCAGCCGATCACAATTTCTGGACGCAAATTAGATCAGAGGCTCAGGCGGTGGTTGGCCCATCGCAGAGAGCAGGAGGGGTAGCGGTCTTGGGCTTCCTGCCTGGGATGCGGTTCACAGAAGTCAGCAAACATGCATCTGGTCGACTCTTGAGCCTGCTGGTATCCTGGCGGGATCTGAAGTGCAGAATAGTGGCAGCGTATCTACCGGCGCAGGCAACCGCTAGGGGTATCTTCTTCCGGGATGAGCTATCCCCCTTCGTACAAAGCCTGGACGCCTCCCCCCATACAGTCCTCATAGGAGACCTGAACGTTGTAGCAGATCCGGAGCTGGATAAGTCCTTGAAGCTGGGGACTCCGGCGGAGAACCAGAAACCTCAGCAGATTTGCTCGAGATGGGATCTGCAGGATGCATTCCGGAGTCTTCACCCGACGCGCAAGGAATTTACTTTTTTTCTCCAGATCTGCAAGGACGAGCACACGGATTGACAGGGCATTAGTTTCACTCTCCCTGCTCGGAAGTGTAACGGAGGCGAAGCATTGTATGGTACCCTACGGTCTGACTGACCACTGGTTTGCGGTGAAGGTGTCGCTCAAGGCGGCGGCAGCGGATGATGATGGTCCTGGCTTGTGGAGGCACCAAACGTCTCGGCCCGGGGGTGATGGGGTCAAGAACATCATCTCAGCGGCGGTGGCGGCGCATGAGAGCAGCTCAGATCAAAGCCTGGAGAGACTTGTGATGAACCTGCGACCATGCATGCGGGCTCATGTAGCAGAAGAGAGGAAGAGGGTGAGAGCGACCTTGGCACATTTGGAGCAGAAGGTGGAAGAGCTGCGGTGGAAAGTGATGGCTGACGCGAAATCACAAGTCTTGTACGAGGAGCTGGTCAAGGCTGAAGCAGCGCTCAAACTCTATCAAGACAGTAACAAGGAGCGGCTGCAGGTCATGACGGGGCTGCTGATGGAGTTGGCGAGCGAGACGCCCTCCGGTTTTCTGTCGGGGCTGGTCAAATCGAGAAAGGCAAAGACGGAGATTCTGGAGTTAGTACTCAAGGGGGTGCAAAGGAAAGGGGCGAAAGAGGTGTTGCAGGCGGCTTCAGAGCATTTCAGAGAAGCGTATGCGGAGTCAGCGCCAAACCATACCATGGAGCCGTGGCCAATAGATGAGAGCAGAATGCTGCAGGAGAAGGACCAACTGCAACTAGGAGCGGAATGGTCGGAAGAGGAGGTGAAAGCGGCGCTCAAGGGTCTACCATTGGGGAAAGCCCCGGGGCAAGACGGCCTACCGAAGGAATTTTTTGAGCACCACTGGGAGCTACTCGGCCCGGCTGTGATGAAGGAGGTTAAGGGCTTCGAGTCGACCGGGGTACTCTCGGAGGCGTTCACAACTGCGGTCACCATCCTGCTACACAAGAAAGGAGACAGATGTGATTTGGGCAATTATAGGCCGATCACTTTGCTGAGCTTCTTCTACAAGTTACTGGCGAAAGTGATGGCGAACAGGATCAAACTCGTCTTACCGCGGGTGATCTCGGACAAGCAATTCGGCTTCCTTCCGGGGAGGAGCCTTGCTGACGCGGTCTCGCTGGTAGCAGATGTAATTGACGCTGCGGAGGAGGAGGATGAAGATTGGCTGCTGCTGCTGGTGGACTTTCAAAAAGCTTACGATTCCGTATCGAGAGATTACCTGTTCAAGACGCTGGGTGACATGGGCTTCCCGGAGAAATATGTGCGCTGGGTAAGAGGTCTGCACGACGGAGCAGCAACCAAGATGCTGCTGAACGGTTGGGTAGGAGATCGTGTGGCGATGGACAAGGGTGTGCGACAAGGTTGTCCGCTCGCCCCGTATCTCTTCCTTTGCGCGGTGGAGCCACTCTGCCAGGAAATAGGGAGGAGAAATCTGGGAGTTCGGAAACGGGGGGTGAAGGGGGAGCTAGCCTACATCGGATACGCTGATGATACGACTCTCGTTCTGAGAGGGAAGGAGCAAGTGGTTACAGCGGGAAAGCTGCTCGACGAATTTGCGGAAATTTCGGGGCTGAGGGTGAACAGCAGCAAAACGACACTGATGCCGCTGGGGAAGAATAGGAGGAGGCTGCAGCCGATAGCGTCACCTTTCACGTGGGCTGACAAGGACAAGTCGGAGCGGTTACTCGGAATCTGGATAACATCTGGTGGGTCGCCGGGTCCTGCATGGGACAAAGCATTTGAAAAGGTCAGCGCGGTGCTGAGCTGTTGGGAATCAAAGCATCTCAAGACGTCGGCGAGAGTCACAATTATTAACAGCTACGCGATGCCGATCTTGCTGTTCCAAGCACAGATCTACGCCCCGCCGCATGATATCTGGACCAAGGTGAAACGGCTATGTCACAACTTCATCTCGGGTGGAAGAGCGCTTCTTGATCGACACTTCACCCTTTGGAGTTACGAGCTGTCGTGCAGGGGAAGGAAAGAAGGGGGTCTGGGAGTGATTGATCTGAAGCAGCGGATTGACAGCATTGTGATACAGAATTTGGGAAAAGTTCTGACGGAACAGGTGCCGCTGCGGAACTGGCTATGGGAGAGAGCGGCCGGCTTCCCACTCGGGCTGGCCACGATTTACGCCCATCCCTCAGTGCTGAAGCATTGGCTGGGCGGGGGTACGAGGTGGAAGGCGGCAGTGAAGGCGCTGTGGGAATCGAAGATCGTGACCATGGGCGACCCTATACACAGATGGGATGCGGAGGAGGAGCAGCTGCTTTTTAACCGCAAGATATTCTTCAGGGGCGGTTCGCCTTTCGGAAACCAGGCGGGCTCGCACTGTTTGAAGGGTGTCCGTCTGGGGGACCTGATAGCCAAAGGTGCAAATGGCAGCAGAATTCTCAAAAGTGAGGTGGTCCTGGAACAGGAGCTGGGAGGTGCGGAACAGAGGAAGTGGGCTCTCAAAGCATGGGAAGCAACGCCCCAGAGGTGGAGGGATTTGCTACTCAACCAATTGACAGCGGAAGAGGTTTTTAGGGAGACGGCGCTTATTTGCTCACCGTCTTACCGGCCGGGAAAGTTCCTCTACTACCAGCTGGAACACGTGGAAGACGGCGTGTTGTACGGGAGGATGGTGGAAGTGGATAAAAAAGGTTTCATATCGGTGGTGAGGTACGCTGACGTGACGACGGTGAATTTCCTACGAGCTACGCCCATGGCGGTCATTGACGGGAGAGTCCGCGGCCCGCTTGGAACCCCGAGAACAAGGCTGCTATACACTCCGATCTGTGAAAAAGGGGAGCGAGCCGGGCTGAAGCAGCTGAGGAAGGCGATGAAACCCTCTTTGTCTCAGCCAAAGCAGCAGTTGCGGTGGGAGGAGGTGACAGGGAAGAAAATCGATTGGGGGAAGGCCATCACGGTCCGGGACTCTTTGGCAACCCCATGCAGAGCGAGGGAGGTGGTGCTGAGGCTGCACAGCAACAACCTGCAAGTGGGGGAGAGGCTCCCTTTCCTGGGGGAGAGGGCGAAATGTGTGTACTGCGGAGGGGTGGAGTCGCAGGATCACTGTTTATTCAGCTGCCCGGCGATCCAGCCAGTGGTCAGGGTAATGAAGGGTGCGGTACAGTGCATGAATCCGGGCAGGGAAATGAAGTCCCTCGGAGACATGTTGTTCCAGAAGAGTGGCACGTCGTCAGGTTTTCCGGAAGCAGCCATCATTTCAATTACAGCACAGCAAGTGTGGCTGGAGAGGTGCAATGCGGTGTTCCGTGGCAGCCGGTTTCAGCCTAAGAGAGCACTGAGGCACATAGCGGTTGGATTTACAAGACACGTGAAGATTTACAGCAGAGTGCGGAAACGGTCGGCTGGCAAGAGTGGTTCGAAGAGGACAGGGGAGTGGAGTCATCTGAATGCTGACGAGGCAAAAGCTTTGAACAGATTGTACGAGACCGAAGCCTCGATGATGTGGAGAGCAGGTTTCAAGGCCATATGGGAAGATGGCGGTGTAGCCTTTCAGCCCCCGTAAGGTGGAAGGGGGGGCCTGGTTACCTGTAGCCACTTGCATGCCCTCCTAGAATCAGTTACGACTGCGAGTGTATGTATACATGTAGTGTACTTATGCTCACAAAAAAAAAAAAAAAAAAAAAAAAAAGTGGCGGAGTTTTCCTGATCTCTCGAAGTGCCCGGAGACAGGCAGAGAGGTTTGATGCCTGGGCAATCGGAAATCATCCAACGGTCTGGCAACCACAGGTAGCATCTGACGGTCTGCGTGTGTGCGTGGATCTCTGCCTGACCGATCGGAAGATCGTTCGAAGCCGATGCCTTGTTGGTCAGGGAGGGAACCTGCTGTGCGGGGCATGTGCACAGGCAGTGAAAGTCCATCTGGTCGTGCCCGTCTTGCCAGAGCAGCAAGGTCTTTGCAGCACAATTGTTCATGAAGAATATATCCTTACAGAGCGGTGGTACTTATTGCAGAAGCCGAAAAGGAGCTCAGAGTACTTTAGCGCGTACATCCAGTAGTTTTGGCTCGGCCCGCACCTCGGGTTTCCTTCTCCCGGACATCTGATGGTAACGCGCCCAAGCTGATTTGTCGTGCTGTGCGAGACAAAACCAAACTTTTTTCGTGAGCCTCGCGGAGAACTAGCCGTTGCTTCAGCAAGCATCCATCATCTCCCGTCGCCCGCTTCGCTATTGCTGACATTTTTTCGCAGCAGTCAGCAGCCCCAAATGACAATATCCAAATCCCCCTCCACCCAGATTGGGAAAAGCAATCCTTCCGAAGCGCATAACATGTCAGCCCTTCATGCGACTCGGGGCTCGCAGATTTCAGAGCCAAATGCGAAAAAAAATAGTGAGGCCTCACCACCCCACCCCACCACTGCATACTCGAAAGCAAACAGCAGGTGGCGGTACAGGGTAGGCACCCTGGTGTGGACACCAGCTACACCTATCCCTCGCCAATTTCAACACCTGGGCCCGGATCGCTTCCTTGTCGTTTTGCTCTGGGGTTGAAATTGGTCGGAACAAAAAAGTTCCCTCCAATTTCAATACTCTGACGGAAGAATTGATGGTTTCAAACTATTCTGAACCATGTTAGAGCGTTTTAACTCGGTTCTGGGTGGTGAGGTGATGTTGCTTGGACCGATCCGCACTCGCCCCAGGACCACGGGCTAGGACAAAGGGGTTGAAATTGGCAGGGATTGAAGTAGGCGAGGGACAGGTGTAATTAGCACTTTCACTGCAAAACCGAGTGATGGAATGGAACCAACACCTGGGCATTGACGCCACTGTCTAAACAAGCAATCCATAAACGTGAAGGACCAGGCACTTCTACGTGAGTCCGATTTTGCGCCAAATCGGCTGCCTAAGTGGAATAGAGTACCTCGGTTTGGATATCCTTTGCAACCATTATTCTTTGCCTGTTGGCAGGATCACAACGCAATTCGCCATGGATAGAAAAGGAATCGCCCTGTCTGCCTGCTCTCTCTCCCTCATCGCATTATTGACCACACTTCCTGTCGCCCTCGCTAACAACTGCCCCAATTTCGCGACCGAGCGATCAGCATGCACGCAAGACACGTGCGGACGATACGTCTACAAGGGAAAGTTCACCGTGCAAGGCACGAAGCAGTATCGCCTCGCTGCCGCACCGAACGGCGTGAATCTCGGGCCCAACGCAACTCCCGGTGACTGCTGCCAACAATGCCGGAGCAACGGCGACTGCGCGTACTGGAACCTTCTCCTGCCCTCCGGTCTCTGCCTTCTCTTTACCGAAGGAGCTTGTAGCGGGGATGCGCATGTCTACGTTCCCGGTTTACCCAACTCATAGTGAGTATACGCTCTCGTAGCTGCTGACACAATTTTGCCAGATTCACGTTTTGCCAGTCACTTTCTCGTCTTGAAGAGGACACTATGTTGTTTCGTTTATCCCTTCCTCCCTGGTGCTTCCTCCTTCTGCTAACCTCGACCTCCGGTCAATGTCCGAATTCTGCGGTATCTTTTCTCTTTCCAATGCTCTACCCTGTCCAGTGTGGGTGGTCGTTGCAATTCTGAAGCCGAACTCGCCACCACCGCCGCAAGTGCAGTCGCAAATGACGGCGCAAGTGCCGTCAAGTGGGCCGTGGGACCCGCGCTTTACCACTCCAAAATCGGCGCGGCTCCCACCGGACCAGTAGCTCACGAGAAATTGTCGGACCGCGCGTTCTGTCTGATAAGCGACCCGTCGTTTCACATCAACATGCAACTGTCAGGCTACATGGATAACCGCGGCGCCACCGCTTCGAACCCCTCTTCGTTTGGTGGTAACTCGCGGACTCAGCGACCGGCCGTTGTTCGCGCGTGGATTCGCGAAGTTTCGCTCATGTGGGGGAGAGGGGGCCCCGGACAAGCTCAGCACGTGCTGCGAATGGCTGCTAGAAGGACAGCGCAGCAAGAGCGGGGGGATGGATGCGTAGCGACTATTGAAGTTGACGGCCATGCCATGCCAAAGCTAGTGGTGAGTGCATGTAGCGTCTAAAAAACTTGCGGCCATGCAGCGCCCAAGCTAGTGGTAGAATAGCATTCTTGTTATCTCTCGCAAAACGGTTGCGGGTTTGAGCTGAATGTTCGAAGGGGCTCTTTCCTATATGCTATCCGCTGTTTCCTTCCTTCGCGACGCCGTTTCCGTCATGTTTATCCGCCGCTACCTTCTCTTACGCTGTTTCTACTTTCTCTCTCCCGTGCTTGACGGTTGTCACGCTTGAGCAGTTGGGAGACGAGCTCTCGTTATTTGACGGCGCGGCGACGATTCTCCTAGCAGCGTACGAGAAGCAAGGCCCGTACGACGTGGACGTGTACGCGTTAAAAGTACCGGGTGTGATTGAAGCGGAAGTTCGCGTTCGCCGGGTGCACCCCCTGTTACAAGAACCAGATGACGCTGAGGCGCACATCAACCTGGCAATCCTCGATGTAGCGTACTCCCCTACAGTGCACGGCCTCTTGGGTCAATTCTACCGAGCCAACGCCACGTCAGAACCCACGCTAAACTACTCCATATTGTCACACCTAATGGCCATGCCATTGGTTCCCTCCTCCGAAGCTTCTCCCGAAGGGGAACTCGAGGGAGTACCAGAAGATTACGTCACGTCCTCCCTCCTCACTCCTGACTGCAAATTTACTCAATTCTCGCTCTTCCATCAGAGGATGACCAGCAACAGCGACGCAGTTAGCAGTAACACTGGGAGCGACAACGACGCTGGTACTGACAGCAGCAGCAACACCAGCAGCAGCAAAACCGCCAGCAGTGAGATTATCATCCGTGGTGAGGGTGATGATTTAGAAGCAGATTATTCTGGTATTCAGGTAGAAGACACGGCGGCCGAGGCAGCTGAAATGGCTCTAGGGGAAGCTGACATGACTGAATCGATCCTGTCAAAAGCAGCTGAAATGGCTAACCAAGTTGCTGACGCTGCTGCTGCCGTGAATTCCGAAGAGACTACTCTCAAGCTCTCTCAAGTGGGGCCAGCTGATAATGAGCAAAGAACCGCTTTTTGAAGAAAACTGCATTCTCGCTATTTTTTCCAGCATGATCCTACTCGGATTCATATTAGGGTAGTTGTTAGTTAGCTATTAGGTTGTAAACGATTTGTGGCAAGTGTAGTGTAAATGCTGTAAATGTAGAAGAAACAGAATATTCCAGTTTGAAGCAAACCCTAATATCCATGACTAGTGGCAGCAGCAGCAGGGAGGATTTGTTAGAAACAACAGGCATAGTAACACTACCAGAACTCAGTGATCACTGAATTCCCCAGCCGTGTCAAGTATTTTACACATGTGAGCAGCTTCTGCTGCACCAATCAGCAACAGTACGAAGCGTGCAGTTATGTTCTCCCTGAACCCAAGCGGAAAACTTTTGAAAGAGAGGTGTTGATAGTGGTAAGCACGAAATAACGTTGCCGAGGAGCCATATGTACCCGGTTCTCGCGCTTGAGATCTGCTGGCGGAAGGTAGGTGCTACCACCGATGCTGTATGCTCAGGTCAATCGACGATGTCTGGGTCAGCTTCAAGATGCTCCGTGTCCGTGCCTTGTAAGGTGCCGCTGGACATGTGGGACTTCTGCGTTGTAGAGCTGGTGGCGTTGAATAAGACGTGAAACTGTCACAGACACCTGAAAGACATCAAGACGACGAGGATCAGTAAAATTAAATTTCACAATCATTTCTCAATAGCTGTTTAACGGAATAATCTGAACGGAGACGCGCGCTGGCACGTACCATTGGTTGCGCGCGGCTCGCTTTTGACATCACGCTTCACTCGCTTCAGTGCTTCACTTCTGATAGGAGAAGCGGAACGGCCAAGCTTCTTGTTCATGAAAACAGGAAAATGCTCTGGAGTGGACGAAAGAGTCGTAAATGCTGTCGATCTTGTCCTCTGGGGAGACGCTGGCTCTAAATCAGGCACTTGGCTGATCCCATACCCCTGACATGCCTCTTCAGGCTCGTCTTCAGGTGCAGGGATCCATGGAATCCAAATAGATCCTGCAAACGACATGGCTACCTCGGCTCTAAACGAGTAATTCAGATGGTTCTTGCTGTGAAATACCACTAATGAGAAGGCCGCTCACCAAAAGACAAGAACGAATAGCAAAACCTGCTTCAGGATGGGCTTCTGTGCTGCTGTTGGTGAAGGTCACTGAGTCCTTTCTTATGTTCTTCGTGGTCTCGGGTCTGGTAGGGAAGCGAAAACCTTGACAGATTGTAGTCGGTGGTAGGATCGACGGACTTCTGGTGTGATGTAAATTTGACGAAAAACCAGAGACAGATTCACGGAAGTCCGTTCTGGTGCTGTTCTGCAGGCAACGGTCTGATCGCATGCAGTTTCAGTGGCTCGTGCACCTTGGGATTGGTTCAAAGCACACAGATCGACGGTTTCAAATCAATCAGCTGAT
The DNA here is from genome assembly GCA_947471745.1 of Closterium sp. Naga37s-1. NCBI lineage: Eukaryota > Viridiplantae > Streptophyta > Zygnematophyceae > Desmidiales > Closteriaceae > Closterium > Closterium sp. Naga37s-1. The sequence goes on from CANJKZ010000830.1 coordinate 112,305, forward strand.
CCGAGTCGAAGGCTTGCGTAGGCAGTGGCTGCTGCTCCCGCTTCTGTCAGTTCCGCCGGCGGCGTGCCTACATCTCTGCTTTTCCGCAAGCAGGAGACACGCGAGCGGGATTGCGGTGGGGGAGGAGGGAGGTGCAGCAAAGTGACAGCGAAATTTCGCTGCAAAGACCAAATTGCGATTCGCTATTGAATGATTGTATGAGGGGTCGAATTGGCTGCTTACTACATTACTTTGATTGCGCTTTCCTTACATTTCAACTCTGTGATTTTTCGCCCATATGCCATGTTATCTGTCCCCCGCTGCTTTCACATTACTTTGTCACTACGGCCTCACCGCACTCGACCGTACAGAACGCCCAGACAGAAATATCACCTTGAAGTTGTCCCTGACAAGGCTGCTCAGTGTTGGCATTCTCGTACCCAAGATTAGCGATTTTGTCTCCAGGTCTACGGGTCTCCGATTTTTTCGAGTTCGCGTTGCGTTCATTAAATCGCTCCTTCGTCCTTCGGCTTCCCCAACCCATTGAGGACTTTCGCCTTGTTGTTACAAGGCGTAGTTATTCGTAGTGCTAGGCCTAATTAGCGGCTTTAAGCGTAGCTAGGGTTTCACTGAAGCATTTGAAAGATCACAAGGTTATAACGAGCCGGAGCTTCTGTCGTTATAACGCGAGCACTTTTAGGCATTAGCCGTTATGAGGAAGTTGAAGTATCATGAGCAGCGGCTGCTGCGGAAAGTGAATTTCCTTCAATGGAAGACCGAGAACAACGATCGAGAGCTGGAGGTCATGCGAAGATACCACATCACCGAACGAGACGATTACTCCAAGTAGGGTTACCTGCAAGAGGTAGTGTTACAGGACGCGGAAAGTGGGGCTGGGAAGATTTGGGATGAGGGTTTGTTGGGGATGGGGGATGGTGTGGACGGGAGAATGGCTGTGTTTCATAAATTTCCGCAATCGGGTTAAGCGCGGTGTGTGTAAAACAGGTAAAAGTTGGAGTTCGCGGGGCGGGGTTTTGAGGCGGGTTGGGGTTTTGGGGGAGGAAGATAGGGGGAAGAAGAAGGGTGGGGAGCTTGGGGTTGATTTGGAGTTGCTTTGCGGAAACATTTACGCGCGTAGAGGTCTTGAGTCAGTCAGTTATGGGGAGGGAGGGGGGAATGGGGGAGAGCCAAGTTCATTTATACTTGCGGAGCAGAGTTTTCTGTAACAAAACAAAAGTGGGTGATGTGCTGAGAATGTTCAAAAGAGAATTTTACTGTTCCTGTGCGCTCTCCTGCTTGTGCTGTGGTTGTGCTTGTGGTTGTGCTTGTATCGAGTCTGCAGGTACAACCAGCTGTGCGTGCGGTAAGATCACTAAGTTGACAACCCTGCTCAAGGAAACTGGGAATTCATGCTATGTCCGTGCTTGTGTGCGTGTGCGTGTGCGTGTGCTTGTGCTTGTGCCTGTAATTGTGATTGTGCGTGCCTGTGCTTGTGCTTGTATTGAGACTGCAGGTACAACCGGCTGTGTGGTAAAATCACAAAGCTGACAACGCTGCTCAAGAAACTGGATCCCTCTGACGCCTTCCGGATCGAAATGACCGACCAGCTGCTTAATAAACTGTGAGTAGCGCTTTCCCTTCCGCTCTTACTTCTCCTTTCCCCTCCTGCTATGAAACGATTCGAGAGAAACTGAATCCCTCCGACCCCTTCCGGATCGAAATGACTGACCAGCTGCTTAACACTGTGAGAGGTTTTCCTCCCCTCCCCTCCCCTCCCTCCCTCCTCGCCCTTCCCTCCTCCTGTTCTACCTTTCTCCCTCTGTTCTGAGTCGCCTCGCTCCAAAGAAACTGGATCCCTCTGACCCCTTTCCGATCGAAAGGACTGACCAGCTGCTTAACAAACTGTGAGCCCCAGCTTCTCTTCCCCCCCCAACCTCTCATTATCCCTTCTTTTCTTCCCTCTCTCCTCTCCTTTCCCTCTCTCTTCGTCCATTCACCCCTCTTTTGTGAGTCGACTAAATAGTAGACTGGATCCCTCCGACCCCTTCCGCATGGAAATGACCGACCAGCTGATCAACACACTGTGAGTTCCACTTCCTCCTTTTGAGTCGACTCAAAAGTCACCTTGAGTCGACTCAAAAAGCAAAATGACCGACCAGCTGATCACCACACTGTGAGTTCCACTTCCTCCTCTTCCTCTCCGTCCTTCCTCTCCCTTGCCCCCTCTGTTCCCCCTGTTCTGATTCGCCTCCCAAGGAACTGGATCCAGCCGACCCCTTCCGCATCGAAATAACCGACCAGCTGATCAACAAACTGTGGGTTCCGCTTTCCTTTTCCCCGTCTCTTCTCCGATCCTTCCTCTTTTCTTCCTCCCCTTCCCAGCTACAGCATGGGAGTCATACCCACACAGAAGAACCAGACAGTATCCCATACCCCCTCTTCACTTCAATAGCGTGTTTTTTCCCTAAACCTTCACCTCCTGTACCCTCATTCATTCACCCCTTCCCCACAGACACCAGCTACAACATGGGAGTGATACCCACACAGAAGAGCCTCAATCTATGCTATGTCAGCTTGATGACCCGTTGACCTTCCTCCTCTCCCCCCTCCTGCCCCCCTCTTTCTTCCCCTCTCACCTCCCCACACACCACCAGCTACAACATGGGAGTGATACCCACACAGATAGGCCAGACCGTTTTCTGTAACCCCTCTTCACTTCTTTCCGTACCATACCCCCCTCTGCCCCCATTCCAAAACTCACCATCTACAACATGCGAGTCATTCCCACACAGAAAAACCACACCGCATCCCTTAATCCCTCTTCTCTCCCTCCCCCCCACCAGCGACAACATGGGAGTCTATATCCACACAGACAGTTTCTTGTAACCCCTCTTCTGAGTCGACTCAAAAGGCCAGGCATTTTTTTGTAACCCCTCTTGTCTTCTCTCCGTACCCTAACCCCCTCTGCCCCCATCCCAAAACCCACCAGCTACAACATGGGAGTCATTCCCACAACGAAAAGCCTCAACCTGTGCGATAAGCTCTCTGTCTCCTCGTTTTGCAGGTAAGCCATTCTTTTTTTTTGTTTTTCTTCCTACTGCTATTAAGTTTATTTGATAAGATCGAAAGTGGGCACAAGTTTTATCAAGAAACGGTTATTGATAAGCCGTGCGGTCCCAAGCACAAGGGCCTTGCTCCCGAACCACAAAAATGAGTTTCAGAAATGAATTTTGAGTCGACTCAAAAGTCAGCTCGGTATAATGTCACACGGCGTTTTTTCCTGTCCCAAGCACAAGGGCCTTGCTCCCGACCCGAACAAATGAGTCTCAGAAATATGTATTATCTCTCTGTTGTTTCAAATTCTCCTGGTTTCATCTCTCCCGGGTTTCATTTCTCCCGGGTTTCATCTCTCCCTGGTTTCATCTCTCCCGGGTTTCATCTCTTCCTGGTTTCATCTCCCTCCAGACGAAGGCTAGCAGTGGTGATGGTGCGACTCAAGATGGCGGAACACATGAGAGAAGCAGTTTCGTTCGTGCAGCAGGTGGGGAGGGGTTGGGTGTGGTTGAGCAGGTGTGTTGAGGTGTGGGTGTGTTAGGCGTGGTTATGTGTGTGAAGGGGTGTGGTCACAGACTCACAGCAGGCTAGCAGTGGTGATGGTGCGGCTGAAGATGGCAGAGCACATGAGGGAAGCAGTTTCGTTCGTGCAGCAGGTAGGCTGTTGGTGTGAGTAGCTATGCAGGTGTATCTAGGTGTGCTAAGGTGTGCGGGTGTGTCCATGTATGTGTGTGCTGTCACGGCATGTTGGCAATGGTGATGGTGCGACTCAAGATGGCGGAGCACATGAGGGAAGCAGTTTCGTTCGTGCTGTTGGTGTGAGTAGCTATGCAGGTGTGTCTAGTTGTGCTAAGGTGTGCAAGTGTGTCCGTGTATGTGAGTGTGGTGACAGCAGGCTAGCAGTGGTGATGGTGCGACTGAAGGTGGCGGAGCATATGAGAGAAGCAGTGGCGTTCGTGCAGCAGGTGGGGAGTGAGTGTGCTGTGTGTGTTGTGTGTGTAGGGGGTTCAGACACCTCGTGTCTGTATGCATGTGGTCCAAAGTTTCCAAACAGGCACTCAGGATGGCGAAGCACATGAGGGAGGCAGTGGCGTTCCTGCAGCAGGTAGGTGGGATGGGGGGTGCGATGTCATGTAAGGGGGACAGGGTTGGGGGCGTATTGTTGTCTGCGTAAGAGGGGGGGGGGATAAATGCGATCCAAAGAGGCACTCAGGATGGGCGGAACGGAGCACATGAGAGAGGTGGTGGCGTTCGAGGTGACTTTTGAGTCGACTCAAAAGTCACCTCGGCACTCAGGATGGGCGGAGCGGAGCACATGAGAGAGGTGGTGGCGTTCGTGCAGCAGGTGAGGTGGTTGGAATAGAAGGCATAGGGTTATTTTTTGTATATAAGGGTGGACGTGTGAGCAAGTGTGTTTGAAGCAGTCTGATCTAATCCGCTTTCTCGTATCCCCTCTTCATGTTTCCCCCAGGACCATGTGTGCATTGGCCCAGAAGCCGTGAGGGACCCGGCGTTTTTGGTGACAAGAGCGAGGAAGGACACGCTGACGTGTCTGATCCCCATATTCCCGTCTCCCCTTTCTTGCGTCCCCTCTTGATATTTCCTCCAGGGGCATGTGCGCATTGGTCCGGAAGCTGTGAGGGACCCAGCGTTTCTGGTGACGAGAGCAATGGAGGACATGCTGACATGGGTGGACACAAGCAAGATCAAGCACAAGGTTCTACAGTACAACGATAAGGTTGACGACTATGATTTACTCAATTAGATTAGATGCTGTTTGTAACATATCATTTACCGTAGATGTGAGAGCAATGGAGGACATGCTGTAACTTGGGTGGATATGAGCAAGATCAAGCACAAGGCAAGGCTCTACAGTACAACGACAAACTCGACGAGATTTGCTCAAATGAATGTCGGACAATCGGCTACATGCAATAGTCTTTGTTGGAAACAAGTAAACGCTTCTGATGTGTCGGAACATCGAACTGTAAACGTAGCAAATAGCAACGAAGCAACGGCGAGTCAACCGAGGAGGTTGACAAGAGAAGTAACTGCTGGAGGTTACGCGAAGGTCTAAGGTCAGCGACCTTTGACTTGACAAATACAGCGCGACAGCAAGGACAAACAACTGACTCGATACTGAGCAGTTGCCCGAATCGTCACTGTATCGAACCGCAACAGCAACAGTAAAACAGTTATTAGCTGCACCCTTTCATATTCCTTGTAATCTTATAAAAGCTTGTATTACTTTTCTATAATTAATCTATCTTGCCCCCACATACTAGCGCAAGGTGGTTCAACACTTCATTATTGAAACGCTTCCGCAATTACAACACTCCTACTCAGAGTTTAGCCTTGAAGGATCCTAAGGGCTTTTCTCAGCCCGGCATGGTATGAGAGCAGACAAGGCATAACTCCATTTCGTTTAAACTCCTACAACATCAGAAAGGATGGCAACGCAGAAGGAGAGAAGCTCCTCCAACGGCTCTCCTGGCACTACTCCTACTCCACCTCCATCCTCCGGCCTGCAGACAGAGAGAGGTACAACAACAAGACCAGCAGCTGAGTCTACTGAGACTCCCGCGAACCAAGCGACAGGCTTCGACCCAAACATGATGGAGAAGTTTTTCTCCTTCACGTCCTTCTACGAACAGCATCAGCAAGCGGCACCTGCGCAGTCAAACATTAGTAACAACAACAACGATGTTACACCCATCAGTCTCGATGGCTCATCCTACGCGCGCGGAAACCAGCAACAACCCATCTTTGCTCCGTATGAGCCTCAACGCGGCTCAATCAGCTTCATGCCACAACAACAGAAGACACTAGATGCGCTTCAAGTTCAATCGCAGTTTGCGCACGTCTTGAAACTAGAGACATCGACGCTTTTCGACGACAAGGATTTTTATACCTGGTCATTCGAGTTTGAGCTGATGATGGAAGGCGCGCAGATTCTTGGATTCTTCGACGGATCACTGCCATACCCAACACACGGGACACAGTACGACAAACAACAATACACATATCAGTCGATGATGGCGTACACGATCCTGCTGAGGAACATAACTCCAAACCAGCAGCAGAACATCCGATCTTATCGGGGATACGGCAACTCCGCCGAGCTCGCGTACAACCACTTGAAGAACCTGTACCAAGCAACAGACAGCGTCAATCAGAGCCGGTTAATGGCTCAGCTGACAACAGTGGAAATGAAACCCGGCGAAAAGGGGATGGCGTATATCAGCCGATGTCGCGAATTACGCGACAAACTCATTCGATGCGGAGGATCGATATCTGAAGAAGCCTTCGTCACAGTCGTCATCTCCGGCCTTGGTCCTCATTGGCGCTCCACTCGAGCCATACTCCGAGCTCACGAGAAGATCTCCGAGGCGGCACTCAGCGCCGAAATACGCGCTGAACAACAAGACATGGACCTGCACGAGGAGCGGCACAAGAGGAAAACATCAGTACCCGAATTTGCATTCCACACCCAACGGCGCTTCAACAACTCCAACCGACAGAATAAACAACAACAGCAACAGCACGTACCACCATTCTGTCATCTCTGCAAAACGTCAGGACACCCTCAGACACATTGCCCAAATCTGCAACAGTCAACGACACCACAGCGACAAATTCGGCCTTCAAGCAGTCAAGTGGCCTCCACTCAGGCGCACCCCACCAGTCAACCGCAGTCTTCAACAACATCAACGACGCAATCTGCACAAGGAACAAGAAACATCGTCAGCTGCATGGCGAGATTGACAGACTCCTGCATCACCGAATCACCACCGTACTACTCACCGGAAGAACAACTCGATGAAAGCACCCCTCGCCGCGAATCACTGGAGCCGAACCCGACATACGCAGCCATCGCCCAGAGCGAGCCGTCCGAGAAAGACACCTGGTTCTTGGACAGCTGCTGCGGGCAGCACATGTGCTCCTCGGGTCGCTCCGTTCAACGGGAACACCAACTTCAACGCGAAGTCGTAATCACCGTCGCCAACAACCAGAACCTGCGCACACGACGACAAGGCATCGTCCAACTTCGGTCAAGGGAGACCAATGTCGTACTACAAATGTCGTCAAGGTTTTAATCGCAGAGGGACTCGGGTACAGCTTACTCCGTGTCAGTCAACTGATGGCGAAAGGAATTCACCTCGAAGCAGATAGTACCACCCAGGAGTTCAAGCTGTATCACGGGAGAGGAGGACTCTACATTGGCAAAGCAGTTTTGAAGAGCAATGTCTTCGTCCTCGACTTCGTTCCAGATCAAGGCACCGCCGACAGCGATGGAATCGTCACCTTCGCTCCCTGGACACATCCGCCAGATCTCGACCCCGACTTCAGCCCCGGTGGCTTCTGGTACTCAAACACTATACCTGAAGCAGAACAAACACGAGCATTAGTGACAATCCAACGAGCAGAGATAACATCAGCAGCAGCAGAGACAACATCGGCAGCAGCAGAGATAACATCGGCAGCAGTAGAGACAACATCGGCGGCAGCAGAGACAACACCGATCACAACACCAATCGCGGGACCTTCAACGGCACCAGGCCCAATCGATGATACTCCACCGACTCCTGCGCAGCAGTTGACTCCCACTCCATGAGAGGTCCACAGAAGCGCCAACTTCACCGTTGGTTTCTACTCCAACTCCGATCTGTACAGGCGTTCACCTGGACATCGCGCCGACGAATCTTTATGGCATCAAAGGTTAGGACATCCCAGCAATACAGCGCTGAACAACACGATAATAGTAGGAGTACTTGATAAAGACTCGCTACTCTTACCCGACGGCAGAGAACTCCAATGAGTTCGAGGAACATGCTTCACCTGCCCTGAAGCCGACTTACCGCATCAGCCGTTCGTCCCTCACCACAACCCAAGTGCACCGGCATACACACCTCTGGAGAAGGTGTAGAGCGACATACTGTACAACCGTGAACCAGGTCAAGGAGCATACAACTACGTCATCAACTTCATCGACGCCGCCACACGATACGTATGGCATCTTAACCTTCCGAGTCGCGACATGGCTTTCGAAGCTTTCGTCGCCTGGCTTCCAGAAGCAGAACGAGAATCAGGAGTGAAGATGAAAAGCTTCCAGTCAGACGGGGGAGGGGAATATCAGTCACAGAGGTTCACGCAGTACTTGGCAGAGAGATGTCAAACTTATATGCTGCTTATTGTGTAGGCTGTAGTGGGGTAGCCCATATGGGGTACAACCCAATTAGGGTTTATTACTTGTACCCATCCTGCTGCTAGTTCATTCATTCCTCGTTCAGGATTCTGACATGGTATCAGAGCAGGTCCTAGCCTAGGACCGCTTTTTTTTCGGGCCCACCATTACTTAGTGTCGGACAGCGGTTACCATGTTACCCCATGCCCTGCCCTGCCTTGCCTTGCGTCACACTGCCCGTGTACGCCCAGCCCTGCGTCGCGCTGCCCCGCGCACGCCCTGCCCTGCCCCGCGTCGTGCTGCCCCGCGCACGCCCTGCCCTGCCCCGCATCGCGCTGCATCGCGCACGCCCTGCCCTGCCCTGCGTCGCGCTGCATCGCGCATGCCCTGCCCAGCCCCGCGTCGCGCTGCCTCGCACACGCCCTGCCCTGCCCCGTGCCCTGCTGCCCTGCGCGTCGCGCCCTGCTGCAGCCCGCGCGTCGCGCTCTGCTGCCTCGTGCGTCGCGCTCTACTGCAGCCCGCGCGTAGCGCCCTGCTGCCCTGCGCGTCGCGCCCTACCGCCTGCCCGTTAGGCCCGCCGCGGGCCCTCCCTTCGCGCCGCCGCGGCTGCCCGTTACGCCCGCTGCCGCGCCCGCCCGTTACGCCCGCCGCGGGCCCGCCCCTTGTGCCTGCCGTGCTTGCGTTTTGCGCCTGCCGCGGGCCTGCACTCGCTGCCCAGCGCCGCCCTGCCCATGCGCGCTGCTGCCTGCGCCAGCGCCCTGCCTTGCCAACGCGCCAGCGCCCTGCCCTGCGCGCGCTGGCGCCCTGCTCTCCCCTGCCCAAGCCACCTCTGCAGCGCCCTGTGCGCCCTGCTAAACCCTAAAATAAACAAGTAAAAAAAAAAAAAAAAAAAAAAAAACCCTTGGTGCTTCTGCCCTAGGAGCTACTGCCAGCTGCTGGCCGCGCGCCGCCCTGCTCTGGCCGCACGCCGCCCTGCTCTAGTTCGTCACAGGGTTACACCTTCAGCCTTGGCTCCGGTTCTATTTCGTGGCGGTCTACCCGCTCGTCTTCTGTTCTCAGTTCCAGTTGTGAGGCTGAGATCTACGCAGGGGCCATGGCTGCACAGGAGTTACGCAGGCTCACCTATCTGCTGACCGACTTGGGAGAGGCGCCTCGTTCTCCTCCAGTTCTGTACGTTGACAATAAGGCCATGATTGCCTTGTGTCAGGAGCACATACTGGAGCACAGAACGAAGCACATCGCTCTGCGCTACTTCCTTGCTCGAGAGTTGCAGCAGCGTGGTCAGCTTCGTCTTGTTTACGTGGCCTCTCAGGCCAACACTGCTGATATCTTCACCAAGGCACTTCAGCCTTGTGATCATCAGCGTTTCTGTACTGTTCTAGGCCTTGTGCCTACTTGGCCTCACTTGCTCACTACTTGACTTTGCTTGTACTGTGATCTATATACTTATACCTGCATGCTTACACTTGCTAGGTTGTGATCACTGTACTGCTTGTTCTCGTTTCTATACAACTCTGCATGTGAACTGGCCTTGTGGCCTTTTGCTTGTGCTCAGAATGCGTGGTGACTTCGTGATCCACCTTGAGCTTGCTTTGCCTTTCTTGACTGGTCTTGTGACCTCTTGTTCTCCCCCACTTTGCCTATGGGGGTGTGTCAAACTTATGTGCTGCTTATTGTGTAGGCTGTAGTGGGGTAGCCCATATGGGGTACAACCCAATTAGGGTTTCTTACTTGTACCCATCCTGCTGCTAGTTCATTCATTCCTCGTTCAGGATTCTGACAAGAGAGGCATCAAGCGGCTCATCTCCCTTCCCTACGCTCATCAACAGCAAGGCGTGGCAGAAAGAATGAACAGGACCCTCCAGAACACCATGCGCAAACTGCTACGTGGCATACGGCTACCCAACCACTAGTGGCCTGAGGCGATGGACCATGCTGTCATGCTGCACAACTTGCTCTCGTCATCATCGCTCCCGAACAACGCATCACCGCATCTGCTGTGGACAGGAAAATTGGGCAACACAAAAATGTTACGAGTGTTCGGCTGCATGGTACAGTGCCGACCCCCAGCTGCACGTGCCGGTCGATTCTCCCAACGCGCACAATGGGGGCTAAACCTGGGCATCGAAAAATACTACAACGCATGGAAGACCTTCGACGTCCACACCAAAGAAACAGTAGCAGCACGTGACGTGATCTTCTACGAACGTCTCACTCTCCCGACGTACCTGTACAACTTGGAAACCTCATGGGACGTCACAGGCGGATTTCGAGGGGACTGAGCCTTCGCTTCGGCAGCAGATGAAGCTGACTGGGACGAGCAGAACATGGCAGAGCTTCGGAAGAAGCCGGACCTCTTCCCTACTGTTCGGTGGATGTCCCAATGGATGATGACAACCCTCGCGAAAGCATAAACGCCGAAGTCTTCTACGACCTCGCCGACAACGGTTACGTTACACCCGCGCAAGTCAACACCGATGAAGCAGAACGCATAGGGCCCAATTTCTTACCTGATCCAGAAGCGAGAGACGAAGCAGCTTATCCCGAGGACGCAAATCTTCCCCGCTACACACAGAGTGGACTCCAGATACTCGGACTCGTCACCGCAGTCCACGGCACGGCGCCACCCAAGGAGCCTGGCACGGTTCAGCAGGCTCTGGGGGGGGAGCACAGGGAAAAATGACGCGAGGCCATGGACAAGGAGTTAAAGGTGCTGGAAGAACGCAACACCTGGAAGGTCGTACCTATTGGGGTGGCACGGAACAAGACCATTCTCACCGGAAAATGGGGTTTTCGGGTGAAAACAAAGGCAGACGGAACCATCGACAAATTCAAGGCGCGGTGGGTCGTACGCGGCTTCGACCAAGAGCACGGACGAGACTTCACCGAAACATTGGCACCTGTTAGTCGGCACACCTCACTGCGGATTCTCCTCGCGATAGCCGCCATGAAGCGGAAGAAGCTTCGTCAAATCGACGTCGCCAACGCCTTTCTCTACGTACCCGTCGATGCTGAAATCTTCGTCGAGCAACCGCACGGCTCCAACGCAGACCCCAACCAAGTCTGTCAGTTACTGAAGTCCCTGTACGGAATCAAACCAGCCCCAAGACTGTGGCAACAGTACCTACACGCCCGGCTAATCCGCATCGGATTCAAGCAACTGCCACACGATCAAGGGATGTACCGCCTCACGAAAGGAGCCGACTACATCCTGCTCATCGTCTACGTGGACGATCTACTCTATATCGGCTCGACCAACGGCGTCACAACCTGGTTCGAAGGGGAGCTGCAGCGGGACTTAACTCTTACCGTTTCATCAACCGTGACGCATTACCTAGGACTCAATATACGGGACGGCAGGAACACGATCCATCTCAGCGCCGCAAAATACGTCGACACCATCGCCAAACGCTTCGGATTAACTCCAACTGCTATCTCCACATCGTACCGCTACACCTCCGCAAGCCACAAAGGAATTTCCACACCACTTAAGCCTGCCGGCATACGCGAATATCAGCGAAAGCTAGGATGTCTACTATTCGCAGCCGTCACCTGCCGACCAGACCTATCGTATTCGGCAAGCCAGCTCGCCACCTACCTCAAGAAACCTGAAGCAGAGCACATGGCGGAACTTGACCGCGCACTCCACTACCTCGTCAGCACCCCGACAATCGGCCTGACCTACCACAAAAACGGAACCTCGACACCTAAGCTAATCGGCTATGTTGACGCCGATCACGCCGGCGACGCAGACAACAGGCGCTCACGCACCGGCTACATCTACCGTCTCGAACCTATCGGGCCTATGTCGTGGCAGTCGAGCAAGCAGGAACTAATCGCTCTCTCCTCAGCTGAAGCAGAATATATTGCACTCTGCTCAGCCACCAAGGAAGGCTTGTATCTTTGTGAACTGCTAGAAGAAGCAAAGTTGGCCCAGTTACCTAACTTCTCTCTGTTCTGCGACAACCAATCTGCAATTCGCATAGCGAAGAAGAACGGGTTCGCGAACCGGACAAAGCACATCGCCCTGAGATACTTCTTCGTGAAAGACGAGATCGAGAAGGGGAGACTCGAGCTATCCTACAGCCCCACGTCCGAGATGGCAGCCGACTATTTGACCAAGAAGCTCGGAAAGAAGAAGTTCGAGTACTGCATGCTGCTGACTGGACAAGGCCACGTCACCAGCAGCGACACTCCAGAAGCGAAGGGGAGTGTTGGAAACAAGTAACTTAACGCTTCTGATGTGTCGGAACATCGAACTGTAAACGAAGCAAATAGCAACGAAGCAACGGCGAGTCAACCGAGGAGGTTGACAAGAGAAGTAACTGCTGGAGGTTACGCGAAGGTCTAAGGTCAGCGACCTTTGACTTGACAAATACAGCGCGACAGCAAGGACAAACAACTGACTCGATACTGAGCAGTTGCCCGAGTCGTCACTGTATCGAACCGCAACATCAGCAGTAAAACAGTTATTAGCTGCACCCTTTCATATTCCTTGTAATCTTATAAAAGCTTGTATTACTTTTCTATAATTAATCTATCTTGCCCTCACATACTAGCGCAAGGTGGTTCAACACTTCATCATTGAAACGCTTCCGCAATTACTGTCAAACTGTATGTTTGTGTTATCTCTAGGCTATAGTGGGTTAGCCTACAAGGGGTACAACACTTTAGGGTTAGGTACTTGTACTCATGCATGCTACCTAGTCCATCATTCCTGCCTGCTTATTCTAACATGGTATTAGAGCAGAATCGTTCCTAGGGCCCACCGAACGTTCCGCCCTGCCCTAAACGTAAAATTTTTCTTCCTACGCTGCCCCTGCAGCCGCGCTGCCCTAGCAGCCTGCGTGCTGCCCTTGCGACCGCGATACCCCTGCAGCCGTGCTCGCCCCTGCGACCGTGCTGCCCCTGCAGCCGTGCTCGCCCCTGCGACCGTGCTGCCCCTGCAGCCGTGCCTGCCCCTGCAGCTGTGCCTGCCCCTGTGGCCCGTGTGCTGCCCCTGCAGCCCGCGAGTTCGCCCCTGCAGCCCGTGGGCGCTGCCCCTGCAGCCCGCGCGCCGCCCTGCCGAGCCGCCTGTTGCCCCTGCAGCCCGTGGTCGCTGCCCCTGCAGCCCGTACGCCGCCCTGCAGGGCCGCGCGTCGCCCCTGCAGCCCGTACGCCGCCCTGCAGAGCCGCGCGTCGTCCCTGCAGCCTGTGGGCGCTGCCCCTGCAGCCCGCGCGCCGCCCTGCCGAGCCGCGAGTTGCCCCTGCAGCCCGTGGGCGCTGCCCCTGCAGCCCGTACGCCGCCCTGCAGAGCCGCGCGTCGCCCCTGTAGCCCGTACGCCGCCCTGCAGAGCTGCACGTCGCCCCTGCAGCAAGTGGGCGCTGCCCCTGCAGCCCGCGCGCAGCCCTGCCGAGCCGAGCATCGCCCCTGCAGCCTGGGCGCCGCCCTGCCGAGCCGTGCGCCGCCCCTACAGCCCGCGCGCCGCCCTGCTGAGCTGCGCGTTGCCCCTGCAGCCCACGCGCCGCCCTGCCGAGCCGCGCGTCGCCCCTGCAGCCCGTGGGCCGCGCGCAACCCTAAACCCTAAAAAAAAAAAAAAAAAAAAAAAAATATATATATATATATATATATATATATGTATATATATATATACTACTACTCGTGCTACTGCTGCTGCTGGTGGAGGTGCTGCTGGAAGTGTTGGAGGTGCAGCCGCCCAGCCCCACTGAGCCGCCCTACTGCTGCTACTACTACTACTGCTGCTACTCGTGCTACTGCTGCTGCTGGTGGAGGTGCTGCTGGGAGTGCTGGAGGTGCTGCTGTTGCTGGAGGAGCTGGAGGTGCTGGACCTACTCCTGACCGGCGATGTCTGTCATGGCCACTATCGCGGCAGTAGCTGCGGCCAGGGGTGGACAGCAGCGGGCACTGCCTCTCCCGGACGACCCCACCCCTCAGCAGCTTCGTAAGTGGGTTGTTCAGCGAGGCAGGCCTGGTGGTGGAGGTTATCGTTGTGTTAAGGCTGCTGCTCTTGGTGCTAGTGAGTCTGCTGCCACTCCAGGTGCTAGTGAGTCTACTGCCGCTCCAGATGCTAGTGAGTCTGCTGCAGCTCTAGGTGCCCGTGAGTCTACCGACGCTCTAGGTGCTAGTGCATCTACTGCCACAGGTCCTGCCTCCGCTGAGGTCTTGCACACTTTCACACTCGACTCAGGCGCGTCACGTTTCTTCTTTCGTAATTGCACCATAGTCACACCACTCACAGCACCTGTCCCAGTCTCACTGGCTGACCCCTCTGGGGGCCCAGTAGTTGCAAGAGCCTCCACGATCCTCCCTTGTCCAGGAGTCCCCTCCGGTTCTCTGTCAGGTCTCCACCTCCCCACGTTCTAGACGAACTTGGTGAGCAACGCTGCCATTCAGGATGTCTGGGTTGATACCTTTATTCCTGGAGGGCAGCGTGTGGCGATCTGTACGTGCTCCCGGACTGGCCGTCACCTGGCTACGTTCACTCGACAGCCTGGGTCTAGTCTGTACACACTGACCACTGCGTCTACACAGGTGGCTGAGTCATGTCAGGTGGCTGCGTCGAGTCGGGCGTCTGCGTCGGGACAGTTAGCTGCGTCTTGCTCGTGCAGAGTACTCACGCACGAGACTCAGCGCTAGCACCACCGTCTTGGTCACCCCTCCCTGCCGCGTCTACGCAGTATGCACTCCCGTCTCCTTGTCTCTGGCCTCCCCAAGACCCTGCCCCCCCTGCCGCGCTCGCTTGCCCCGCCGTGCCTTCCTTGCGTCGAGGGGCGGCAGCGCGCCGCTCCTCACTCCTCCGAGTTTCCTCCGACCACTGCTCCTCTGCAGACTCTCCACCTGGACGTGTGGGGCCCGGCCCCAGTCGGTGGAATGGACCAGGAGCGCTACTTCCTACTGGTTGTTGACGACTACACATGCTACACCACCGTCTTCCCCTTGCGGCGCAAGGCGGACGTCAGCGGTGTTTTGATCCCCTGGATCCGTGCTACTCGTCTCCAGCTGCACGAGCGTTTTCGGCAGGACTTCCCAGTCCTGCGTCTGCACTCTGACAGGGGTGGTGAGTTCTCCTCTAGCGTCCTTGAGACGTTCTGTCAGGACGAGGGCATCGCCCAGTCGTTCACGCTTTCGGCCTCTCCGCAGCAAAATGGGATCGCTGAGCGTCGCATTGGCCTGATCATGGAGGTTGCTCGTACCTCCATGATCCATGCGGCTGCTCCCCATTTCCTGTGGCCGTTTGCGGTCCGATACGCCGCGCATCAGCTCAACCTCTGGCCCCGTGTCTCTGCTCCAGAGACCTCGCCCACACTCCGTTGGACGGGACAGCCTGGTGATGCGTCGTCGTTTCGGGTCTGGGGCGCGCTCTCCCTTGTTCGTGATACCAAAGCGAGCAAGCTCTCTCCTCGCACTCTCCGTTGTGTCTTCCTGGGCTTCCCCACCGACACCCCGCCCTGGCAGTTCTACCACCCTGCCTCGCGTCGTGTTCTGTCCTCTCAGGACGTCACCTTCAACGAGTCGGTCTGTTACTACCGACTTCACCCACACGCGTCTCACCCGGTCCCACTCGCGCCTCTCTTTTTGGTACCAGTCCCCCCCCCCGGTAGACCCCCTTCCCCCACAGGGTCTTGCTCCCTCAGGTGTGTCTCAAGTAGACCCACCCCCCTTGGATGAGCCAGTGGAGATCTCTTCTGACTCCTCTGACCCAGCTGAGGGGGGTGACACCGCCGCCGACGACACGGCGACCACTCGCCGCACTCCTCGCTTGGAGACCCCCCCGGGTTTCCCGCCTCGGCCGTCTTCGCCACCTCCGCAGCCTGCTGCTGTGGACTCTGGAGCTGAGGTTGCTGGAGCTGGGCCTGGGGTTGGTACGTCTGGGGGTGTCCGTTCTCCTCATTTGGCTACCCCCCCCCCCGGTTTCCCGCCTCTGCAGCCTTCTGCAGTGGACACTGTAGCTGAGACTGAGGGTGCAGGGACTGAGGATACTGAGCCTGTGGCTGCTGGGTCTGAGAGTACTGAGCCTGCGGGTGCTGGGACTGAGGGCACTGAGCCTGCGGGTGCTGGGACTGAGGGTACTGAGACTTTGGGTGCTGACTCTGGGGGTGCTGAGACTTCGGGTGCTGACTCTATGGGTGCTGCGAGTCCTTCTGGAGGTCCTGGAGCTGGAGGTACTGGAGCTGGACAGCCACCGCAGCCTGCTCTACTTGAGACGCTCTCGCCGCAGGCGATTCGTTCGTGGGTCGTTCGGCGAGGCAGTTCTTGTGGTGGAGGGTACGGTCCTGCTGGTGCTGGAGCTACTAGTCCAGGAGGTGCTGCTGGTGCTGGAGGTGCTGGAGGCACTACTGGAGGTACTAGAGGTGCTACGAGTGCTAGAGGTACTGGAGCTGCTAGGCCTGGAGGTGCTGGAGGTGCTCCTGGTACTGGGGGTACTGGAGTTGCTGCTGGTGCTGGAGGTACTGGAGCTGCTAGTACTGGAGGTACTGCCGGTGCTGGAGGTACTGGAGCTGCTGGTGCTAGAGGAACTACTGTTACTGGAGGTGCTGGGGGTGCTGGAGCTGCTGGCATTGGAGGTGCTGGTGCTACTGGTTCTGGATCTGCGGGAGCTGCTGACCCTGGAGGTGATGGTGCTGCTGGTGCTGGAGGCGTTGGAGCTGGAGGTACTGGAGGTGCTGGAGCTACTGGTCCCGGAGGTACTCGTACTGGAGGTGCTAGAGCTGCCGGAGCAGGTGGTGCTGCTGGTGCTGGAGGTACTGGAGGTGCTACTGGAGCTGCTGGCACGGGAGGTACTGGAGGTACTACTGGTGCTGGAGGCGCTGGAGCTAGAGCTGGAGGCACTGCAGGTGCTGGAGGTACTACTGGTGCTCGAGGTGCTGGCGCTGTCGGAGCTCGTGGTGCTGGAGGTGCTGGTGCTACTGATGCTGGAGGTGTTGCTGGGGGTACTGAAGGAGCTGCTCGTGCTGGAGGTACGGGAGCTGCTGGTGCTCTTCGCCACCTTCTCAGTCTTCCGCCCGGTGCTACTGACTTCCCTGTGGCAGGTACTACTCCCCCGTTGCTGTTTCCACCGGCGGACCAGTCACAGCCGCCGCTGCTACCGCACTCCCCACTGCCTGCTCTTGCTCCTTACACTGCGGTGAGACAGTCCCTGACTGAGCGTCGAGAGCCTGAGACTCGTGCTTCCACCCCTGAGTGTCGAGAGCCTGAGTCTAGCTTTGACCTTGAGCCTGAGCCTAGAGCTACTGTCCGTGCTCGTGTTCCTCGTGTTCGACGTCCGCGTGCTCCGGCTGTCCCCGGCACTCACGATATGACACTCCGTCCTTCCTCTGTTCCACAGCGTGTTGTCCTATTGTTACCTCCTGCGTCCTCTCTTCCTGACGTTGCTGACCCTCCGTCTGACCTTGCTCATGCGTCCAGTCCGACTGTTACTCGCTTCCTTGCTACGGTTGTGACAGACCCTACGTTCTCGTCTCCTGCTGCGTCTGCCTTAGTCGCTGAGCTCGTTGACTTTGCTGCTGTGTACCGCCTAGACTTCCTTGCGAGTCTTGTCTCTGACCCTGACCCTGCCTGTCCTCCGTCCGTCGGGGGTGAGACTGCCCTTGGCTGTACTGCCCTTGGCTGTGACGTTCTTGAGGACAGACAGGAGGAGCTTGAGTGCCTTGAGGCCGCTTCACCCCATCACGCGACCATGCTGCTTGCCCCTGAGGGAGACCCGGATGCACTTGACATCCCCACCCCGCGCTCCTACAGGGAGGCGATTTCGGGTGAGTACTTCTCTCTGTGGCAGACAGCCATGGACGCAGAGATGGCTTCCTGGAAGTCCACAGGCACCTACGTCGACGAGGTTCCCCCACCTGGGGCGAACATCGTCAGTGGCATGTGGATTTTCAGGGTGAAGCGGCCGCCGGGTTCTCCGCCTGCCTTCAAGGCATGTTACGTTGCTCGAGGCTTCAGTTAGCGTGAGGGGGTCGACTTCTTTCAGACCTTCTCCCTCAACCCGAAGATGACCACTCTTCGGGTGTTGCTACACGTTGCAGCTCAGCGTGACTACAAGCTGCACTCCCTCGACTTCTCGACAGCTTTCATGCAGGGTAGCCTTCACGAGGCCATCTGGTTGCGCCGTCCACAAGGCTTCACTGGGTCATTTCCTGAGGGTACCCAGTGGAGCCTACGGCGAACAGCGTCTGCGTCAGGCGCCTCGCGAGTGGCACGACACACTAAGGACGACACTTGCGGCTCTTGGGTTTGCTCCTTCGACTGCTGACCCGTCGCTGTTTCTACGCACGGACACTACTCTGCCGCCGTTCTACATCCTCGTGTACGTCGACGACTTGGTTTTTGCTACTGCTGACACTGAGGCACTGGCCCTAGTGAAGGCGGAGCTGCAGGAGAGACACACCTGCACTGACCTGGGTGAGCTACGGAGCTATCTTGGCTTGCAGATCACCCGGGACAGACCACGGCGCACCGTCACCCTCACTCAGTCACACATGGTGCACCAGGTCCTTCAGCGCTTCCGCTTCATGTACTCCTCGCCACAGCCCACTCCTCTGGCTACCGGCCACTCGCTCTCAGCTCCACCTTCGGACGAGTCCGTAGAGCTGAGTGGTCCGTACCCAGAGCTTGTGGGTTGCCTCATGTACCTGATGACGTGCACACGACCTGACCTCGTGTACCCTCTCAACCTCTTGGCTCGCTACGTGGCACCTGGTCGACACCGAAAGGTGCACTTTGATGCTGCGAAGAGGGTACTGCGTTACTTGTGCAGCACATCGGGCATGGGGCTCGTGCTTGGAGGACGGGGTTCAGTGGTCCTCACAGGACACTCTGACGCTTCTTGGGCCGACGACCAGGCGACTCAGCGTTCGTCACAGGGCTACACCTTCAGTCTTGGCGCTGGTTCTGTCTCGTGGAGGTCCACTCGTTCTTCTTCTGTGCTTGGTTCCAGTTGTGAGGCCGAGATCTACGCTGGGGCCATGGCTGCACAGGAGCTCCGCTGGCTGACCTACCTGCTGACCGACTTGGGGGAGCGGCCTCGTTCTCCTCCAGTTCTGTACGTCGACATCAAGGCAATGTTTGCCTTGTGTCGCGAGCCGAGACTGGAGCACCGAACGAAGCACATTTCTCTTCGCTACTTCCTTGCGCGTGAGCTGCAGCAGCGTGGTCAGCTGTGCCTTGCTTTCGTGGCCTCTCGGGCCAACACTGCTGATGTCTTCACCAAGGCCCTTGGGGCTGGTGATCATCAGCGTTTCTGCACTGCTCTTGGGCTTGTGCCCAGTCTGCCTCACCTGCTGGTTGCTTGACTTGCTCTTGTTGTACACTAATATATATCTTTATACCTGCTTGTTTACTCTTTCTAGGTTGTGATCAGTGTACTGCCTTCCTATTATAACTCTGCATGTGAACTGGCCTTGTGGCCACTTGCTTGTGCTCAGATTGTGTGGTGTCCTTGAGATCCACCCTGAGCTTTGCTTTGCTTGTTCTCTTGCTTGACTGGTCTTGTGACCGTCTGTTGTGTTTGCTATCTCCCACTTAGCCTATGGAGGTGTGTCAAACTGTATGTTTGTGTTATCTCTAGGCTATAGTGGGTTAGCCTACAAGGGGTACAACACTTTAGGGTTAGGTACTTGTACTCATGCATGCTACCTAGTCCATCATTCCTGCCTGGTTATTCTAACAATTACAACACTCCTACTCAGAGTTAAGCCTTGAAGGATCCTAAGGGCTTTTCTCAGCCCAACGGTCTTGATGTAGAACTAACGCAGCTGTGAGCGAATGAACCGAAATCCCAGCACCTAAGAATGGTTTCCTTAGGGCGTGTCAGATCCGCTAAAAGCTGTTCTGGCTGGTTATTAGTCGACCATATTGTCGACAAAATCTTTCGCGAAAGCCGACTACGTGGTCAACTTCGTAGTCGACCACCCATCAGCCACATCTTCAAAACAGACACATTTGGCGGTCGATTTACAGGGATGTGTGAGATTTGCAGTTGAAGTTTTGGCCGGATTGTGCGATATTGTCGCATGTTTGTCAATGATTGGTTCTTTCGTAGTTACCATGTGCCGTTTTATCGCACGCGTGAGCATGCGAAGTCGCATGGTCATTGTAGCTCAGCCTGGTCGACTTTCGAGTCGACTGCACGTCGGATTGTTGTCGACTCTTGAAACGGCCAACTGATCTGACAACAAGTGGCCGGATGTGGCGAGGTAGCCGAAATTTGCAAACGAACGTCGCAACATCGTTACTTTCGCGAAATCCGACCAGTCGGATTAGCGCGAAAACGGATCTGACACACCCTTAGTCCGGATGGGCCTGGCATCTGCACATTTTTATGTTTTGTCTTCCTTCATCACTGAGGACGCGTCAACTCCCAGCACTTTGACACGATCGATCCTACGTAGGATCGATGTGCCATATATACAGTACTGTCACGACGTAGCGAAATATTTGGTTGCCCATTTTCGCCACGTTTCGCCAATGTACAGTAAATCGGCTAGCACTTTTCTGTCCCTTCTGGATCTCTAGACACATTTCCACCTGCCACACACCAATCGTGACATTTAGGTGAGCGGGAGCTACAATCGCGCGCTAGTTGACAGCCGCGATCGATCGGAGTCGCACATGGCTGGCAACGACACATGGCAGAGTCGCAGCGACGACAAATCCTGCCACCCGCCAAAGTCAAACCCGCCCGCGTGGATTTGCGACGCCCTGCGAAGGCGGATTTGCGACGCCCTGCGAAGGCGGATTTGCGACGCCCTGCGAAGGCGGATTTGCGACGCCCTGCGAAGGCGGATTTGCGACGCCCTGCGAAGGCGGATTTGCGACGCCCTGCGAAGGCGGATTTGCGACGCCCTGCGAAGGCGGATTTGCGACGCCCTGCGAAGGCGGATTTGCGACGCCCTGCGAAGGCGGATTTGCGACGCCCTGCGAAAGCGGATTTGCAGCTTGCAGCAAGCCAACCCACCACACAGATCCTGCAAATTTACCCTAGTCAAGTGGGGCTCGATGGTAGGAGTACACTGCCGTATCTCTCAGCGGAAATGGGTCGTCAAGCCTGACGACCTGTGACGACCTGACGACCTGTGACGACCTGACGACCTGTGACGACCTGTGACGACCTGACGACCTGTGACGACCTGACGACCTGTGACGACCTGTGACGACCTGTGACGACCTGTGACGACCTGTGACGACCTGACGACCTGTGACGACCTGTGACGACCTGTGACGACCTGTGACGACCTGTGACGACCTGTGACGACCTGACGACCTGTGACGACCTGACGACCTGTGACGACCTGACGACCTGTGACGACCTGACGACCTGTGACGACCTGACGACCTGTGACGACCTGACGACCTGTGACGACCTGACGACCTGCGACGACCTGACGACCTGTGACGACCTGACGACCTGTGACGACCTGACGACCTGTGACGACCTGACGACCTGTGACGACCTGACGACCTGTGACGACCTGACGACCTGTGACGACCTGACGACCTGTGACGACCTGACGACCTGTGACGACCTGACGACCTGTGACGACCTGACGACCTGTGACGACCTGACGACCTGTGACGACCTGACGACCTGTGACGACCTGACGACCTGTGACGACCTGACGACCTGTGACGACCTGACGACCTGACGACCTGTGACGACCTGACGACCTCTGACGACCTGACGACCTCTGACGACCTGTGACGACCTGACGACCTGTGACGACCTGACGACCTGTGACGACCTGACGACCTGTGACGACCTGACGACCTGTGACGACCTGACGACCTGTGACGACCTGACGACCTGTGACGACCTGACGACCTGTGACGACCTGACGACCTGTGACGACCTGACGACCTGTGACGACCTGACGACCTGTGACGACCTGGCGACCTGTGACGACCTGACGACCTGTGACGACCTGTGACGACCTGACGACCTGTGACGACCTGTGACGACCTGACGACCTGTGACGACCTGTGACGACCTGACGACCTGTGACGACCTGTGACGACCTGACGACCTGTGACGACCTGCTGCCCCGGGCAGAAAAAACTAAAACCCTATCGGATGGAGTCATCCGAGGGAGGCATCAACCCTAAATCCATGCCGGGTTGATGCCTCCCTGACCGGATGCATGCCCGACTGGGGTTTATTGTTTTTGCCCGCGGGCAGCGAGCTCCCCCGGGCGACGACCTGAACGCGCTGAGATATATTCAGCCAATTTGCAGGTGTAGCACACCGGTGTGCACTGCCGATCTTGCCTCGATCCTGCGAAGTTGCTGGGAGTCGACGCGCCCTGAAATCCTGAAATGCGATACTGGCAGAAAGCAACAAAACATCGTCAACAGGAGCCACCCGGGTTTGAACCGGGGACCTATCGATCTGCAGTCGATTGCTCTACCACTGAGCTATAGCTCCATGATACGGTAAGAGACGGTAATTTATTAAGAAAGTTAAATAAAGCTCTCCACTCCACATTTCTCTTTCTGCTGCTCACAACCATGGCGCATCAGCTTCGGCGATCCGAGCGGCTGCTGGCCGTCCGATCCGCCGCTCGCATCTTTCTCCAAATCCCGTTGCCTCCCAGCATCACCCCCGCGTCGCCCGCCGTTCCAACCCATCTTCCCCACGCCCTTCGCCCGATCGTAGGCGACCTTTGCCACGTGGAAGGTAGCGGGCAGGCCAGATTGATCCAATCCCGTCCCGTCCAATGGGGCGTCGACAGGTGTCGCCCTATTCCGACACCCCCCTCCGCCGCGTTTGCGCCATTCCGCCGTTTGATCCCTGATCCGCGTGCGCCTGCGGGTAGCAAGCGCAGTTTTTCCGCCGCCACATCTCCCCCGATCCCGCCGAACTCCGCTCCGAGCGTTGGCGGAAGCATTGGCGGAAGTACTGGCGGAGCGGGCGGGCGGAAGGGTGGGCGGGGATTGGTGGGCGTGATCACGGCTGCCGCCATAGCGGGAGCGGCGGGGGGCGCGTATTATTGGTGGGAGACAGAAGCAGCGAGATTCGGACCCGGTCCCGTTATAATCACACCCGATACGAAAGTTGGCTCGGAAGAAGAAGTTAGTATATCGAGTCCCGCGGCAGACTTGGGGACTGGGGGAGGGAGGGCTGGAGACACCATAACGGAGCAGAGGGGCATAGAGGAGGGGAAGGAGGGGGAAGGAAATGAGGGGAAGGATGGGGGAGGAGAGGAGGGGAAGGATGGGGGAGTAGAAATTGAAAGGGAGGAGAGAGAAGCGGAGGGGAAGGAGGAAGCGGGAGGCGGAAGGAGGGAGGGAGAGGAGGGTGCGAGAGAAGGGGGAAGTGTGAAGGGGTCAGAAGGTTCAGTAAAGGGGGAGATTGGGGTGGAGGGGGAAGATAAGGAGGAGTTAAAGCGAAGGAAAAAGGAGGAGAAGAGGAGGGAGAAGGAATTGAAGAAGAAGGAAAAGGAGGAGAGGAAGGCGAAGGAGGTGAAGGAGGGAGAGGAGGATGAGAATGGAGGAGAGGGAGGTAAGGATGATGGTGGGGATGAGGAAAAGAAGAGGAGGAAGGAGGAGAAAAAGCGCCTTAAGAAGCTGAAAAAGGAGGAGGAAGAGAAAAAGAAAGGAGAAGCAGAGGAAAAGGGGAAGGGGAAGGAGGGGGAGGAGGAAGGAGAAATGTCGAAGGAGGAAAAGAAGCGACTGAAGAAGTTAAAGAAAGAGGAGGAGAAGGAAGAGAAGAAGAAGAAGAAGGAAGGAAGAAAAAAGAGGGAAGGGGAGGAGAAGGGGAAGGAGGAAGAGGAGGGGGAGACGGAAGGAGAGAAGGGGAAGGCATGGGACGAAAGCGAAGATCACAGCAAGGTGGAGGGAGCAGCTGACGTGGCCGCTGACGTGGCAGCTGATGTGGCAGTTGGTGTGGCAGCTGAGGTGGTGAGGATCGAGTCAGCAGCCAGGAATGCGGAGGCGGAGAGGGGAAGGAGGGAGAGGGAGCGACAGCTGGCAGCGATGCAGGTGAGAGGGAGGAGGGAGAGGAGGGAGGGAGGTTTGGGAGGAGGGGAGGGGGGGCGAGGGGGGGGAGGGAGGGGGGGAGGGAGGGGGGAAGGGAAGGAGGGAGTTTAACTGGTTTAAGAGGGAGAGGGAGGGATTTTCTGCGGTTTCCTAGACTATCCACTATCCGCTATCCCCTATCCGCTATCCGCTATTTGGTATCCGCTATTAGGTATCCGCTATTTGGTATCCGCTATTTGGTATCCGCTATTTGGTATCCGCTATTTGGTATCCGCTATGTGGTATCCGCTATTTGGTTTCCGCTATTTGGTATTTCCTATTTGGTAACCGCTTTTTGGTAACCGCTATTTGGTATCCGCTATTTGGTATCCGCTATGTGGTATCCGCTATTTGGTATCCGCTATTTGGTATCCGCTATTTGGTATCCGCTATTTGGTATGCGCTATTTGGTATGCGCTATTTGGTATGCGCTATTTGGTATGCGTTATTTGGTATCCGCTATTTGGTATCGGCTATCCACTATACACTATCCACTCTTTATGTATACACCAACCCTACGTCTCTTCTCGCCTGCCCTTTCTTTCCTCTCTACCTTCTTCTGTGAATGAAACCCCCTCCGCCCTCCTCCCCCTTCCTCCCCCAACGCCCTCCTCCCTCCCCCCTCACGCACAGAGTGTCCACGTGGCAGAACAGGATTCGCTGGCAGCGGCGGTGCGAGAGAAGGAGAGGGAGGGGGAGGTGGAGCGGGAACGGATTGAGCAGCAGAGGGAGGAGATGGGGAGGGAGTTGGAGGAATGGGAGGAGGGGGAGGCGAGGAGACAGCAAGAGGAAGAAGAGGAGATGGTGAGTGAGGGGTGGGAGACAATGTGGGGTAGGGGAAGGAAGGTGGGGTTGGTTTAAGGGAAGGGAAGGGAAGGTAAGCTTGGGGTAGGAGGCTGAGCAGCAGAGGGAGGAGATGGGGAGGGAGTTGGAGGAGTGGGAGGAGGGGAGGGGGAGGGGAAGAGGCAGCAGGAGGAAGAGCAGGAGATGGTGAGTGAGGGGTAGAACAAGCATGGAAGTGAGGGGAAGAGGAGGTTAACCTGGGGTAGCAGGCACGCAGGGAGCACCTTTGAGGCGCCTCAAAAGTCACCTCTTTTGAGTCGACTCAACAAGCATGGAAGTGAGGGGAGGAGGAAGAGCACCTGGGGTAGAAGGCACGCAGGGAGCACCGCAGGCAAATATGCAGGCAGCTTTGAGACGTCTAAGAAACTCGCTCTATATTATGGGGTAGCAGGCACGCAGGGAGCACCGCAGGCAAATATGCAGGCAGCTTTGAGACGTCTAAGAAACTCGCTCTATATTATGGGGTAGAAGGCAGAAATGGAGGCAGCAGCCTGCCTTTTGAGGGAGTTACAGCAACTCAGGGGATGGGTATAACTTATGAGACGTCTCAAAACAAGAGGGAGTTACAGCAACTCAGGGGATGGGTATAACTTATGAGACGTCTCAAAACAAGAGAGGGAGTTCTAGCAACTCAGGGGATGGGTATGGGCGGGCGGGAATTGTCCATAGGGTGACTTTTGAGTCGACTCAGAAGGCGCCTCAGAAAGAGAGGGAGTTCTAGCAACTCAGGGAATTGGTATGGGCGGGCGGGAATTGTCTGTAGGGTGTGTGTGAGCGAGTGAACTTATCTTGGTTTGTGAGTCAACTTTTGAGAGGTCTCCCTGCCCCTCTCCCTTCCCTCTCCATGCCCTCCCCATCCGCACCCTCTCCCCGTACCTCCTCCTACCCCTCCCCCCCCTCCAGGCTGTGTCCACCCTGCAAGCAGTGCTGCTGCAGCAGAAGCAGAGGCAGCAGCAGAGGCAGAGGCAGAGTAAAGCTATCCCTGCCCCTCTCCCTTCCCTCTCCATACCCTCCCCATCCGCACCCTCTCCCTGTACCTCCTCCCACCCCTCTCCCCCCTCCAGGCCATATCCACCCTGGAAGCAGTGCTGCTGCAGCAGCTGGCGGCAGCGACAGAGGCAGACGCAGAGAGATATGTTTTGAGTCGACTCAAAACAATCCTGCAGCAGCTGGCGACAGCGACAGAGGCAGAGGCAGAGAGAGGTTCAACCCACCCATTTCTAGGCCCTTCCAACCACCCTTTTGCCACTATCCATTCTATCCTCCCTATCCACTTTAGGCCATATCCACCCTGCAAGCAGTGCTGCAGCAGCAGCTGGCGGCAGCGGCAGAGGCAGAGGCAGAGGCAAAGGAAGCAGCAGAGGCACATGGGGAGCAGACCGCGATGCTGAAAGAAGAGGTCAGTATGAGAGTTGGGGGGAGTGGGGGGGTCATCTCTGCATAGGGGGAGGCAAGTACCGAAGTAGAGGCGAAGGAGGCAGCAGCAGCACATGGGAAGCAGACAGAACTGCTGAAAGAGGAGGTGAGTGTGTTTGGGGGAGGGGAGGATAAAGCTATTAGAGGAGAGGGGCAGGGTGGACGCAGGAGGTGAGTGTGTTTGGGGGAGGGGGAGTGCGGGGATAAGCTCTTAAGGATGCGGATGGTGAACAGCAGCGGCAGAGGCGGAGCCAAAGGGGCAGCAGAGGCACATGGGGAGCAGACCGCGATGCTGAAAGAAGAGGTGAGTGTATTGCAGGGGAGAGGGGGAGGAGTGGGGGATAAGCGTTTATGGGGTGAAACAGCAGCAGAGGCAGTGGCAAAGGAAGCAGCAGAGGCACACATGGAGCAGACAGAGCTGCTGAAAGAGAAGGTGAGTGCATTGCAGGGGAGGAGTGTTGGGAATAAGGGGATGGGGATGATGAAATACAGCAGCAGAGGCAGACGCGAAGGAGGTAGCAGGGGGAACACATGGAGCAGACAGAGCTGCTGAAAGAGGGGGTGAGTGGAGGGGAGGGAGGGAGAGGGGTGATTGATGGGATGAGCACTGTGGGGAAGAGTGGCAGCAGCAGAGGCAGAGGCGAAGGAGGCAGCAGAGGGACACCGGGAGCAAGCAAAGGTGCTAAAAGAGGAGTTAAGTGTACTGGGAGGGTGGGGGAGGGTGGGGGAGGGTGGGGGAGGGAGGGCACGTGTAATGAGGTTATTTTTGAGACGTCTCAAAAGGTGCTTTTCTACACGAGCGGGCAGCAGAGGGACACCTAGAGCAGTCAAAGGTGCTAAAAGAGGAGGTGAGTGTATCGGGAGGGTGGGGGAGGGAGGGGGAGGAGGGGGGTGAGTGGCAGGTTTAGCTGTTAGGGGAGAAGCAGTAGCATCTCTCCGCATCTCTCCGCATCTCTTTGTATCTCTCAGCTCTGAGAGCTGTCTGCTTGCAGCGATCTCAGGAGGGCGGGCTGTGAGCCAGGTCTACTTTTGAGGTAGGCTGGCTGTGAGCCTCAAAAGTAGGTTGTGAGCCAGGCTGTGAGGTAGGCTGTCATGGTGTTGCTGAGTCGATGTGTCTCTCTCCCTGTTGAAATCAGTTTTGAGAAATTTCAAAAGTCTCCTTGTTTTCTTCTCTGCCTTTTCCCCTCTCTCTGTGCGTGTGTGTCCATCTCTGCAGATCTCTGCTCTGAAAGACGTCTTCTTCCATCGCTCGCAGGAGGACCGGCTGTCCTGGCATGCGCACAGAGTGGCTCTGGTGAGATGCAGTGAGATACAGGGCGGTGGAGAGTGGTGTCTTAGGGGTAGGCGTGTGTGTGCCTCTCTGCAGATCTCTGCTCAGAGGGATGTTTTCTTCCAGCAATCTCAGGAGGACAGGTTGTCATGGCATGCGCACCGAGTGGCTCTGGTGAGATGCAGTGCGGTGCAATGTGGTGAGATGGTAGGGTTTTTCATAATCTATGGTACTTCTATGGTACAGAGAAATGAATGGCGACGTTTTGCAGAGCGAAATGCCAAGGTCTTGTGGTATGCTGAGGTCCTTGCATTCAATCCTCTCCACTCTCCTCTCTCCTCTCCACTCTCCTCTCCACTCTCCTCTCTCCTCTCCACTCTCCTCTCTCCTCTCCACTCTCCTCTCTCCTCTCCACTCTCCTCTCTCCTCTCCACTCTCCTCTCTCCTCTCCACTCTCCTCTCTCCTCTCCACTCTCCTCTCTCCCCTCCACTCTCCTCTCTCCTCTCCACTCTCCTCTCTCCTCTCCACTCTCCTCTCTCCTCTCCACTCTCCTCTCTCCTCTCCACTCTCCTCTCTCCTCTCCACTCTCCTCTCTCCTCTCCACTCTCCTCTCTCCTCTCCACTCTCCTCTCTCCTCTCCACTCTCCTCTCTCCTCTCCTCTCTCCTCTCCCCTACCTCCACCCCTCTCACTTCCATTGCCTTCCCTCGTGTACCTTCCCTCGTGTACCTTCCCTCCTCCTTCCCGCTCTCTTCCCATCCCTCCACCCCTCCATCCCTCACTCCCCCTCACCCCTTTCAGGCGGCCATGTCCCTCCACGAAGCAGCAGACAGCAACCAGCCCTTGCCATATCTCTCCATCCCTCACCCCCACTCTCCCCTCTCCCCTCTCCTCCTCCACCATTGCCCTTCTCTTCCCTCACTCCCCTTGTCTTTCTTCCTCTGCTTCTCCCTGCTCCCTTCTCTTCCTCCCCTCCCCCCTATCCAGGCGGCCATATCGCTCCAAGAAGCAGCAGACAGCAACCAGCCGCTGCAACCAATCCTCTCCTCCCTCCACTGCCACTAACTTTTCCATTCCCATTGTCTCTCCTCATGTGTATGATTCTTCTTCCCCCTATCCAGGCAGCCATGTCTCTCCAAGAAGCAGCAGACAGCAACCAGCCGCTGCAACCAATCCTCTCCTCCCTCCACTGCCACTAACTTTTCCATTCCCATTGTCTCTCCTCATGTGTATGATTCTTCTTCCCCCTATCCAGGCAGCCATGTCTCTCCAAGAAGCAGCAGACAGCAACCAGCCTCTGCAGCCGATCCTCTCCTCTCTCCTCCTCCACCCCGCCTCCTCCTCACTCGCTCCCCCTCCCCTCGCCAAAGTCACATCCTCTCAGTCACACCTTCAACCTCCACACTTACAGTCACAATCCGGGACAGAATCGAAATTAGAATCAGAATCAGATTTGAAATCTCAAACGCAGCCATCCCAGGATCCTCTCGTCTCATCCCTCCTGCCACGTGGCGACGACCCATTGGTCGCTGCGATCGCAGCCACCCTGCCCAAATCCGCGCTGTCCAATGGCGTGCTGACACGTCAGCAGCTGCAGGAAAGGCTGGAGGGGATGAGGGCGAGGGTGTGCCAGCTGGCGATGCTGCCGCCGGCCAATGGGGGGGAGAGGGAGGGCGTGGGAGGGGGAACAGGAGGAGGAAGAGGAGGGGGAAGAGGGGGAGAGTTGGTTGAGCCAGGTCTGCTCTCACAAGCAGTGGCAGCGGTTGCAGTTGCTTTAAAGGTAGGCACGAAGACCTGGTTAGAACACTGACTTGAGTGGAAATTTTATAGAGTTACTTTGGGTAAACTTGTCTGAAACGTGTTTTTCTTATTTCGTGGTGTTTTTTTTTTTTTTTTTTTTTTCCCTTAATTGTCTAGCACTTTGTTATTTTGTTTCTTTCCTTAGACTTTTCTACAGCACTCAGAGCCATCCCCACATCTAAACCTTCAGCAGGGCCTTGCAGGGGCGTGGGTTCTGCTGGTGAAGGTTGAAAGGTGCCTCTTTTGAGGTTGAATTTTTTTGACAGCTCCCCGCTGCTCCTCCCCTTCCCATCCATCCTTCCCTCCTCCTGCTCCCAGTACCAAGAACAGCAGGGTAGTCTTCGAGCCCTGAGCAAGCCCTGGCAGAGGCAGCTATTCTGCTGGTGGAGGGTGGAAGGGGCTTGGAAGTATTCTGACAGCTTCCCACTGCTGCTCCCCTTCCCATCTATATTCAACCCCACCACAGATCCCAGTACCAAGCACAGCAGGGGAAGCACCGAGCCCTGAGCAAGCTGTTGGTGATGCTCTGATGCTGCTGCTGGAGGGGCAGCTGGAGGAGGCAGCAGGGACGATAGCAGTCTGACACAGCCTCACTATTCCTCTCCTTCCCCTCTCTCCCCCACAGTTTCCAGTACCAACCACAGCAGGGGAAGCACCGAGCCCTGAGCAAGCCGTTGCCGAAGCGGCAGCTCTGCTGGTGGAGGGGCGATTGGAGGAAGCAGCAGGGGCGATGGAGAGAGGGGTAAAGGGGACACGGGCGGAGGGAGTGGTGGGGAAGTGGGGGGAGGAGGTGAGGGGGAGGGCGGCAGTGGAGCAGGCGGTTAGGGTGATGCAGGCGCATGCAGGGTGCATGGCGGCAGAGCTGCGAAGGTGACAGGATGCAGTTCGCAACGATCCAGTGTGGTACTGTCTGGTCCAGTGTGGTTTGATGTGATTTACTGAGATTTGATGCGGTTCTTAGTGGCTCTGTTGGAGGGAGTTGTGGGGCAGCGGGGGAAGGAGGTGAGGGACAAGTTATACACTGGTGGCCCAGGGTTAACAGTCTATCTCCAATACAAGTACCATTTTTCTACCCGTACAGCACTAGTACATGAGTAAGTATTTGCTCCCTATTTTCCAGCTGGCTCTGGGAAATTAGCGACCTTGGCGAACACATCATTATGCACATTTTCGCCGTAGATCAGGTCAACATGAGAGTACTGGGAACTTCCAAAATCCACATGCTCCAACCACTGGCTCGTGCCGCGCTGCGACTTGAGCCGAGCAGATTCTCTCTTGCTGAGACAGAAGGCACGTTATCACGAATCAGTTGGAAAGTAATCGCGGATGTGTTGTCATCCTAGTGCTTCCGTAAATTTGATTGGAATGTACATTCATGGATCAAGAAATTCTACCTATTTTCCAGCTGACCCTAGAAAATTAGCGATCTTAGCGAACACATCATTATGCACATTTTCGCCGTAAATCAGGTCAAAGTGCGAGTACAAGGGAACCTCCACATGCTCCAACCACCGGCTCGTGCCCAGCTGCAACTTGAGCTGAGGCGAGGCTCTCACACCGAGCCACAGGTGCACATTTCCGCGAATCACAAGCTGTTTCGTTTCATAAAATTGAAGTGTACATTCATGGCTTGTGATCCGTATACCATACTTCCATTCATAAAATTGAAACGTACATTCATACATCAGAAAATCCTGCCTATTTTCCAGCTGGCCCTAGGAAGTTAGCGACCTTGGCAAACACATCAACATGCACATTTTCACCGTAAATCAGGTCGAAATGAGAATACATCGGAACCTCCACGTGCTCCAACCACCGGCTCGTGCCGAGCTGCGACTTGAGCCGAGCCACATTGGGAGGGTCGGCAAACCAATCGTTGCTTCCGGAGATGATCAGGACCGGAATGTTGGTCGGCAAGCGGCTCGGGTAATACTGGTGGAGTGAGAGGGAGGAAGCGGGGTGGGCAAAACAATGGAAAGTTGTGTGTGTGGAGGGTGAGGGGAGGGGGGGGCGGGGGGGAAGGAGGGAGAAGGGGAGAAACAGAGTCTAGGACTGGGATGTTAGTGGTCGGGCGACTAAGGTTGTGCTGGTAGAAGGGATGATGAGGAAGCGAGGGAGAGGGGTTGTTGGTGGTTTGGGAGTGGGTTTGGGGGAACGGAGGATGGTTGCAAGAAGAACAAGCAATGTGCTTGCACAAGAGTGTGCGTACGGACGACTGTGCTTATAATGAAGGGCTCTCACCAGAGGGGGGGTGGAAGAGCCGTAGTTGGCAGTGTTGGCCTCTGCTGACAGGAAGTCCCACAGCTGAAACTGCCGGTCTCGAATCTCTGGTTATTGGGGAATAGAGGATGGTGGAGAGGGGAGGGAGGAAGGGTAATGGTTGTGAGTGAGGGGATGAGCCGTACTTGGCAGTGAGTGGTTGTGTGACAGGAAGTCCCACAGCTGAAACTGCCGATCGCGGATCTCTGATTACTGGGGAGTAGAGTGGGAAGAAGGGGAAGGGGAGGGAGAAGAAGGAAGGATAGTGGTCGTGGGTGGTGGATGGGTCACAGTTGGTGGTGTTGGCCTGTGCCGACAAGAACGCACAGCTGGAACTGCCGATCTCAATATCTCTGGTTAGCAAAGTATTCAACTCTGGTGGGGGAAGGTGGGAGGATGGGAGAGTGGGTGGGGTGGTGAAGGGGGATGGCATAGTGGATACACGAAAAGGGGATCGTTCTTGAACTGTTGAGATGAGGAAGTGGCCACGGCCACTCACTGGGGGTTGGGTTGAGGGCGACGTGACTGTTGAATTGTCTCATGCACATACTAACGACTAAAGCTTATAACGAGTACAGGTACTAACGAGTACAGGTTGCTCACGTTGCTGGTAGTGGATCAGCGCCCGGTAGAAAATAGCCACCCACTGGGGGTTGAGGCCGAGGGGAGCTGTATAACAGCTAAAAACGAGTACAAATCGCTCACCTTGCTGGTAATGGATCAGAGCCCGGTAGGAAGTAGCCACCCACTGGGGGTTGAGGGCGAGAGGCGGGGCGTAGGGATCCATGCAGCAGATGGGGCCTGCAGAGTGGGGGGGAGAGGGGGAGGGGAGAGAAAAGGGGAGAAGTGGAGAGATTGTAATAATTCTGAGAAATCGGGGGGGTGAGGAAAAGAAACAGTCACAGCTACTTCGTTAAGGAAATCGGGGGGTTGAGGAAGTACCATGCAGCAGCGTTATGCGCCATGCACCAGCCTAGAAAGGTTGACAGTACCCTGTGCTCGTGACAAGTAGCAAAAATGCCCTGTATGTGTCTGTTGATGGGTTTGTGTAGCATGGTGGTGGAATGAGAAGACGTGCTAGTTGGTGAGGAGCGTTTACCTGTGACATTACTGAGAATGTCCTGTACATTCCCCGAGGGAGTGAAAACGGTGTAGAAGTTAAAGCCCACACGGCGAAGAGTCGAGACGAGAACCTCCGTTCTGTGTTGAACGAAAAAAAGAGGGGGGGGGGGGGGGAAACAGCGAGGGCGTATGAGATGAGAAGAGGAGAGAGCGATTCGATGTTATAAGGGTTTGTGGAACGGTAAGAACATCAAATCTGAGCAGTAAGGAAGAAAACACAATGAGAAAATCACGCCGATCTAGTTAATGGTAACTCACGCTGTGAGGTTGTAAGCTCCATTGAGCAAATGGTTCTGGTAAAAGAACTGCAGACAGGTAGAGGAACAAGAAAGAGAAGGGAAGAAAGAGCGATTGTTGGGTCGACTCAGAAATCGGTTCACGCTGTGAGGTTGTAAGGTCCATTGAGTATGTGGTTCTGGTAAAATAACTGCAGGGACAATCAGGGCAGTGATCAGAGAAAAACAGACAAAGGGAAAGGGAAAACGGAAAGAGAAAGTTCGTGAGGGGACGGAAGAGAGGAAGTTGGTGAGAATTCTCACAAGTAAAAACTCAACATCGAGAGAGCACTCACGATATCGGGGCTCCAGTTGTTGGTCCATGCGTCGAGCACAGGGGAGGTGATGTTGACTAAATAAGCGATGGGAGCAACGGCAGTGACAGAGGCGGCGGATAGACAGGGAGAGAGCATGCAACGGGGTGATGTGCGTGGCAGAAAGAAACAGCACAGCAAGGCACTCACGATGTCGGGGCTCCAGTTGTTGGCCCAGGCGTCCAGCACAGGGGAGGTGATGTTGACGAGGTAGGCAATGGGAGAAATGGCAGCAGCTACCAAGGCAGCAGTGCATGTGGCAGTAACTGTGTGTGACACTAACAGCAGCCACACAGAAAGGAAAATGGAACTCACGATGTCCGGGCTCCAGTTGTTGGCCCAGGCGTCTAGCACAGGGGAGGTGATGTTGACTAGATAGGCGATGGGAGCAACGGCAGTGACTGAAGCGATGGTCTGGCGGGTGTATTCAGGGTAGGTGGATGCGAGGGCGAAGGGGAGCATGGCGCCCTGATGGGGTGGGAGGGGGGAGGGAATGGGGAGGGGTGGGGTGGGGTGGGGTAGTGTGGAAATCTAAGCGACGGTGCACTTTGGGAGAGGCGGTGATGGTGATGATGGTGGTGATGACTCAGAAAGGCAGGCAATGAGTGGGTGGGGCAGAGCAGGCAGGCAATGAGTGGGTGGGGCAGAGCAGGCAGGCAAATCCCACTGGCAGATCGTACTAGGCGTCGCCCACCCACCTGGTTGTACCCCACGAGGTGCACCTTTCGGGGAGGCGGTTACAGAGGAGATTACTCGTAGCACAGCAGGCAGTCAGCAGTGAGACAGAGTGGTGCACGGCAGGCAGGCAGTGAGTGGGGCTGCTGGGGTTTAGCAGCAGGGGCAGGTTGCAGCAGTAGGGGCATGTCGCACCCACCTGGTTGTACCCCACGAGGTGCACTTTGGGGGAGGCGGTGACGGTGGTGATGACTCGCAGCACAGCAGGCAGGTCGAACTGCACCAGCTGGTCGAAGTCCCAGTCCCAGTATTGCTGTGGTGGGGCATCGTTGAGAGGGGTGGAGATGGGTGGGGATGAGTGGAGAGGGATGGGGATGGCTTGATGGGTGGGGAGGGATGGCACAAGACTGGCTGGAAGGCAGGTCGAACTGCACCAGCTGGTCCAAGTCCCAGTCCCAGTATTGCTGTGGTGGGGCATGGTTGTGAGGGATGGGGATGGGTGGAGAGGAATGACATGGTACGAAGTGTGGCAGGCAGGTCAAACTGAACCAGCTGGTCCAAGTCCTGGCCGCGGAATTGCTGGAGAGGGAAACATGGTGTGAAACACTAGAAGGAACGGAAAGGAGGATCAGGAAGGGAGAACACAACGGAGAAACAGGAGGCAGGGTAACTGGTAACTGGTAGGCAGGGGAACAGCCAGCTATTACTGTCAGTCAGTCACTTGGTGCAGCCATCACGCTCCCACCCACTTACCCATAGCTCCGTGGTGTAGGTGACGTGGCGGGGGGAGTACTCGGTGCAGCGGTGGTTAACCACCCACACGTCCACACAAGGGTCAATTAATAAGGGAGCAGACGAACAACTAGCAATTAACCCCACTCTCCAACTCACCCACTGCTCAGTCGTGTAGGTGACGTGGCGGGGGGAGTACTCGGTGCAGCGGTGGTTAACCACCCACACGTCCATGCATCTGTTCGCTAGAATCACAGGCAGCCTCCTCTGCCCCCCCCCCCCCCCCCCCCCCCCCCTCCCCCAACTCACCCACTGCTCGGTCGTAAAAGTCACGTGGCGGGGAGAATACTCAGTGCAGCGGTGGTTAACCACCCACGAGGGGGCAGGCACACAACAAGCTATCATTCCCACTCACGCTCCCAACGACTCACCCACTGCTCCGTGGTGTAGGTGACGTGACGAGGGGAATACTCGGTGCAGCGGTGGTTAACCACCCACACGTCCATGCCTCTGTTCGCTAGAATCACAGGCAGCCTCTTGTACGCGATGGGGTCAGCTGTGACATTAGAGAGGCCGAACCAGAGCTCGCCCCCCAGTATAAGCCCGTGGTCTAGAAGCACAGGGTAAGGAGTGGAAGAGGAGGAGGAAGAGGAAGAGGAGGAAGAGGAGGAACGAGTGGTGGTAGTGGTGGTGGTGTTGGTGGTTGTGGGAGCAGTTGCTGCTCTTGTTGTTGCTGCTGCTGATGATGCTGCTGCTGAGATGGATGCGTTATAAGCTGTTGCGTTAAGGATTCGCTGGAAGTTGAGGATGTAGCCGTCAACTGTCGTAACCTGTGAGAGGGTTATGAGAAAGAGGAGGTAAAGAAATTGGTATCAACCGACTGTGTAGTGAGGGAGAAGGAGAGACAGAAGGGGAAACAGAAGGTTCGGGAGAGACTTATGAGCAGGAGAAACTGTGTGCGAGGAAAAAAGCGGGAGGTAGAGGGAGTGGAGGGTGGAGAGAGAGAGGAAGAGGAAGAAGAGGGTAAGCCTGAGTTAGCGCAGGTAAGGGCTACAAAACATCCCCGACATGGTGTGTACGCGTTACAAGGTAAGGAAACACGCGCAGGGTAGAGTGTACCTGATATTCGCGGCAGGTAAGCCCAAGGTAGCGCACGTAGCGGTCACAGAAGTTGGACTCGTACTCCTCTCCGTTAACCGCGGCGGAAGATGCGGCGAGCACGAGGAGGAGGAGGAGAGAGAGGAAGGGGAGGGAAAGCGGCATACACGCCGCCATCTGTTACAATTGTAAGGAGGAACCTTCCGCGAATAGGGGAACGGGTAAGCAACGGGTGCAGCTGGGACCGTTGACGGGTTGGAATATGGTTTGATGCGGTGACGAGATGGATGCAGAGAGTATGAATTGAACGAGCGGGTGAATGAGGTGAAGATTCATTGTGACGATTTGAGGAGATTTATATCGATTTACTGATGCCGAAGCGCGGAAGAATATCCAAGTCAGCCTGTCACGCGTCGCGGATTCCGGTCTGTACGGCTTGCTGTCTCGCGTCAATCTGCTGGTTGGGAAAGTACGGCGCATCGCAGCCGTTGAAATTTGTGACAGACGGCGACAAGTGCCGGTGAGATTGACGTCAGAAGTCATTAACGTGCCACGTCGGCAAACCAACAGTGTTACTTAGGAGGTGACAACTGGTGTCACGTCCAACTAGGACAACGTCACGAGAATTTCAAGGTCACACCAATTTGTGTTCACTTCAAACATAAAGAAGGTTGCTAATACGCTTTGGAAACTGATTATAATCGAGGATAGCGAGATTTCCAGCCCAGTCAAGGCCGCACGAGGTGGTTGTGGCGGGAAGCATTCCCGAGGGTTATGTGAGGTCGGTGTGTTGAAGATGCCCCCACGGTCCATGGGACCATCCTTTCCCGCCAAAAACACTGTCAAGATTGGCAGGGGGGGTGGGCCAACTGCATCTGGCCCAACACGCCAGCTTTGATCCACAATCGAGGGCCCACCACCACACCACCACCACATAACCAGCCGAACCGCCGATCTTATCGGAATTACACGTGTATCCCCTCACCCCACATGAGGTGCCTGCCAGGTTGACGATAAAAGACACCATGATGAGGTGTCACATAAATGTTGTGTGGGGGGGGACGTGAGGATGCCACAACCTAAGTGGTGCATATGGGACCATGACGTGGCCCAGGTTGCCGTGACGTTGCGAGGTTCTGGCAACCAAGCCCACACAACCTGCTGTTCTAGATTTCCCAATTGTGCCCCTTCTTTTACCCCTGCTCTGTTTCCTCAGGCACTTCTGTACAGAAACTCGACTTGAACTCGGTCGACGTGCGCCTGTTTTGTTTGTTTCTCCCTCCTATTTCTAACCAACCCAGCCCAACCAGACCCAACCCAACCAAAACCAGCAGCACCTGATGGACCACAAATATTTGACATCAGGGCTCTAATTGGTGGGCGCAACTACAAAGCAAGTGTCTTCAGTAAGTATCGTCGCGTGGGGGGGTGTAACTCCGCAAGCGACTTCAAATTGGCGCACAAAATATTCCTGAGGCAGTACAAAATACGATTCCACTCATGTACAAGTACAAACTGGCAAACCAAATATTCCTGAAATAAGCCCTCGGAACACTTCAACGCGGGACTGTGTTTGCTTTCCTCCCTACATACATACAGACGGGTTTCACGTGGGGCTCATCCTCATGCCCACCTCTACATACAACTTCTGTTGATGTGCAAGGACCATGGCTGCCTCGATGCTTGATGCACTGTGGTGTGAAGGCATTTGGCAGCAATTTCGATCTTACGGAATGCCCATTGGTCCGATGTGTAGGCAGATATGAGAGAGTGGGAAGGGAAGGCGGTCGCGAGCCAAGCCAACGTGCATAATAGCCGGCATTCGTAAATGCGTGTCTGAAAGTGACCGTCGACAAACGTCGGGTATGTTGAGAAATGTCATTCGTCGGATTTCGAAATTGGACGAACGACATCGCATGAATTCCCCCCTTGACATTTGTCGACGGTCACTTTGGCTCGGACAGCCCGTCGGCAGCATCCGTCCAGCAGTCTGCTTGCGTTTGTTGCCGAATCATGGCGTGAACCACCACCGCCCATTAGATTCCGCGCGGTCCATTGAGGGAACGCGACTGCTCTGCCTCGCACGACCCTGCTCTGCTATCTTCCTCCCCTCCCAACCCCAGATCCCCGGAATCCCCGAGTTCCTCCCCCCTCTCGCCTCCCACCCCCCCAGGGGCTAGTCCTCCCATTTTGTCGCTCGCAACGCAACACCAGCAAGCGTGCGCTGTGACCCTCGTCACACACTCCACCATCCCCCTCGCGCGCGCTCCCCGCCGCCGCTCGGTTGAGCTGAATTACGCCGCGTCGCTGCGCTGCTCCGCGCGTTTCCCCGTTGCGCTGCACTCCGCTGCCGATGTTGCTTTGTTCGCGCGTTGCGCGCGCTCTGTGCCCCCTTTGTGCGCTTGCGCACGTGACGAAGCGGCCGAGATTCGGAACGGGAGTCGAGACTCGACGTGTTGGGAGAGTCAACTTTACTTGTTTGCTTGGTCCCACTGTGGTCACACCACCCACCCACCCACCTTCAGCCTGAACTGACTCTAGGCGAAAGGAAACTCTTGCTTACCACCCTCAAATGCTCACGCGCCGCGGCGCCTTCTCATATTTTCCAAGTACGGTCAGTTTTTACTTGCTCTTCACCCGATTTGAAGGCCTAACTCTGCTTAAGCTAGTAGTACCTCGCTGTCGATTGCTCAGCAGAAGTCTTGCTAAACATGGTGACCTTTTCGCGTGGCCTCGCTGCGAAAACCGACGACGACCCATCTCGTCTTGAGTCGCCGCCGCCACTCGCCACTGCTGCTAGCGACTCGGAATCGACAGCTGAAACGGACGCCCGTGGAAATGGAGTCAGCACCGAGGCGTCTCGCGCGGGCTGTTACGAAATTCCCTCCCACGCATTCGATCATCGCTCGCCGCTCGCTGTTCTTGCTGCGAGTACTACTATTCACGGAAGCGGCGCCGCCGCCGCGGCGTACGAAGCGCCGCATTCCAGGGGTCACAATGATTATGCGACTGCTTCCAATTCAAGCTCGAGCCGCGTCGCAGAATCGCGTGCAGGGAACAAGGTGCGGCTTGACGCTGAAGGTGACTCCAACGAGAGCGAGGAGAGACGGGGGATGGGAATGGGCCGGGGGTGAGAGAGAGAGCGGGAGGAGGGGGCGGGGGGGGGACGAGGGGATGGTGGGGGAGATTGAGGGGGGGGAAAAGGGGGAAGTCTAGTGGATATTTGACTTGGCTTGTAAAGCTTCCAAATTCCAATTTCCAGCTCCATCACCCCCCATGCGCCTGAACCCCCCCCCCCTCCTCAATTTGCCCCAATTTTCCCCTTCCATGTCCTACTTTACAGAGACCACACGCATTCGTGTTCACTGGTGTCGCGGAACACGAGATGATGGAGCAGAGGATGCTGAAATTGTGCAAATCTGCGACTCCACGTCAGCAGCCATGCAGCGCGATCACAGCCGTCGACGAAGGTTCCTCGTGCCGGTCACACACATATGTGGCAGATTTCCATCCGAACCAGCTCGAAGCATTCTCCATACAAGCGGAACTTGCTTCCCCTTTGAAACTTCCTAGCGGTATTTCTACACCGCTTTCCCCTGTCATCACATCCTGGTCTCTGATTGAAAACTCAGTTGAATCTTCTACGCCCGATGGGATTCAGTACCGGATTCCTCCGCCAGATAGGTGTCCAGGTGCCCCTCAGAAGGCTCCACGCCACGAGCTAGTTGCACATCACTTCTGCACATGTAGAAACACAACTAACTTTGGCACTGGATGCAGGTGGGGACGTATGGGGTTTGAGACGGGGAAGGCCCCCATGCAGCTCAATGTTCAACGCCTGCGTTCAGATCCCCCAGCTTGTTTCATCCCTGAAAATGATGCAAGGGCTCGGTTATTGCCCTCGCATCGCAAATCACTCCTGTACATACCTCAACGTCTACCTCCTCAACCAGACGTTTGTCTATGTCTGTGAGGACCATACATGTTCACATAGATACTGTGACATATGCCAATGTTGACAGTTCGCCTACTGCAGCCGTAAGTGACACAAGAGTGCATTTTAATGAGGCGCCGCATCCTTCTAGCAGCCTGAGGAGGCTATTTCGTCCTCTGGATTTTGGCTGTAGTAAGATATTGTGCTAATACTTGTGTTTATGTATAATTTTAGTTTTGGCGTCCTCAAATAAAAACCCAAACGGCTTGTGTGGTGGGTGTGTGTGAATGTGGTCAATTGCTTACCTTGCCTCATTATATGTGGTATATCATTATTATTGCCTCGTTATTTGCGAGGTTATGGTGTTAGGTACATGCTATTGATGCATGACTCTATGGGGTTTTCTGCTGAGGCAGAATGGTTCGGTTTCTCTCCACGACATGTTTCCAGGCTTCCTGGCCGATGACACGAAGGCAGGCGTTGCTGGTCAAAATCCTGATGACGTGTCCAGTGTCGATGACGTGCGAAGATGCTCTTCGAAGCTTCTTGTGGCGGGAAGAAGCTCCCGCGCTGCAAGCTGGGAGTAGGGGGACGTTCTTTCCCGCCAAAAACACCGAACGTATTCGAATGGTGCGGGGTGCGTGGGTCTCATGCTCGCGTGCTCCCAAGACCACCCAAACACAAACCCTATCGGATGTGTTTTTTGGACGGTCGAAGATTTATCTAACCAGATATCACACCTTTCTGGGACAAGGATGACAGCTCGGCTAAAAAGAGTAGTCGGTGACGTGTCAACTGCAGGACTGCATGTGATCTGACTGCAAGCACCCTACAATTGACTGGTCGAATTCTTGCAATGACGTGGCACGGCGTTCAAACGCGTTGACGACTCAACCATCAGCCAATAGGAGGAAAGACGTCATTCGAAACTCCACGCTCCCTCACGCAGTTACGCACACACTTTCTTCAGAATGTTTTCGTGGCTGCCCTTTATCCTCGCATCTACAGTTTTCGTTCCCCCATTCAGCCAACCAGCGCCACCAGCCAACGCCTAGCGTTTGCCGAAATTACGTTGACTATCCTGCACTTTTGTGCGCTTCTGCTAGGTGGAGTCAATCGAACCCCACCTCCCCGCTGCTTTCGGCATGATGAGGAGGATGGAAAGCAAGTTTTTTCGGTGGACGTAATCGCTGAAAGATGTTCTTGGGCAGACCCAGACTGGCCTCATTCTGCACGTCTCTTGTTACTGAACAGTTTCTTGTCCGCCACATCATCATTTTCCTAGTCAGCAGCAGGTGTCACACGAAGAGATGACACGGCAACTTGACCAGTCCGAAGTGTGACCAGGCCATTCCAACTCCCACTCAAGCTTCGTGCAGATAGGGTACTCAAGTCAGAATGAAGGGGAAAGGGGTACTGTACAGTAAAGGGAACACCAGGCAAGGACAGAACAGACAACCCTATCCGCACCGAGCCTAGTGCAGCGTTGACATGGTTTGGCTGGGAGGGAGGCACACAAGCCTCCCCTCATTCACCCAACCAGCCGCAGCGCATGGATGCACACAATCCCCGCCACAAACAGAATTGCGTCACCCCCTTTCCCCTTTTCCCCGCCTCCACCTCATCCTCCCCTCTTCCGCTATTCCCCTCGCCTCTCCGCTCACCCACATTTTTCCCCCACAGTGCGTTTAGTGTACAACACGCCACGCCAGTGTACAACATTTCGCCGCTCCAATCCTACGCGTTCTACGCATGTTCAACCCCCTTCTCCCCTCACTTTTCGCACTCTCGCAGCACACACAGCGCCGTACCCGCAGTTCACCTCCCTCGCTCAAGCCTGGCACTCAAGCAAGCACTACAAGCCCAGTTTTCCAACTCCCCAAAGTCTCGAGTCCCGTCCCTCCCGACCGACTCCGTAAGTCTTGAGGGTCCCTCAATCTGCCGTGCCCCTCCCCACATCAGCTGCAGCTCCTTCCTTCGCTTCCCAAGACAGACTGCTGCATGTTTACTTCTCAGCACAGGCTTGCTTCCAGCCCAAGGTTTTCGAGCTAGAACCATACACATTAGCCCCATTTGAGTAGACTTGTCAGCCCGCATTCCATTCCATCGCAAGGTTTTCCCCTTCGAAGCTGCATTCATTCAAAACTACTCGCTTTCCTTGTCTTCTGTCGCTGTCAGCCTCAATCTCGCTGCTGCCAGTCTTTCCACTGCGGTCAAGGATTGATTCTCTCGGCTTCGTCACCTGCGGTCAAAGCTTTCGCGGTCAGCGCTTTCCCGCCATAGCCGCTGCTATTCGAGCTCTCTTGCGCCCCACATTGTGAATTAGAAACGTTGAAGGGTCTCCGTCACCTGAAAGCAAGGAGGTCCAGGCGTGTAGGCCGAGCTACGTTTTAAGCCTTTATTCTGCAGGCCGTCTCGCGCCGCGCTCTTCGTCTGTTCCTGCCTCGCATTGCGGATTCAGGAGCATCTCTAGCTGCTTATTACGCGCCGGGTTTCGCTGCATTTTCTTCTTATCTGCGTTTGAGACATTTCGAGCGGAGCAGTCCGC
This sequence comes from Closterium sp. Naga37s-1, assembly GCA_947471745.1. Classification (NCBI taxonomy): domain Eukaryota; kingdom Viridiplantae; phylum Streptophyta; class Zygnematophyceae; order Desmidiales; family Closteriaceae; genus Closterium; species Closterium sp. Naga37s-1. Next base: position 154,821 of record CANJKZ010000830.1, read on the forward strand.
CGTGTTGAAATTTCAGATCTGAGTCTGAGGCGGCTCCAGCGTTTGTTACATTGTAACAGGGGCTGCTTTCGCGCGAGCATGGTTACCATGTCCATACGTCTCGCGGAGGAGACTTTCGAAGGTGCATCTGGATCTGAGCCGCGGCAACTTCTATCGTCCGTCGCCGCCGCGGACGATTCCATCGCAACTGTCGCCGTCGTCATGGGCGACACCGCTGGCGACGTGCTTGTTGTTGCTGAATGTGACGATGTGCCTCTTCTTGCTGATTGCGACGAAGTTCGCAGAACGACTTACAAGAATGGAGGCGTTGACGGTCTGGATGCGTCCAGTTCGAGCAAACTGGCTGTGGGAAAGCTTGAACCGCCCGAATCGCATGCCGACGCGCGCAAGGCTTCTGTATCTCTGTCTGGGACTAAGGTACGGAGCTGCCGGATGTATGCGTGCGCGCTGGGAGTGGGAAGGGATGGGGATGGGAAGGGCGCTCTATAAGGGCCGTAAGCGAAAGGGGCTGTCTGAGGGGCTAGACTGTTTTCGTGCTGCTTGCTGTCCTGTACTTCGTTGTCGTTTTCGTTGGTGGAAGGTTTTCGGGCAGCAGTCTAAGTTTACAGCTTGCTGCGTCTTGTCGTTGGCGCTTCGCTCGTTAGATTTTTAGCTCTCGCTCATTTCCTGATCTTCTTTCTCCCTCTTTTCCGATTCCTTGACCGTCTTTGTTTTTCAGCGACCGCATGCATCCGCGTTTGAAGGTGCTTCGGAACCAGAGAAGGCCGAAAGGAGGACACTTAACAAGGAAGCGCGGATCTTTTGTTCACCCCATCGCAGCGTTCTGACAACCGTCGACGGCGTCGATTCATCTCCGTCTCAAGCAGATATTGGACGAATCAATCGCGCATCATCCTCTGGACAAGCTGAACTCGATTCCCGGCTGACGCTGCCTACAAACGCTGGATTTTCTACACCAAACTCTCACCTTAAAGTTTCTCCCTTGGGTTCAACTTTGGAAACATCTGAAGAATTTTCTACCCCACAAGGAGATGGATCCCGGATTCCTGTTCCATCTGAATGTCCTGGAACACCCAAAAAGGTGACATTTACCGCATTCATTTCACGTCTTGGTGGCATCGATGGCAACAATGTTGGTGCTACAACCCCGAGCCGACATGACAATGCGGAACATGACACAAGTTGGAGAACAGCACTGCGCAATCCTGAATCTTGCAGTGCATCTGCAACCGACTCGATTGTTCCGCTTGCATCCCCGACGCTTGCCACGGTTGAGAACTTCAGGATTCCATTGGCCCAAGCTCCACGCCGACCCTCCGGCAATCTGAGGAGACTCTTTCGTCCGCTCGACTTCGGTTCTGCAGGCGTCAGATGCTGACGTGGCTGATGTGACCTGTCCCTGCTGATTGGGAGTTCTGACACCACTAACCTTGACTAATGGACTGCTGAGTTCCTGATGTGGCGTTCTGACACCAGAAATTGAGCTACTAAGGAGGCGACTTGTGCTATCTTCTGAAGATCACCACATTGTGGTCTGCTGACCTGATTGCCTCTGCTGCCTCTGCTGATCCGCTCGCCTCTGGGCTTCTGCTGACCTGCAGCTTTCTGTTGGGCTGCTGCTTTTGCAATCTGCCCGCCTTGGCTGAACCCTTGTGGGTTCTGCTGACCTCCTGCTGTTTGTCCCGACCTGCTGCCTCCTGCTGACCTGCTGCTGGCTTGCACTGACCAGGATCAATGTACTATTGCTCTAAGAGCATCCACTTAGAAATGTAGTGTAGAGCGCTGAGGGTAATGTGTTGAAGGCCGTGCACTCTAGTGTTGTTACCGTATTGCCGGGCGCTTTGGCTGGGTTGCATTGTAAGGACAGGGTTTTTTTTTTCATGGGTAGATAGCGGTGCATATTGGATATTGACTTGGGTACATTTGTGAAGAAAATATTGTTTTGTGTAGGCTCTAGCTATCAGAGCTCATTTTTCTTACAAGTTTCAAAAGGTAGGCTCAAACTTGAATGTACTAAGGAATCCATGTGTCAAGCCCCACCTTGTCGAGGTCTGATGTTTCAGCCTCCAGAGGTTACACGTCAGTTCAGATACTAGTGGTGTGTGATGCAGCCACGTCTCACACTTTCAGCCAAGCCAATCAAACGCCCACAAGTGTGGGACGTAGGTTCTGAACTGAAGGCAGCCTCGCGACGGGACTCTTTAAACCGCTACGACGAGCATTGATTGGATAAACCGGTTTTTTATGCGAAGGAAAATATTGGTGGACGAGTTTTACAAACGTTGAGGAACCAGTGCGAACAGGAGCGTCTGAAAATCTGCACATTGTAGCGGAGTATTTCAGCGGAGTTTTCGCGAGTTTTTACCGGCGTCCGTGCGCGAATAATACGACTGTCCCGCGCACCGCGGACCAACGCGCTTCTCGGGGCCCCTCATAAAGCGTACCAGCGCGGCTTCGGTGGCTCCGAATTTTCGATTGTTCTTCGCGTTACGCGGTCGTTGTGCTTTCCGCATTCCGTGCAGTCAAGTCGACAGTGAAGCTTTAGGGCCTTAGGCTGCTTGGAACTCCGCCGTGGAAAGTCGGCTGACGCTTAGCAACTGGCGCTTAGTGGCTGACACTTAACGGCTGATGCGTAGTGGCTGACGCTTAGCGGTTGACGCTTAGTGTTTCACGAGTTGTGTTTGACGAGTAGAGTCGAATTGATGAAGATGTCTTCGGTCGATGCCACGACGGCGCGAGCAGGAGCAGCAGGTATGCTTTTCGAACCGTGTGGGTGTGCGAATTGTGGGTGGGTGTGTGTGTGTGTGGGAGACTTTTGAGGCGACTCAAAGGGCGGAGCGAGCAGGAGCAAACTTTTGAGTCGACTCAAAAGTCACTTTGTGTGGGTGTGCAGGTTGTGGGTGGGTGTGTGTTTGGGGTGGAGACTTTTGAGGCGGCTCCAAAGACGGCTTGAGCAGGAGCAGCATGGGGAGGAGCAACAGGCATGTTTTCCCTTTCCCTTTCTCCTGCACATCTCCCGTTTCTGCTTATATCGAGTCAGACCAGGATGCGCATTGCGCAGTTCCCCCCATTCACAGCTCCTGCCATCCACCCAAATCACCCCCTTCCCCTGTTCCCCGCTCTTCCCGCTTCCCCCCCTCCCATTTCCCCCGCTCCCCCCTCTTTCCCCCTTCCCCTTTCCATGCTCTCCCCGTTTCCCTTCCCCAATTTGTTGCTCACCCTGCTTTCCCCTTTCGCCTCCCCTTAGGCGTTCCCCTCGCTTCTTGAGAATTCTAAAAAAAACAGAATCAGCATAAAATCACTCTCCCCGTTTCCCTTCCCCATTTTGTTGCTCACCATGCTTTCCCCTTTCGCCCCCCCTTCGGCGTTCCCGTCGCTTCCTCAACTCTTCGCCTCCCCGCTCCCCCCCCCCCCTTCCCCTTCCTCGGTCTTCCCGCTCCCCGTCCCGCCCCCCTCCTCGGTCTTCACGCTCTCCGCCCCCCGCCCTCCCTGCTCCCGTTGCCCCGCTTGTACCGAGTCAGACCAGGATGCAGACGCGCAGGTTCCCCGATTCCGGCGGAATAATAACTCTCAGTAGTCTCTGAGGTAAATGCCCCCCGCTCCCCATTCTCGTTGCTGCTCTGTTTCCCTACCCTTCCCCACCACACCTACCATCAGACCAGGATGCAGATGCGCAGGTTCCTTCAATCCGGCGGAATAATAACTCGCAGTGGTCAATGCCCCCCAACCTCCCCCCCTCCCCTCCCCCGCCTTTCTCCCCCTCCCCCCCCCCCCGCTCTTTTTTCGCCTTCCACTTCCACATACCATCAGACCAGGATGCAGACGCGCAGGTTCCCCGATTCCGGCGAAATAACGACTCTGCTGCCGCCGCAACTGGTGCAGCGGGGGCGGGGAGAGCTGGGGGAGAAGACGGAAGGGCAGGGGCAGGGGGAAGGGGAGGGGGACGGGGAGAGGGAGCGGAAGGGGGAGGAGCGGGCGCAGTGAGAGCTGGAGGAGGAGGAGGTGGGGCAGGGGAAGGGGGAGGGGCTAGGGCAGGGCAGGCCGAATTGCGTGCGAATCTGGGTGATTTACCCGCTGAAAATGCTGCTTCTGGTGGTGGCGCCTCTTTTGGAAATGAGGAGGAAGGGGGATATGGGGGGGAAGGTGGGGAGGGGGGAGAGGATGATTATTACGACGAGGATGAGGAGGAGGAGGAGGATGAGGGGGAGGAAGGAGGGCAGGCGGGGGGGGGGGGGGAGGGGGAGGGGGAAGGGCGGGGGGGGAAGGTGGTGCGGGGGGCGCAGGGGGTGGGGGAGGAGTGAGGCGGAGAGGGGGAAGCACGGCTGAGCGAGAGCACAAGAGATTAAGGAGGTATGTGAACGGCTTAGGAGCTTTGCTAACAACTTATGACTATGTGGAGTTTTTGATGTAAAGAGAATTCTGGGGGTTGCGTGAACGACTTACAAGGTATGTGGAGTAAAAGGGAGGTATGTGGGGTTGATAGGGAAGCAAGTGGGGAAGCAAGTGGGGAAGCAAGTGGGGAAGCAAGTGGGGAAGCAAGTGGGGAACCATGTGGGGATGTGGGTGGAGCAGTTAACTGAGGCGGGTTTGACTGGCTTGTACCTTGGATTACCCTTCCCTTCTCACCATCATTCCCTTTACAAGCGGCTTCGTGACATGGTATCGGCTCAGTAGGCAAGGAAGCAGCGATCGATCATCTTCACCAACATCACATTCGTATTCTTATTTCAATCCATACCCTTCACAGGCTGCTCCGCAACAGGGTATCTGCGCAGCAAGCGAGGGAGAGGCGGAAGCAGTACCTCTCGGAACTGGAGGGGCGGGTTTCTCAGCTGGACCAGCGGAACGCTGAGCTAAAAGAAACACTTAGCACCTTGCAGCGGGAGAATTTCATGCTGAGACAGGTATGGAGGGGGTCAGGAACAGCGTTTCACTAAACGGGTGCGATATGTACTGCACCGCGTACCGATTATTGAGCAGGGGTGTTAGCAGCTGGATCAGGAGAAAGCAGGTAAGAGAAGCACTAAGCACCTTGCAACGGGAGAACCTTACATATATCATTAACGTCATTTCCATGATCCCCTCTCATGCCACCTGTTGCCATCGCCCCTCCTCCTATTACTCCCTTTTCCTTGACCTTCCACTTTCCCTGGATCATATCTGGGCTGCTAAGCTTCCAAACTCATATTGGAATAGCTGCAATTCCTGAAGAAAACGCTTAAGCAACTGTAAGGAACAAAACTGTAAAAACTTTCCAGAAATTGAAGTAGTACAAGAAACCCCTTAACCTTCCTCTTTCCCTGGATCATATCTGGGCTGGGCTGCTAAGCTCATGGTATGTGCATGAGTTGCGATTATGGTTCTGAGAGTGATTATGCATGTGATCAAGCGTTTCTTTTCAGATTTGATTGTAGTTTTGCTCCCCCCTTTCCCCCCATGTCCCTCCCTACATCCCCCCCCCCTTCCTTACCCCCTGCCAGGTGGCTCGGAACACGGCTCAAGCAGCTGACGCCCCACCAAGCCATTGACCGGCTTCTCTTTCTAACGAAAACAAAGCTCAAGCAAGAGAGGCTACGGTATTACACACTAAGATTACGCACGCTTTCATTTTATGGGGGATAGAAATGCAGCTCAAGCAGCAAAAGACCTAGAGAATCTCCTTTATTTCAAAACCTCTGAGCTCATGCAACTATATTGTTACCGTATGATAGTGCTTAATTCTTCATTTTCTGGCTTAACTATAACCTGTGCCATCTGTCCAATATACATAAGACATATTCTACATCATCAGAACATGTACTGTAGTACTTACATTCCTAAGAAAAGGAGACGTTCTTTTGAGTGCCTCTGGAAAATGCATGCTTCAAAAGTAGCAGACATGTTGTAACTGCTGTGCATATGTGCAGGAATGAACTCAAGACAGGACAGAAAAACTTGTAACAGTTACCCTGTGCCTCCCCTAAATGTCTCTATCCCACTATCCCTCTGCTCGCCCCTGGGACAAATAGTGCTGCAGAAACCCCACGTGCAGAGCCACAACAATGGGCAGAGGAGCTCCATACCCGTTATAAGCATCTCTACCCAGAGCCATGAGATCTTTTATGCCAGCTTGCTCCTCTAAGCCTCTGCCCGCCCCTGGGACAAGTACTGCTGCACAAACCCCACGTGCAGAGCCACACCAATGGGAAGAGCCGCTTGATGCTCTTCCCTCTAATGGAAGTCCTTACCCTCTGCCTGCACCCCTCTGCATGCCTCCCTATCCCTCTGCCCGCCCCTGTGACAGGAACTGCTGCACGAACCCCACGTGCAGAGCCACACCAATGGGAAGAGCCGCCTCATCAATGGTGAACACAGGGGAATGGAGAGGCGGACTATTGCTGCTGGTGGTAGCTGTGGTGGTGGTGGTGCTGCTGCTGCTCCTGCTGCTACTGCTGCTGTTGCCACTGGTGCTATTAACCCCAGACGCCCCCACTCCCAGGAAGAACATAGCCCCAGGAACAGCCTCCTGATAGAAAGAGAAATCCTCCCCAGCCATCCACGGATCTACATCCAGGCGCACACGCTGCCTATTCTTGTGCGCGCCCCTGTGAGAGAAATCGCTGCACGAACCCCACGTGCAGAGCCATGCCAATGGGCAGAGCCGCTTCATCAATGGTGAACACAGGGGAATGCAGAGGCGGGCTATTGCTGGTGGTGGTGGTGGTGGTGGTGCTGGTGCTGGTGGTGGTGGTGGTGCTGGTGGTGGTGCTGGTGCTGGTGCTGGTGCTACTGCTTCTGCTGCTCCTCCCTCCTCCTACCACTGCGTCTGCCCCTATGCCCTCTACCCCTCTGCCCGCCCCTGTGAAAGAAACTGCTGCACGAACCCCACATGCAGAGCCACGCCAATGGGCAGAGCCGCCTCATCAATAGTGAACACAGGGGAATGGAGAGGCGGACTGTTGCTGCTGCTGCTGGTGGCGGTGCCACTGGTGCTATTGACCTCAGATGCCCCCACTCCCAGAAAGAACATAGCCCCGGGCACAGCCTCCTGGTAAAAAGAAAAATCCTCCCCAGCCATCCACGGATCTACATCCAGGTACGCGGAGCTTCCCAGAAGCTTCTGGACCACGTCGCGGCCGAGCGCGTGCATGCTGACGTCATTCACCGTGGGGGGGTAGGCTGGGATGCGCTTGGGCGGCCAGACGTACCCGAGAGGGTCGGCAAGAGGCTCGGAAAGAGGCTCGGAAGAAGGTTCACCAGAGCTTTTAGCAGTACAGGAGCCCTGAGCCGTATTGCCAGCTGTGTTTGTGCAAAAACCTTCTGATTCTGATTCTGCTGCCTTCGTCGCTTCATCACCACCACCACCATCAGCACCAGCATCAGCTTGCAGATTAGCATCCATCATCCCATAATCCACCTCTCCCCGGCATCCAAACACGCGCGCCTGCGTGTCGATGATGTCAGCAATGCGCCGTTCCAGGTCAGCGAGCCCGTCTTTAGTGGTGGCTCTGTAGGTGCCCCGCAGTGTGACTGTATCGGGGATGACATTATCAGCCGAGCCGCCGTGGAACTGCGTCACCGAGATAACACGTGAAGCGAAAGGGTCAGTCTCTCTCGAAACGATGGCTTGGAGGCTGAAGAAGCGGAGGGAAAGAGGGGAGGGGCGGCAGGGGAATGAAAGCAGGAAGGAAGAAAGTAGGGTGACAGGGGGACAGGTGAAAAGAGGAAACATCAGGGTCAGCGAGCCCGTCCTTAGTGGTGGCTCTATAGGTGCCGCGCAGTGTGACTGTATCGGGGATGACATTAACAGCCGAGCTGCCGTTGAACTGAGTCACTGAGACCACCCGCAAGGCAAAGGGGTCTGTTTCCCTTGACACTATGCCTGGAGGCTGAGAGGGGTAGGGGAGGAGGGGAGGGGGATGACATTGTCGGCCGAGCCGCCGTGAGTCACCGAGATAACTCGTGAGGCGAAGGGGTCTGTCTCCCTTGATACTATGGCCTGGAAGCTGGGGGTAACGGAGGGGAGGAGCGGAGGTGGAAGAGGGTGCAGGGTGAGGGGCATGCAGGGTAGGGCGGGGGGAGGAGGAGGGGAGAATGGCGGTTAGGGAGGAGGAAGCAGGGAGAAAGAAAGGGGATGCGAGAAAAAGAACATCAGAGTCAGCAGATCCAGTTCTTAGGTTTGATTCGACTCAAACCAGGGTTAGAAGATTTGATTTTTAGTGGTGGTGGTATGGTCCCCTTGTCCCAAACAGAGGTTACTGTATACCTGGATTTGAAACAATGCTTCCCCTGATACGATGTGAGCAGCAGCGAGGATGGGGTCTGCCGTTGCAACTGGGATAGTAACTGGGGCATGGCCGGCCGCCGTCGCTCCTCACATGCTGAGCTATAGTGTTCACATTGCTGTGCTATCACGTTCCCCCTACCTTGATACGATGTGAGAAGCAGCGAGGATGTGGTCTGCTGCAAACTGAGGCGCGGCTGCATGGCCCCCCTTGCCCCACACCCAAGAGGTGTTCCCAAGAGGTGTTCAACCGGCCCCAACCCAAGAGGTGTTCAACCGCATTAGTTACCTACCTTGACACGATGTGAGCGGCAGCGAGGATGTGGCCTGCTGCGAAGCGGGGCATGACCGCGTGTCCCCCACTGTGGCCCCTGTGTCCCCCTATGTGCCCCCCGTGCCCCACACTGTGGCGTTGAATCGACCACAGCACGGCCGCCCTTGCCCCACACTGTGGCGGGCAGACTCTTGCTCTCATCTGATGTTCATCTCACCTTGATACGATGTGAGCAGCAGCAAGGATGGCGTCTGCTGCGAACTGGGGCATGGCTGCACGGCCCCCCTTCCCCGAGACAGTGGAGTGCGGTGGTACATTGTCTATCGCACCTGGAGACGATGTGAACAGCAGCCAGGATCGGGTCTGCTGCACACTTAGGCATGGCGGCATGGCCGCCCTTGCCCCTCACAGTGGCCACTGCTTACCTGAAAGTATTCTCATGCAACCCTTACCTGGACACGATGTGAGCAGCAGCGAGGATCGGGTCTGCTGCGAACTGAGGCATGGTCGCATGCCCTCCCTTGCCCCACACTGTGGCGTTGAACCGGCCCGACCCCGCTAGCAGCAGCCCTTCTGTTGCCCCCCGTTTACCTAACCGCCCTATCTACCTATCGCGTTACCTAGAAACGATGTGAGCAGCAGCAAGGATGGGGTCGGCTGCGAATTGAGGCATGGCAGCATGCCCTCCCTTGCCCCGCACTGTGGCGTTGAACCACCCCGGACTGACAGAAGATGTGCAGTGGTGCACTGATTATCTTACCTGGTCACAATATGAGCAGCAGCGAGGATGGGGTCTGCAAACTGAGGCATGGAGGCATGGCCGCCCTTGCCCCTCACAGTGGCCGCTGCTTACCTGAATGTATTGGACACGGCGTGAGCAGCAGCGAGGATGGGGTCAGCAGCCAATTGGAGCATGGCTGCATGGCCCCCCTTGCCCCACTAAGATGTTACAATACCATGTGCTCTTCTCCTTACCTAGAAACGATGTGAGCAGCAGCGAGGATGGGGTCTGCAAAGTGAGGCATGGAGGCATGGCCGCCCTTGCCCCTCACGGTGGCCACTGCTTACCTGAAAGTATTCTCATGCTCATCGTACCTCGACACATTGTGAGCAGTTTTGAGACGTCTCAAATCGCCCTTGCCCCACACCGTGCCCACTGCTTACCTGAATGTATTCTCATGCAACCCTTACCTTGATACGTTTTGAGTCGACTCATAAAGTTCAGTTGTCAGTCGACTCATAAAGTTCAGTTGTCAGTCGACTCAAAACCTTGCCCCACACCGTGCCCACTGCTTACCTGAATGTATTCTCATGCAACCCTTACCTTGACACGATGTGGGCAGCAGCGAGGATGGGGTCTGCTGCGAACTGGGGCATGGCTGCATGGCCCCCCTTGCCCCACACTGTGGCGTTGAACCGGCCTGACCCTGCTAGCAGCATGCCAGGGCGACTACCTACGTAGCCTGCTGGGATCTGCACGGGAGAAACGAAGGGTCAAAGAAAGAGAGGGGGAGTAGTGAAGAGATGAGTTGCCCTTGCCCCACACTGTGGCGTCGAACCGACCCGACCCTGCTAGTAGCATGCCAGGGTGACTGCCCACATAGCCTGCTGGGATCTGAGAGGGAGAGATGGAAGGAGGAACCGAGTGGCGCCAAAGCAAAAGCTGCAGAAGCGGCAGCAGAAGTAGCTGCAGCGAAGGCTAAAGCGGATGCAGCAGACGTGCCCTTGATCGCCAACCCATCCACCATCCGTTTCCCCATTCCAAAACATATTTGTATGCATGCATAACACATTCATACAGATTCATACACTTTCTACCTTAGGTGAGACGTGCAGCGCGAAGGCAGCAGAGGCGCCCTTGAGAGCCCCCCCATCCACCACGCGCTTTCCCCCTGTGTATGCATTTACATACGTATACATAATCTAATCACAAAGAGTTCTACCTTAGGTGAGACGTGCAGCGCGAAGGCAGCAGAGGCGCCCTTGAGAGCCCCCCCATCCACCATGCGCTTCCCCCCTTCCACACATGTATGTATGCATGCAGAACACATTCATACAAATACATAGACTTCCCACCTTGGGTGAGACGTGCAGCGCGAAGGCAGCAGACACGCCCGTGAGAGCCCCCCCGTCCACCATGCGCTTCCCCCCTGCCCCTCCTTCCTCTGCTGGCTGGAAGATAAGACGAACCGTGCCGCCCAAGGTACCTGGGGAAGGCGTGGCAAGAGCAACGACAGAGGAGAGCAGAAGCAAACCATCATGCAAGGAATCAGAGAGAAAGATGTGAAGCAAAAGAGTGAGGAGACACAGCAGAGAGACAAGAGAGGGATGAGATACAGCGGCCATCATTAGAATAAGCCGTCATTAGTAGGGTATGCTGTCATTAGGGTTAGCCATCATTCGGGTAGGCTGTCATCAGGGCAAGCAAGGACACACATCATTCCCACACCCATACATGCAGTCATACTGGCCTGACCATCCAGCAAAGAAAACACTGTCTGCCCAAGCACATGCGCTTCAAAAGCGGACTCAACACATTCTTCCCAGACAAAAAAAGAAAAGAATTTTCGTACCTGCCCGGGAGCGCTCCTGGAGGATTCGGGCAGCGGCAAGCAGCATGGCAGTGTGGGCGTCGTGGCCGCATGCGTGCATGGCACCGGGATGGCGCGACTTGAACGGCACGTCCGTTTCTTCTGTGATTGGTAGTGCGTCCATGTCGGCTCGCAGTGCGACTATGGGCTCTGATCCTGTACCAATGGTTGCCACCACGCCTGGAATGGGATCAACAGCAAGGGTGGGAGGCGAGGGGTCGATAAGGGAGTCGGGGAGCAGGACGGAGCGACTTGAACGGCACGTCTGTCTCCTCTGTGATTGGTAGAGCATCCATGTCGGCTCGCAGAGCCACTATCGGGCCTTCACCTGTACCGATGGTTGCAACAACACCTGGAGAACGGGAAGGAGGGAGGCGCAGAGGGAGGAACCGAGAGTTGAACGGCACGTCTGTTTCCTCTGTGATGGGCGGCGCGACCATGTCGGCTCAAAGCGCCACTATGGGACCTTCGTCTGTGCCGATGGTTGCTACCACGCCTGGGATGGACAGAAGAGCATAGGGGAGGGTGGAGCTGGGACTTGAACGGCACGTCCGTCTCCTCTGTGATTGGTAGGGCATCCATGTCGGCCCGCAGTGCCACTATGGGACCTTCACCTGTGCCAATGGTTGCTACCACACCTGGGATGAACAGAAGAGCATAGGGGAGGGTGGAGCTGGGACTTGAACGGCACGTCCGTCTCCTCTGTGATTGGTAGGGCATCCATGTCGGCCCGCAGTGCCACTATCGGACCTTCGCCAGTGCCGATTGTTGCAACCACGCCTGGGGTGGGCAGGAGGGAGGGGCAGAGGGAGGAACAGAGAGTTGAACAGCACGTCTGTTTCCTCTGTGATGGGCGGCAGGTCCAAGTCGGCTTGAGGAGCCACTATGGGACCTTCGCCTGTGCCGATGGTTGCTACCACACCTGGAGTCACCAGAAAGGGAGTAGCAGGGGGGGCACAGGAGGCTTGAGGAGAGCGTGTGGAGACTTGAAGGGCACGTCTGTTTCTTCCGTGATGGACAGAGCATCCATGTCCGCTCGAAGTGCCACTATTGGACCTTCGACTGTACCAATGGTTGCTACAACACCTGGAGTGGCACCAACAGGGAGGGCGGAGGCGGAAGGTAATGAGGGGAGTGGGGGAGGGAAAGGAAGAATTGGGGCTTGAACGGCACGTCTGTTTCTTCTGTAATGGGCAGAGTATCCATGTCCGCTCGCAGCGCTACTATGAGCTCTGCTCCGGTACCGATTGTTGCTTCCACGCCTGCACTCAACACAAGGGGCATGCGTGCATGGCACCGGGATGGCGCGACTTGAACGGCACGTCTGTTTCTTCTGTGATTGGCAGCGCGTCCATGTCCGCTCGCAGCGCCACTATGAGCTCTGCTCCGGTACCGATTGTTGCCACCACGCCTGGAGTCACCAGAAACGGCGTAGCAAGGGGGACACAGGAGGCTTGAGGAGAGCGTGTTGGGACTTGAAGGGCACGTTCGTTTTATCTCTGATGGGCAGCACATATCTAAGTCAGCACAAACAGCCACTATCGGTCGGTGGTGCGCCAACCGATGGTTGCTACCATGCCTGGCGGGTGTAACAAGGGGGACATAGGAGGCTTGAAGAGAGCATTTCCTGTGTGTTGGGCAGCGCGTTTAAGTCAGGAAAACAGCCACGATCGGTGGGTGGCCACATTTGAGAATTCTCAGAAGTCACTATCGGCCGGTGATGCGCCAGTTCTGTCGACGTAGGGAGGGAAGGGTATTTCCTTGACGCCAGTGTCTCCTGCACCATGGCGCTCGTCCTAAGCTCAAACATACCCGCTATAAGCTTCACAATCTACCAGTTATAAACACCGCTCACCTGTGGTTCCTGCGAAGTTGGCCTGGAATGGTATTCCCAAGGACGCCAGCGTCTCCTGAACCATGGCGCTCGTCCGGAATTCGCGGAACATGAGCTCGGGAATCTCGTGGAGCGCTCTCCTCAGACCCAACACCATGGCCAATCCGTTGCTGCCACGTGCCTCTTCCAGAATCGCCTGGAACGTCACCCCGCCGCTGGCTGACACGTGTGTTGGGGCGAGCAGGAGGAGCAGGAGGAAGAAGAGGTGGAATAGGAGGAGTTGGAGGTAGGGGCGCGGAGGAGGAGCCATGGCGGACCTGCAAGAAGCAACATGATATAAGATAATATTAGTTTGAAAAAATAAAAAACACGAATCGTCTGAAACCCCAAAAAAACCCAGACTGAATCCGGCGATAAGAGGTGCATGCTAGATACGCGCTGGATTTCGAAAGCAATGCGAAAAGAACCAGACGAGAGCGTCGACATTCGTGCAGAGGCAACTGCCATGGATCGAGGAACTTCCTATCTGAAATAATCTGCTAGCAAGATGTTGCAAGATGAAAGAATATTTGGCAAGATCCAACTCTCGTAGCCGTTTTACGGGAAAGACGACGGGATTGTAACGAGAGCCAGACTGTAACGAGAACGACTGGATCAGGGCTCCACGCAGCGCGCAATCTACGATTGCATCTTCTAATGTAGCCCTTACGAGGCGCGTAGCTGTCACAGACACTAAACTGAAGTCGACATAAACGGAAACCAACCTCGTCGTCTTCACGGGTATCGATGACCTAGAGCGAACAAGAAAGTCAATATCTTGCAGGAACGAATCACAGGCCGTGAAACGATTTCTTCACTCGATGTGGAGGTAAGATTCTTGCCAGCGCAAAAACTTGCGCGTGCACAAATCATAGGGGTAAGTCAAATCATCAACACAACACATCATACAGTACCACGCTCATACGTAGCTGGAACGCACTAAACCGTTTGAAACCAATTAAAGCTAAAATCTGAAGGCGCGAATACAAGCACTGGCCCGGCAGCATAGGATTGAGGACGTGTCCACTCTTTCTTCAGGGGTTGATTGATCGTCTACCATCGTCACACAAGCGCATAACCTTCGTAAAAGCGCGCCGATGCCGGGGATCGAACCCGGATCTTCCGCGTGACAGGCGGAGATACTGACCATTATACTACATCGACACGTCCATGGAGATTTAAAAACCTTACAAATAAAGTTCTTTTCACAAACACCCACCAACCTCGTGAATTAAGCCTTCCTACCTGCATCGAAACATGCCTTCCCCATCTCCCCTCCCCTCCCTCCAATATCCTCGCTCTTGGTTCTCGCAACACCGTCATGCGCCACGCTAAACCTGTCATACATGTACATACATGTTCTTCCTTGGTTCTTGCTGCTACCGTCACGGCAGGCACTCACCGCACCACCACACACACACTGCCAGCCCTCAGGTGCAGGGAGGGAGGAGGGACATGTGTGTGGGCGCCGTGTGAATTGCAGATGGAAACAGCGGCAGGTGTAGGAGAAATTTACGGAAAATCACCGACCGAAAACCAATGACCGACTCGGGTACAGTGAATGTACACCCACCTATTCACCAGTTCTAACACACTTCAAACGCACGGAACCGCATTCAAATAAGGATGATTGGCGATGAATCGTCGCGAAGCAGCACAAACCAGTCATGGGAGGTGTTTGTTTGCCTCGCCTTGCCTTCCTCAACACGGGCGGTAGATCACTGTACAGTGACTTACTCACCCAGTTCCACATCTTTGAGCCGTAGTTTGTATCATTCAAAACGTACTATACCTTACGCTGTTCCTGTCGGTCCCACCTGTCTCAGAAACACCCAACCCAACGACTCTTGCCGGCCAAAAGCAAGAGAGACCTCCTCCTCCTGACGTCTGACTCCTAGCACAAACCCAGGTATTATACCTTAGGCCAGGCGACTCATAGCACACATCAAGGCGAGTCCTCCTGAGTAGAACGAATACAGTACCGTGGATCATTACCAGGTGTACATACTTTTCGCCTGTCGCCTCGCTTGCCGGTCTTAACTCCAATTAGTGTTCTCGAGGCGCCTCGAGATTCGCGTTCTGGCCTCGCCTGAGCCGCAGTAACCATATACTCTGTGAGGAATACTCGCTACTAACTACCGTACGCACGCGCCACGGTCGGACGGAATCCATCTGCGTCATTCTCCGCGTTCCGCGTTATCCCCCGCGTCATTCTCCGCAGCAATCATCGCGTCATTCTCCGCGTCATCTCTCCCGTCGCATAGTGCCGTTCTCCGCCACTCTTTCCCGAGTCGCGCCATCTGCACCTGAGTCGTAGCACCGTCCGTCCCGCCGTCAGCTCGCTCACTCGACCCCACAATAGTCTCCGCGCGTCATCTCTCACCATCGCGTAGTACCGTTTTCCACCGCAGAAACACCAGCCGTTACCAGTTTGCCAGAAAACTCCTCGCTCGCTCCCACCTCGCGCGGCTCGCTCGCGACCACTTTTACTAGTCTCCCTGCGACAAGCCGACTGCCTCGTTCTGCAGATCTCCGCGCCAGTTCCGCCAATTCCGCCGTTCCGCCCGTTCCGCCAGTACCGCAAGTTCCGCGAATTCCGTAACTTCCGCCAGTTCCGCCATCGCGCGCGTCATGCACGGGCGGCGGCTTCAGCCGGCGCTACGCTCTCCCCGCGTCCTCCAATCGCGACACGTCTGCACGGCCGCTGCGCCGCTCGTTTCGCTCGTTTTGCTAGCACTCGCGTCGTTCGGGGGATTCGGATCGGTGCAAGTCGGTGCTACGCCGTTCAGCGTGTATGACTCGTACCAGCCGCCGTGCCCCTTCCTGCCCGACCCTCCCCCGCAAGGTGCGGCCGCTCCCCCACTCCACAGGTACAACCCTCCCCCGCAAGGTACGTCCTCCCTTCCCCCCTTCCTGCCCGACCCTCCCCCGAAGGTAGTACGGCCGCCCTTCCCCCAAAGGTACGACCCTTGTAACGCCTGTGGGCAGTGCTAACGGGCATTCCGCTGCGCCAAATAACACCCTCGTTTTGACCCAGTGGGTAGCGAGGTGTTATAACTTTTCTCCGCAAGCTACGACTTTTCCTCCCACACACGGTACGACCTCCCCCGCAAGCTACGGCCGTTCTTTCCCGCCTTCCAAAGGCACGGCTCTTCCCGCAAGCTACGATCCTTCCCCGCAAGCTACGCCTTTTCCTCCCCCACACGGTACAACCCACTCCTCCCCCCGCCTCCCTCTCCCCCTTTCTCGCCCCCCCCATGCGCGGTGTAATGCCCCCCCACGCGGCACAATTTCCCCCACGTGGCACGATCCCCCCCCACGCGGCTCAATTCCCCCCACGCGGTGCGCGGTGGCGCACCGCAAGGCACGATGTGTGCCCCGCGCAGTCCGCGGGAAGGCATGGTAATAGTAGGGAATCCGCGCGGCCTGTGCGACATGGAATTCAGATCAGTCCATGACTTTTCCCTCCCCTCCCTCCCTTCCTCCCCTCCCCTCTCCTCCCCTGCACTCCTCTCTTACCTCCTTCCCTCCCCTCCCCTCTCCCGCTCTGACTTTTCTCTCTCTTTTTTTTTTTTTCCAATTCCTTTTTCGTTTTTCAATATTTGCCAGGCTGGAAGCGGTGGAGCGACCCTGCCACGTGGACCAATGGTGGCAGCTCCGTGATTCCCGGGGTGAAGGCCACGGGGGGCGAGTGGGCGGATGTGACTATACCGTGCGGGACGGCCGTGCTGCTGGATGTGCCTCTAGTGAGCCTCAACAGGCTCGTGATCAAAGGCTGGCTCAGGTGAGGTTTATATGTGTATGTATGGGTATGTACAGTGTATGTGCATCTCCGTGCTGCTGGATGTGCCTTTAGTGAGCCTCAACAGGCTCATAGTCAAGGGATGGCTCAGGTACGGCTATGTGTGGACGTGTGCGTGTATATGTGCGCGTGTATACGTGTGCGTGTATATGTGTGCGTGTATATGTGTGCGTGTATATGTGTGCGTGCGTATGTACTGTATACGTGTGTGTGTGTGCGTGCGCGCGCGTGCGTGTGCGTGTGCGTGTGTCTCTGTGTGCGTGGGCGTGTGCGTGTGGCACAACACTTCCCCATCGCTCCCAACTATGGAGGTGCAAGCAGCCTTCATTATCGTCCATCCAAGGCCGTCTCTCAGTCGGCTCAACTGCAACGCCCTTCCCCTCTCCCCTTTTCCACCCCACCTGTGTGGGCACACTTGTCTCTCTCTGTGTCTTCACTCCAAACAGGGTCCTCGACTCACCATCCCTTCCAAGAGTGGAGGTGCAAGCAGCCTTCATTATCGTCCATCCAAGGCCGTCTCTCAGTCGGCTCAACTGCAACGCCCTTCTTCTCTCCCCTCTTCCACCCCACCTGTGTGGGCACACTTGTCTCTCTCTGTGTCTTCACTCCAAACAGGGTCCTCGACTCGCCATCCCTCCCAAGAGTGGAGGTGCAAGCAGCCTTCATCATAGTTCAAGGCCGTCTCTCCGCCGGATCCACTGCAACGCCCTTCAGCCGCCTCGCCCTCTTCACCCTCCTCCCCTCGCCCTCTCGCGCCAACTTCACCCTCACTGATCTCGCACCAGCCGACCCCCTAAACCCAAGGAACCTGGGTCACAAGGCTTTTATCGTGGTACGTTGTTCTCCCCAATTTCTTGTGCTATGTTGCTTCCTCCCGTCCGCCCTTCAGCCGTCTCGCTCTCTTCACCCTCCTCCCCTCGCCCTCTCGCGCCAACTTCACTCTCACCGACCTTGCTCCAGCCGACCCTTTAAACCCCCGCAACCTCGGCCACAAGGCCTTTATCGTGGTTCGTTCCCTTTTCGCCCGCCTCGTTCTCTCCTCTCCCCTCATAGTACGAGCTATCTCGTACTATGAGGGACGGCGATGCCACACAGTGGCCTGTATTTGTTCCTCTCTGTCCTCTGTCCTCTCTATCCTCTGTCCTCTCTATCCTCTGTCCTCTCTCCCTGCTACAGGTGGGAGGCGCAGTGGACTTGCACGGCATGCCCGGCTCCTCCTCTGCCCCAGCATGGGTGCGCATGGCAAGGACAGTGGCACCCGGGGATAAATTCTTGTTGGTGGATGGCGATGGGGATGGGGATGGGGATGGGGATGTCACTCAGTGGCCTGTATCCCTCCCATCTCCCCCCATCTCTCCCCCCTGGCAAGGACAGTGGCACCCGGGGATAAGTTCCTGGTGGTGGACGGATGGCGATGGGGATGGGGATGTCACTTACTGGCCTCTGTTTGTGCCTCCCTCTCTCTCACTCTGCTCCAGGTGGGAGGCGCAGTGGACCTACATGGCATGCCCGGTTCCTCCTCTGCTCCTGCATGGGTGCGCCTAGCAAGGACAGTGGCTCCCGGGGATAAGTTTGTGGTGGTGGACGGCGATGTCACTCAGTGGCCGGTACTTGTCTCTCGCTGTCCCCTGTCCTCTGTCCTCTGTCCTCTGTTCTCTGCATCCCTGTCCCCATGTGGGAACCAGGTGGGAGGCGCAGTGGACCTACATGGCATGCCCGGGTCTTCCTCTGCTCCTGCGTGGGTGCGCCTGGCAAGGACAGTGGCTCCCGGGGATAAATTCCTGGTGGTGGATGGTGATGGTGATTGTGATGGTGATGGTGATGGTGATTGTGATGGTGATGGTGATGGTGATTGTGATGGTGATGGTGGTTCCACTCAGTGGCCTGTATCTGTTCCTCTCCCATCCCCTTCCCCTCTATAAACAGGTGGGAGGCGCAGTGGACTTGCACGGCATGCCCGGTTCCTCCTCCGCCCCTGCGTGGGTGCGCCTGGCAAGGACAGTGGCTCCCGGGGATAAATTCCTGGTGGTGGATGGTGATGGTGATGGTGATTGTGATGGTGATGGTGATGGTGATTGTGATGGTGATGGTGGTTCCACTCAGTGGCCTGTATCTGTTCCTCTCCCATCCCCTTCCCCTCTATAAACAGGTGGGAGGCGCAGTGGACTTGCACGGCATGCCCGGTTCCTCCTCCGCCCCTGCGTGGGTGCGCCTGGCAAGGACAGTGGCTCCCGGGGATAAGTTTGTGGTGGTGGATGGTGATGTCACTCAGTGGCCGGTCGGCGGCACTGTAGCAGTTGCGTCCACTAGTGCGAATATGAACGAGGCCGAGACCGGGGTGATTACTTATGGTGAGTGGGATTGTCGCGAGTGGGATAGTAGCTAGCGAGTGTGTGTCATTTAGTGGGCGTGATTATAGCAAGTGTGGTTTTAGCAAGTGTGTTTATAGTTGCGTCCACTAGTGCAAACATGAGCGAGGCGGAGACCAATTTTGAGGCGCCTCAAAACGAGGCGGAGACGGGTGTGATTGTAGTGAGGTAATGAGCATGAAGTAGTGAGAGTGATTCTTCCCATTTATGCAGTGGTCCCAGTGTCTAGATTCTGGCAGGGCCCCACTCTCTTTAATTGTTTTTCCTCCATTTTTCTCCCCCCTTTACAATCACAGTCGCTCCCATGCCTTCGGGGGGGGGCTTCTATGTTGGATTGGCCAAGGCTCTTAGGTTCCGCCATGAGGGTAGTCTTCAAGGCACCCCTGATGGAGTCGGGGGTACGGTGGATATTCGAGGGGAAGTTGCCCTTTTGGACCGGAATATCATCATCCGGGGGTTCAAGGAGAGCACCCTACGACACAGATGGTAAGCAATCCCTCCCTTCCCCCCCTTTTTTTACAGGCGGTCACTTCATGGTGTTTATAACACGCACACCACAATTCATAGAGGGGATTCAGTTCCTGGGCCTGGGCAACAAGGGCACGCTGCTGGGGCGTGGCACTCACTTCTCTTCCTTTGTGCCCCGTTAACATTCCCTCCTGCATCCCCGTCACTTCATGGTGTTTCTAACGCGCACACCACAATTCATCGAGGGGGTTCAGTTCAGTTCCTGGGCCTGGGCAACCAATGCGTGCTGTGTTGGGGCGCTTTTGAGAATTCTCAAAAGTCGTGCACTCACTTCCCTCCTCCTCTGCTCCCTTTCTTCTCCTTTACCTTTCCCTCCTGCATCCCCTTTACAGGAGGTCACTTCATGGTGTTTATGACGAAAACGCCGCAATTCATCGAGGGAGTGCAATTCCTGGGCCTGGGCAACCAGGGCACGCTGGGGCGGTACCCCCTACACTTCCATATCTGTGGAGACAACAACCAGGCGCACGTGGTTAGGAAGAACGTGATTGCTGCGAGCAACCAGGTGTGAAGATGTGATGTAGAGTGTGGTAACCAGCCCTAGGTGTGTGGGCAGCCAGGTGTGTGGGCAACCAGGTTTGGATGAAGACTGCATGTAGGGCTGGGCACCTGTTGGGTAGTTGTGGGTGTGGCTGGGCAACCAGGGCACGCTGGGGCGCTACCCGCTGCACTTGCACATCTGCGGAGACAACAACCAGGCGCACGTGGTTAGGAAGAACGTGATTTCTGCGAGCAACCAGGTGTGAAGAACTCTTCCCCCCTCCTATCCCTGTCGTCTCCCTCCCCTACCACTCTCTTGCCTGCTGTTTACAGCGCTGTGTGGTCATCCATGCCACCTCGGATGTGACTATAGAGGAGAACGTGGCGTTTGAGACCAAGGGGCACTGCTGCTTGTCCCCCACTCTCAACCTGTGATTGCGTTTGGCTCTGCCCTCCTCCCTTCCACTCTGCAGCGCTGTGTGGTCATCCACGCCACCTCCGATGTGACTATAGAGGAGAACGTGGCATATGAGACCAAGGGGCACTGCTTTATAACGGAGGAGGGCAGCGAGTATAACAATGTGTTCAAACGCAACCTGGGCATCAACATCCGCGGAGGTGAGGGGAGTTGAGGTGCGGTTGAGAGGAGCGATGTGTGGTGACAGGGGTGAGGGGTGGTTGAGACCAAAGGGCAGGCACTGCCTCATAACGGAGGAGGGCAGCGAGTATAACAATGTGTTCAAACGCAACCTGGGCATCAACATCCGCGGAGGTGAGGTGTGGTTGGGTTAGCTGGGTTCATGAGCAGAGTTGAGGCACAAAAGGGGGGGAGGCGAGGTTGGGCGTATGAGTAGAGGGTATTTTTGAGACGTCTCAAAAATACCCTCTCTACATGAGGGGTGGTTGGGTTGGCTGGGTTCATGAGCAGAGTTGAGGCACGCAAGGGGGGGAGGCGAGGTTGGGCGTATGAGTAGAGGGTATTTTTGACACGTCTCAAACATACCCTCTCTACATGAGGCGTGGTTGGGTTGGCTGGGTTCATGAGCAGAGTTGAGGCACACAAGGGGGGGAGGCGAGGTTGGGCATATGAGGTGAGGGGAGACTGCTTTCGGACGGAGGAACATTCTCGGAGGTGAGGGGTAAAGGAGGTGACGTAGAGAGGCGGTGAGGTGGAGGAGTAGACGGGGTAGTTGCACGGATGTCGCCATACAATAATAATGTTGTACCTCTTCCTGTCATTACCCCCTCCCTCTCTCCTCCTTCCTCCACCAGCGATTCCTCCAGAGACCTCAGACAGACTAGACAGACAGTCGGACAACTTCTAGGGCTGGCCACCCACCTTGTTTGAGGTTGATTTTGAGAATTCTCAAAATCAACTTCTAGGGCTCGCCACCCACCTTCTGGATGGCTAAATGTGCCTTGCACTCTTCCTTCCCCCCTTTTCTCGGCCCTCCACTCCCCCCACCAGTGCGCAAGGTGATCCCCCCTGGAACCTCAGACAGACTGGACAGGCAGTCGGACAACCAGGCCACCGCCTTCTGGATGGCCAGCCGCCCTAGACTCATCCTTGCCTCCCCCACTTCCCCCCTTCCTCCATCCACTGGTGTGCAAGGTGATCCCCCCGGAGACCTCAGACCGCCTTGACAGACAGACGGATAACCAGGCCACCACCTTTTGGATGGCTCATGCCCTCCTGACCTGTCTCCCCCTCTTCTCCCCCATCCCTATCCCCTTCACTGTCCCCTTCCTGTCTCCCCTCCACCAGTGCGCAAGGTGATCCCCCCTGAAACTTCCGATCGACTGGACAGACAGACGGACAACCAGGCCACCACCTGTTGGATGGCCGCTCTTACTCTCAACCTCTACATCTCCTCCCTATTCTCCCTCCTCCCTCCACCAGTGCGCAAGGTGATTCCCCCTGAGTCGTCAGACAGATTGGACAGACAAACAGACAACCAGGCCACCACCTTTTGGATGGCCAGCGGTCCCTTACACCCCTCCGTGCATCCCAACCCCACCATCCACCCTCTGTCCCCCTCCACTCCACCAGTGCGCAAGGTGATCTCTCCCGAGACCTCGGATCGCCTGGACCGGCAAACAGACAACCAGGCCACCACCTTTTGGATGGCCAGCCCTCGCAACGACCTGATCGGGAACGTGGCGGCTGGATGTGACAATACCGGGTGGGTGATTTGTGACTGTAATGGGTAGGGTGAGTGGGTGTGACTGTACAGGGAGACAGACAGACGGACAACCAGGCCAGGCCACCACCTTTTGGATGGCCAGCCCTCGCAACGACCTCGTAGGGAACGTGGCGGCTGGATGTGACAATACCGGGTGGGTCATTTGGGAGTGTATTGGGTAGGTATGGGTGTGACTGTACAGGGAGACAGACAGACGGACAACCAGGCCACCACCTTTTGGATGGCCAGCCCTCGCAACGACCTCATTGGCAACGTGGCGGCTGGATGTGACAATACCGGGTGGGTGTGACTATATGGGAGACTGAATGTGACAATAGAGGGTGGGTGGGTGTGAGTGTATCAGAAGACAGGCAGACGGACAACCAGACCACCACCTTCTGGTACGGGACTCCCCTCATGCGAGTCTCCAAACGGCTTGATCTGGGCGGCACCCCCCACCTGAACCTCAGCTATCTTCCCATGTCCTCACATGTCCCCCCCACCAGCTACTGGTACGAGATGCTGGCTAGAATGAGGGGTGCGTCCAAGAGGCTTGACCTGGGCGACACCCCCCCATGCCTTTCTTTGACTCATTCCATGCGCCCCATCTCCCTCTCTCCCCTACCTCAACGCCCCTGCCTCCCCACTCACCAGCTTCTGGTACGAGATGCTCGCTAGAATGAGGGGGGCTTCCAAGCGGCTTGATCTGGGCGACACCCCCATGCCCTTCTTCGACTCGTTCGGCAAGTTTGACGGCAACGTGGCTCACTCGTGCAAGGCTGGCGTGCGCATGTATCCCCATGGGAACCGCCCCCCCAAGGAGGTGAGTGCGGTTGAATGCGGTTCACTGAGTGTAATTCGGCGTTCGTGGGTCACTCCTCCAAGAGGCTTGATCTGGGTGACACCCCCATGCCCTTCTTCGACTCGTTCGGCAAGTTTGACGGCAACGTGGCTCACTCGTGCAAGGCTGGCGTGCGCATGTATCCCCATGGGAACCGCCCCCCCAAGGAGGTGAGTGCGGTTGTACTTCTTTCCCAACACCCACCTTGTGCTTCTTACCCAACACCCACCTTGTACTTCTTACCCAACACCCACCTTGTACTTCTTTCCCAACACCCACCTTGTACTTCTTTCCCAACACCCACCTTGTACTTCTTTCCCTCCTGCAACAGTCCTTGACTCTTGACGCGTATCACTCTCACACCCACCTTGTGCTTCTTGCCCTCTGCTCTTCTCGCCCTGCCACCCCCCACAGATCACCAGCCAAGCAAGCCTCTGGAGCTGCGTCAACCAAGGCGGTTTCTGCAGCAGTCCTTGAAGCATAACACCTTCCTCCCGTGCCTGCATTGTGTTTCTTCCCCTCTCCTCCTCTCACCCTGCCTTCCCCCACAGATCATCAGCCAAGTAATCCTCTGGAGCTGCGTTACCCTCTCACCTTGTGCGTCTTACCCAACACCCACCTTGTCCTTCTTTCCCTCTGCTCTGCTCTTCTCACTCTGCCTTCCTCCACAGCGCACCAGCCAAATCAGCCTCTGGAGCTGCGTTACCCTCTCACCTTGTGCTTCTTACCCGACACCCACCTTGTGCTTCTTACCCAACACCCACCTTGTACTTCTTACCCAACACCCACCTTGTACTTCTTTCCCAACACCCACCTTGTACTTCTTTCCCAACACCCACCTTGTACTTCTTTCCCAACACCCACCTTGTACTTCTTTCCCTCCTGCAACAGTCCTTGACTCTTGGCGCGTATCACTCTCACACCCACCTTGTGCTTCTTGCCCTCTGCTCTTCTCGCCCTGCCACCCCCCACAGATCACCAGCCAAGCAAGCCTCTGGAGCTGCGTCAACCAAGGCGGTTTCTGCAGCAGTCCTTGAAGCATAACACCTTCCTCCCGTGCCTGCATTGTGTTTCTTCCCCTCTCCTCCTCTCACCCTGCCTTCCCCCACAGATCATCAGCCAAGTAATCCTCTGGAGCTGCGTTACCCTCTCACCTTGTGCGTCTTACCCAACACCCACCTTGTCCTTCTTTCCCTCTGCTCTGCTCTTCTCACTCTGCCTTCCTCCACAGCGCACCAGCCAAATCAGCCTCTGGAGCTGCGTTACCCTCTCACCTTGTGCTTCTTACCCGACACCCACCTTGTCCTTCTTTCCCTCTGCTCTGCTCTTCTCACTCTGCCTTCCTCCACAGCGCACCAGCCAAATCAGCCTCTGGAGCTGCGTTACCCTCTCACCTTGTGCTTCTTACCCGACACCCACCTTGTCCTTCTTTCCCTCTGCTCTGCTCTTCTCACTCTGCCTTCCTCCACAGCGCACCAGCCAAATCAGCCTCTGGAGCTGCGTCAACCAAGGCGCTTTCTGCAGCAGTCCTTGAAGCATAACACCTTCCTCCCGTGCCTGCATTGTGTTTCTTCCCCTCTCCTCCTCTCACCCTGCCTTCCCCCACAGCGCACCAGCCAAGCAAGCCTCTGGAGTTGCGTCAACCAAGGCGGTTTCTGCAGCAGTCCTTGAAGCATGACACCTTCCTCCCGTGCCTGCATTGTGTTTCTTCCCCTCTCCTCCTCTCACCCTGCCTTCCCCCACAGATCATCAGCCAAGTAAGCCTCTGGAGCTGCGTTACCCTCTCACCTTGTGCTTCTTACCCGACACCCACCTTGTCCTTCTTTCCCTCTGCTCTGCTCTTCTCACTCTGCCTTCCTCCACAGCGCACCAGCCAAATCTGCCTCTGGAGCTTCATCAACCAAGGCGCTTTCTGCAGCAGCATCAGCTACCGGTTCTCTTCCCATGTCCGTTTCTGCGCAATCTATGGACACCAAATCTCCTCCTGCTGGCGCTGATGTTTTCCCAAACCAGCCATCGGCCTCCTCAGCTGTTCAGGAGTCTGTTTCATCCCAACTGCTCCGGTCGTATCTCAACCCGGCGGGAGGCATTGTGGCAGCAAGCGCAGCGTCTACTAACGAGGATGATTTCAACCTGGGAAGCAGCATCAGGGGCAGTAGTAGGGTCACCACCACTGCTGCTGCTACTGCTGCCACCACTGCTACCACCGCTGCTACCACCACCACTGCCAACCCCCTCTTCACCATCCAGAACCTTCCAACCGAAAGCACCTCTCCCACCCTCGCCTCTTCAACCCTTGACTCTTCCACCCAAGGCAATCCTTCCAATCCTCCCACCGACGGCTATCCCTCTCCTATCGCCACCAACCCCACTTCAAACCCCTCAACCGTTTCAGACAGCCCCGAAACCCCTCTCGACCCCTCATCTGACCCCGTGTTTGCAAAAGAGCTGGATTTCTGGCAAGACGAGGAGGTGGCAGCTATTTTCTCCTCTCTTTCCCGAGCCTCGCTGCCCCGGCTTCCCAAAGCTACCCTCTCGCGCATCGCCCAGCTTCGGAACAGGCTCGGGCTGTCTAGGTTCGGGCACAGGCTCGGGAAGGGGCTTGGGAACAGCCTCGGGAAGTGGCTTCGAGGTTCGGCAGGGGGTGGTAACCAGAGCGGCATCGAGCTGAACAGTGTTGCGAGCGTGCGGGCGGCGGTTGTGTCGTTTAGGTTCGGGACGTTTGAGTCGCCGGTCGGGATTGCGCTGAGCCAGCAGCATTGGATGGACCCTTCCGGAAGCGTCAAGATCTCAGGATGCTCGTAAGTGGAGTGGAGAGAAGATTGAGTTGCATGAACTGTTGCGAAATTTCGTTAAAAGTGTTTCATTGTATCGAGTCAGCAGCATTGGATGGACCCTTCCGGAAGCGTCAAGATCACGGGATGCTCGTAAGTGGAGTGGAGAGAAGAATGAGTTGCATGAACTGTTGTACGATTGCGCTTAGAGCGTTGCGTTGCATTGTATTGTATCGAGTCAGCAGCATTGGATGGACCCTTCCGAAAGCGTCAAGATCACTGGGTGCTCGTAAGTGGAGTGGAGAGAAGAATGAGTTGAATGAGGTGGGTTTTTGAGGCGCCTCAAAAACCACCTTAATGAGTTGAAAGAACAGTTGTACAATTGCGCTTAGAGCGTTGCATTGCATTGTATTGAGTCAGCAGCATTGGATGGACCCAGCTGGCAGCGTAAAGATCTCAGGATGCTCGTAAGTGGCAAATGAGCTGAATGCCAGGCTGCCATCGTGCAACCCTGTGCAATGATGCCAGAATGAATGATGCGCCATGTGCAACCCTGCCAGCCTGCCATCGTGCTTCACTCCTCTCACTCCTCCTTGTCGTTGCGCTTTGCCTCCCCCACCCTCCTCCCCTCCCATCCTCACTCCTCTCACTCCTCCTTGTCGTTGCGCTTTGCCTCCCCCACCCTCCTCCCCTCCCATCCTCACTCCTCTCACTCCTCCTTGTCGTTGCGCTTTGCCTCCCCCACCCTCCTCCCCTCCCATCCTCACTCCTCTCACTCCTCCTTGTCGTTGCGCTTTGCCTCCCACCCTCCTCCCCTCCCATCCTCACTCCTCTCACTCCTCCTTGTCGTTGCGCTTTGCCTCCTCCACCCTCCTCCCCTCCCATCCTCACTCCTCTCACTCCTCCTTGTCGTTGCGCTTTGCCTCCCCCACCCTCCTCCCCTCCCATCCTCACTCCTCTCACTCCTCCTTGTCGTTGCGCTTTGCCTCCCCCACCCTCCTCCCCTCCCATCCTCACTCCTCTCACTCCTCCTTGTCGTTGCGCTTTGCCTCCCCCACCCTCCTCCCCTCCCATCCTCACTCCTCTCACTCCTCCTTGTCGTTGCGCTTTGCCTCCCCCACCCTCCTCCCCTCCCATCCTCACTCCTCTCACTCCTCCTTGTCGTTGCGCTTTGCCTCCCACCCTCCTCCCCTCCCATCCTCACTCCTCTCACTCCTCCTTGTCGTTGCGCTTTGCCTCCTCCACCCTCCTCCCCTCCCATCCTCACTCCTCTCACTCCTCCTTGTCGTTGCGCTTTGCCTCCCCCACCCTCCTCCCCTCCCATCCTCACTCCTCTCACTCCTCCTTGTCGTTGCGCTTTGCCTCCCCCACCCTCCTCCCCTCCCATCCTCACTCCTCTCACTCCTCCTTGTCGTTGCGCTTTGCCTCCCCCACCCTCCTCCCCTCCCATCCTCACTCCTCTCACTCCTCCTTGTCGTTGCGCTTTGCCTCCCCCACCCTCCTCCCCTCCCATCCTCACTCCTCTCACTCCTCCTTGTCGTTGCGCTTTGCCTCCCACCCTCCTCCCCTCCCATCCTCACTCCTCTCACTCCTCCTTGTCGTTGCGCTTTGCCTCCTCCACCCTCCTCCCCTCCCATCCTCACTCCTCTCACTCCTCCTTGTCGTTGCGCTTTGCCTCCCCCACCCTCCTCCCCTCCCATCCTCACTCCTCTCACTCCTCCTTGTCGTTGCGCTTTGCCTCCCCCACCCTCCTCCCCTCCCATCCTCACTCCTCTCACTCCTCCTTGTCGTTGCGCTTTGCCTCCCCCACCCTCCTCCCCTCCCATCCTCACTCCTCTCACTCCTCCTTGTCGTTGCGCTTTGCCTCCCCCACCCTCCTCCCCTCCCATCCTCACTCCTCTCACTCCTCCTTGTCGTTGCGCTTTGCCTCCCCCACCCTCCTCCCCTCCCATCCTCACTCCTCTCACTCCTCCTTGTCGTTGCGCTTTGCCTCCCCCACCCTCCTCCCCTCCCATCCTCACTCCTCTCACTCCTCCTTGTCGTTGCGCTTTGCCTCCCCCACCCTCCTCCCCTCCCATCCTCACTCCTCTCACTCCTCCTTGTCGTTGCGCTTTGCCTCCCCCACCCTCCTCCCCTCCCATCCTCACTCCTCTCACTCCTCCTTGTCGTTGCGCTTTGCCTCCCCCACCCTCCTCCCCTCCCATCCTCACTCCTCTCACTCCTCCTTGTCGTTGCGCTTTGCCTCCCACCCTCCTCCCCTCCCCTCCCATCCCCACTCCTCTCACTCCTCCTTGTCGTTGCGCTTTGCCTCCCACCCTCCTCCCTCCTCCCTCCTCTCCCCCTCCTCCCATCAGCTTCGCACAGTGCGCCATGTGCAACCCTGCCAGCCTGCCATCGTGCTTCACTCCTCTCACTCCTCCCCTCGCCTCCCACCCTCCTCCTCCTCTCCCCCTCTTCCCCTTCCCCCGCTCCCCTCCACCCCCTCCCCTCCCCTCGCTCTCCTTCCCTCCCCTCCCCTCCCTCTCCTCTCCTCCCTTCCCCTCTCTCTCCTTCCCTCTCTACATGCAACCCGGCTAGCCCTGCCATTGTGGCGCAAGCAACCGTCTTTGACGTTCTTACTTAAAGCCCGTCTATCCCTCCCCCTTTCCCTTTCTTCCCCTTCCTCTGAACAGCTTCACGCAGTATGCCACATGCAAACCGGCTAGCCCTGCCATTGTGGCACAAGCAACCGTCTTTGACGTTCTTACTTAAAGCCCGTCTATCCCTCCCCCCTGCCATTGTGCCACAAGCAACCGTCTTTGACGTTCTTACTTCAAGCCCGTCTATCCCTCCCCCTTTCCCTTTCTTCCCCTTCCTCTGAACAGCTTCACGCAGTATGCCACATGCAAACCGGCTAGCCCTGCCATTGTGCCACAAGCAACCGTCTTTGACGTTCTTACTTAAAGCCCGTCTATCCCTCCCCCTTTCCCTTTCTTCCCCTTCCTCTGAACAGCTTCACGCAGTATGCCACATGCAAACCGGCTAGCCCTGCCATTGTGGCACAAGCAACCGTCTTTGGTTTTTTCTGACTGGAACCATCCACTCCTCTCTCCTCTCCTCCCTCCCCCACTCCTCTCCTCTCCTCCTCCCCTCAGCTTCACCCAGTACGCCACGTGCAACCCCGCCAGCCCTGCCATCGTGCTGCAGTGCTCTCACCGATCCTTATCCTTGCCTTATTGTTGCTCCTCTTCATCCCACCCACTACTCCCCCTCCTCCCCTCAGCTTCACCCAGTACGCCACGTGCAACCCTGCCAGCCCTGCCATCGTGGCGCAAGCAACCGTCTTTGGAGGCTTCTGGGACACGTCAACAGCCACGCAGGTACGCTCTTGTGAAAGAAATCCAAGTGAGTTGATTTAGCAGACACCAGACGTGCGATCATGGTGCAAGCAACGGACTTCTTTTGAGTCGACTCAAAAGCGGACTTCTTTTGAGTCGACTCAAAAGCTGGTGCAAGCAACGGACTTGGGCTGACAATTCCACCCAAGAGAATATGTGGGATATGTGTCTAAACTCTTTGACTTATTTGTTTCTCTGCCCTCCTCCTTTGCTCCCGTGCTCTTCCAATCCCCTCTCCTGTCGCCCCTTGTCGCCTTGCCCTCGCCACTGCAGGCTCTGAAGTTTGATGCGACCACCAGCCGGGTCTACTGGCAACAAGAAGCGCTTGGCATCACGCATAAACCTCCTTCACCTTTCTTACTGCTTGCCCTCCCCTTTTGCTTCCTTGTCCTCTCCACTGCAGGGTCTCAAGTTTGATGCGACCACCAGCCGGGTCTACTTGCAACAAGAAGCAGCGTTCCCGCCTCCTTTTCTCCCTTGCCCTCGCCAATCCCCTCGCCCCCTTGACCCTTGCCCCTCTCCCCCTTGCCCTCGCCATCCCAGGGTCTCAAGTTTGATGCAACCACCAGCCGGGTCTACTTGCAGCAAGAAGCGCTTGGCATCACGCATAAACCTCCTTCACCTTTCTCACTGCTTGCCCTCGCCAACTCCTTCCTTGTCCTCTCCACTCCAGGGCCTGAAGTTTGATGCAACCACCAGCCGGGTTTACTTGCAACAAGAAGCGGTGAGTATTAAGCTAGATCAGCTGTAACTTGTAGTACCTACTCTTAAGCACCAACCATTTAGTTTTGTAGTTGCCCGTCCTCCCACCAACCAACACCTGTACTAGTCCAAGACTCCGAAGTGACTTTTGAGTCGACTTTTGAGTCGACTCAAAAATCGACTTTTGGAGTCGACTCAAAAATCGACTCACCTGTACTAGTCCAAGACTCCGAGGTGACTTTTGAGTCGACTCAAAAGTCTCCAACACCTGTACTAGTCCACATCGTGAATCTCCCATTTCTTTGCCATTAGAGACACCAACAACCCTCTCCCAACTCCTTCCCTCCAACACCTCATCGCTAGTCCACATCGTGAATCTCCCATTTCTTTGCCATTAGAGACACCAACAACCCTCTCCCAACTCCTTCCCTCCAACACCTCATCGCTAGTCCACATCGTGAATCTCCCATTTCTTTGTCATTAGAGACACCAACAACCCTCTCCCAACTCCTTCCCTCCAACACCTCATCGCTAGTCCACATCGTGAATCTCGCATTTCTTTGTCATTAGAGACACCAACAACCCTCTCCCAACTCCTTCCCTCCAACACCTCATCGCTAGTCCACATCGTGAATCTCCCATTTCTTTGTCATTAGAGACACCAACAACCCTCTCCCAACTCCTTCCCTCCAACACCTCATCGCTAGTCCACATCGTGAATCTCCCATTTCTTTGTCATTAGAGACACCAACAACCCTCTCCCACATCGTAGCTGGCTTGGCACAACCCTCTCCCAACTCCTTCCCACCAACCAACACCTCGTCTAGTCCACATCGTTATACTCCCATTTCTTTGCCATTAGAGACATCGACAAACCCATAATTGGCACAACTCTCCTCCAACTCCTTCCCACCCTTTCCCAATCCCTCTCCAACCTCACCCCATCCCTTCCCGTCCTTTCCCAACCCCTCTTCACCCTCTTCCCTTTCCTCCACTCTCCCTTCAGAATCGCACCAAGTCCACGTTTCTAATCTCAAACGTCATTACCATTAGAGACGTCAACGTAATCC
Organism: Closterium sp. Naga37s-1; assembly: GCA_947471745.1. Taxonomy (NCBI): domain Eukaryota; kingdom Viridiplantae; phylum Streptophyta; class Zygnematophyceae; order Desmidiales; family Closteriaceae; genus Closterium; species Closterium sp. Naga37s-1. The sequence continues at coordinate 185,948 of CANJKZ010000830.1, forward strand.
CCTCATTGGCGGAACCCTCCCCCAGTCCCTCAGTCCCTCAATCCCCCAGTCCCTCAATCCCCCAGTCCCTCAATCCCTCAATCCCCCAGTCCCTCAATCCCTCAATCCCCCAGTCCCTCAATCCCTCAATCCCTCAATCCCTCAATCCCTCCCCACCAACCCCCATCTTCCCTTCCCCTCCTCCACTCTCCCTTCAGAATCGCACCAAGTCCACGTCTCTAATCTCAAACGTCATGGCCATTAGAGACGTCAACGAATCCCCTCATTGGGGGAACCCTCCCCCAGTCCCTCAGTCCCTCAATCCCCCAGTCCCTCAATCCCTCAATCCCTTAATCCCTCAATCCCTCCCCACCAACCCCCATCTTCCCTTCCCCTCCCCCACTCTCCCTTCAGAATCCCACCAAGTCCACGTCGCTAGTCTCCAACTTCATGGCCGTTCGAGACATCGACGGAACCCTCATCGGTGGCTCTGGGGGCTTCGCCATCGTGCCCTATCTCGCCAAGGTGATTCAGGGCAGAGGTCAAGGTTTGAGACGTCTCACTAACAGCAGTGTCCTTGGATGGTGTAACCCTCATCGGTGGCTCTGGGGGCTTCGCCATCGTGCCCTATCTCGCCAAGGTGGGTCGGAGAGGCTAAGGTCTCTAGATGTTTCATCACACACACTTGACGCGGTGTCACGTGGTGCCGTGTCCATGGTTGGTGGGTCCCCCATTGGCGGCTCTAGGGGCTTCGCCATCGTGCCCTATCTCGCCAAGGTGAGTGCGATGCCAAGGTGGGTCACAGGCTAAGGTCTTGAGATGTCTCATCACACACACTTGACCTGGTGTCACGTGGTGCCGTGTCCTTGGTTGGTGGATCCTCGTCGGTGGCTCTAGGGGCTTCGCCATCGTGCCGTATCTTGCCAAGGTGAGTGCGATGCCAAGGTGAGTGCGATGCCAAGGTGAGTGCGATGCCAAGGTGAGTGCGATGCCAAGGTGAGTGCGATGCCAAGGTGAGTGCGATGCCAAGGTGAGTGCGATGCCAAGGTGAGTGCGATGCCAAGGTGAGTGCGATGCCAAGGTGAGTGCGATGCCAAGGTGAGTGCGATGCCAAGGTGAGTGCGATGCCAAGGTGAGTGCGATGCCAAGGTGAGTGCGATGCCAAGGTGGGTCGGAGAGGCTAAGGTCTCGAGATGTTTCATCACACACACCTGACACGGTGTCACGCAGTGCCGTGTCCTTGGATGGTGTAACCCTCATCGGTGGCTCTGGGGGCTTCGCCATCGTGCCGTATCTTGCCAAGCTGAGCCACATGGCAAGGTGAGTGCGATGCCAAGGTGGGTCACAGGCTAAGGTCTTGAGATGTCTCATCACACACACCTGACCCGGTGTCAGGTGGTGCTGTGTCAATGGTTGCTGGGTCCCCCATTGGCGGCTCGGGGGGCTTCGCCATCGTGCCCTATCGCGCCAAGGTGGGTCAGAGAGGCTAAGGTCTTGAGATGTCTCAGCGCACTTGACCCAGTGTCAGGTGGTGCCGCGTCCTTGGTTGGTGGATCCCTCATCCGTGCCTCTGGAGGCTTCGCCATCGTGCCCTATTGCGCCAAGGTGAGCCAGAGGTTAAGGTCTTGAGAGGTCTCAGCACACTTGACCAGGCCAGCAGGCCCCCTCTCGGGCTGCCAGTACAGAGACCTCTCGGTGGGGTTCACATGCCCGGGCACCTATGTTGCGCCTGACGCGTCAGGCGTTTTTTACGCTGGCGTCTGGACGGGGCGTCCAGACGCTTGACGCCCGGTGCCCTCTGCCCTGGACGCCCGCTTGACGCTAGTCCGGGCAGGGCAAAAATGTTTTCCGGGCAGGGGTAAAAAAACCTGCCTAGTAAGGATACGCAGGGGTTAGAATGCAAGAAGTTAACATTTGTCACCTATAGTTATAAATACTCCATAATATCCAGAAAATCCTGAAAATCTCCAGAAGGCGTGGAGGCACTAACAGAATGACCGGCGGGACTAGGAGTTGACATGATATCTTAATCGCCTTAACCTAATTTTAGCTAGGAAGGCTTAGTAGCGTGACTGGCGAATTCTAGTGTAAGGAATGCTTGACAATGTCGAGAGAACCAGATCTGTGTAATGTCGACCTAGATCTGGTTCCCTAGTTTAGTTGGGGGTCGACCAGGTTGGGAGAAGTAGATGTGGATGGGTACAAATGTGTGGGGGGGAATAAGTGAGGGTTGCGTTTTTTAGGTAAAAAACGCGGCCCCCAGTTGGCAATTTCATCGACAATTCTGGTCGCAATGAAATCGCGAGTCAAATTCGTGCAGGAGAATTTTTTTTCGGGCTGCCCGAATTTTTTTTCCCCGAACGTCCAGTGTCAAACCGATTTGACGCGTCCAGCGTCCGGACGTCCGGACGCTGGACGCTGCCCTTCCAGGGCGTCAGGCGCAACATAGCCGGGCACCTGCTTCCACCTCTTCTCCGCCACCTATTACGAAGCCACCGGCGCACCACCGCTCATGAAACTCCTCCTCACCATTCTCCACCGCTCCCCACTCCCCTGTTTTTCCCTTTCCAGCCTCCTGCAGCTGTTGCGGCCAAGCAGAGGAGCCTGCCAGCAGGGAAGCGACCAGCAGGCCCCCTCTCAGGCTGTCAGTACCGAGACCTCTCGGTGGGGTTCACATGCCCGGGCACCTGCTTCCACTCCTTCTCTGCCACTATTACGAATCCACCGGCGCTGCTGCTGTGAAGGGAAGCTCCCTCCCAGGGCTATTTCAGTTACTGGAACACCTTTCCACCGCTCCCAACTCCCCTGTTTCCCATCCCATCCAGCCACCTGCCACTGTTGCGGCGAAGCAAACCAGGGCCGGGAGGAAGCCAGCAGGCCCCCTCTCGGGCTGCCAGTATCAAGACCTCTCGGTGGGGTTCACATGCCCGGGCACCTGCTTCCACTCCTTCTCCGCCACCTTCTATGAACCCACCGCTGCCGCTGCCGCCGCTGCTGCTGTGAAGGGCAGTGCCTTGCGAGCCTTCGGTTGCTGAAACACCTCCCCACCGCTCCCCACTCCCCTGTGTTCCCCCTCCCACCCATCCAGCCACCTGCCACTGTTGCGGCGAAGCAAACCAGGGCCGGGAGGAAGCCAGCAGGCCCCCTCTCAGGCTGCCAGTACCGAGACCTCTCGGTGGGGTTCACGTGTCCGGGCACCTGCTTCCACTCCTTCTCCGCCACCTTTTACGAATCCACCGGCGCTGCTGCAGTGAAGGGGAGCAGCCAGCGGCCGTACAGCTACCTGGTGATCACAAGAGAGGAGGACGGGGCGCAGTTCACGGCTTATGGGTTTCAGAACGACCCCCTGCCTGTGATCCCAGCCAAGGCCTCTGTCCGCAGGTGGGTTTCCTGTCCAATCACCAGGTTTCTAGGAAGTGTAGACCCTGTAGGGTCAGGGGCTGCTGCTGCAGTGAAGGGCAGCACCAAGCGGCCATACAGCTACGTGGTAATCACGAGGGAGGAGGACGGGGCGCAGTTCACGGCTTATGGGCTTCAGAACGACCCGCTTCCAACCATCCCTGCCAAAGCAAATGCCCGCAGGTTGGTCAGGTGGGTGTCAGCCACGCTTGAAGCGGGGTTCACCTACCGTGCGCGCCTCGTTTCTTGCCTCTTCCACCAACCAACCTGCCTTGTTTCTCCTTCTGTTTCCGTCTTCCTTTCTCTCTCCTTCTCTCTTTTACCAACAGGTGGGTCTCAGCCAGGTTTGAAGCCAGGTTCACCTACCGTGCGCGCCCCGTTGCTCCCCCATCCAACCGATTACCCTTAATCCTTTGTCTTCCTCCCTCCCCCCCTTCCTTCTGCTCTGCTTCATCCCACACAGGTGGATATCAGCCACGCTTGAAGCGGGCTTCACCTACCGCGTGCGCGTCGTTGCTCCCCCATCCAACCAACAAACCAACCCTCCCTTGTTTCTCCTCCCTCCCTTTCCTTCTCTCTCTCCTTCTCCTATCCCACACAGGTGGATATCAGCCGCGTTTGAAGCCGGCTTCACCTACCGCGTGCGCGTCGTCGCTCCCCCATCCAAGGCGGCCTTCTGCCTTCCTATTCACTCCTCTTCCCATTCACTCCGTCTGTCCTCCCCTCCTTCTCCTATCCCACACAGGTGGATATCAGCCACGCTTGAAGCCGGGTTCACCTACCGCGTGCGCGTCGTCGCTCCCCCATCCAACCCGGCCTTCTATCCGGATCGCATTGCGGTGCAGCTGAGGGACGTGGGGGGGTGTGAGGGGCGAGTGAAGGTCTTGATTGAGCCCAAAGATGCAGCAACCAACTGGGTCGCCACCTACAGCCCTCCCACCAGGTGCGCTGTTGTCCCTTCCCAGGTGAGCTATCCCCTTAACCAACTGTGTGAGGGGCGAGTCAAGGTCTTGATTGAGCCCAAGGACGCTGCCACCAACTGGGTCGCCACCTACAGCCCTCCCACCAGGTGCGCCATTAGCCTCTCTCACCTCTCCCCTCCCAGGAGGTGAGTCCTTACCAGGTGCAGCTGAGGGACGTGGGGGGGTGTGAGGGGCGAGTGAGGGTCTTGATTGAGCCGAACAACGCTGACTGAATCCTGCTGAGTCGCCATCTACAGCCCTCCCACCAGTTCCCCCTTTTGAGAACTCTCAAAAGTTATTTGAATATAGCGAGTGAAGGTCTTGATTGAGCCGAACAACGCTGACTGATTCCATCTGAGTCGCCACCTACAGCCCTCCCGCCAGTTCCCCCTTCCTCCATTGCTTTGCGGATCCACCAGTTGCTACTACATAGCTACATGCTTGTGTCACCTTTGAGATTGCCAGAAGCTATACATCCCATTGCTCTGTGCGTCCACCACTTGCGACAACTGTCTTATCTGCATGCTTGTGTTCTGTCACTTTTGAGAATTCTCAAACGTTACATAGCCCATTGCTTTGCGCATCCACCGCCTACCAGAAGAGCTGTCTTTGCTCCAACACCCACCCGCTCTTACGCCTAATCTCACTCCCTGTTGCTCTCTCCCTTTCCTTGCTTCTCCTCCTTCCCCCAGGTGCTCCTCAACGGTGCTCGCCCCATCCACCACCTACCAGAGCTACCTCTGCTCCAGCAGTCGCCGATTTCTGGTCCTAGATTTCGGCGCCCCGGAACAGTCGTACCAGATGCTTGCTATAGCTCGCTCCACCTCATGCTCCTCTACGTCTTGCTAGGTTTTGAGCCGACCCCACTCATTTTCAGGTCAACGCATGAAGATTTTCGCTGTAGCTCGCTCCCACCTCATGCTCCTCTACGTCTTGCTAGATGCTTGGTCGCTCTAGCTTCGAGGCTCCTCGAAAATTCGGTAGATGTTTGAGCGTAGGGGCTGATGTTTGCTGCGGCCAACACCATGGCATGGCACAGTCATACCATACCACCTGATGCTTGCTGTGTCTTTCTCCATGCCTTGCGAAACTCGTCTGTCTTGATTTGTTTGTTCAGTTGTTTCATTCTGAAGTTTTACAGTTGTATTTTAGCTGCAGATTATGGTTTATGTGCTCTCTGACCGCTGATTCGTTTGTTTTGGAATGTATCATTAGAGTTGATTCTTCCTAGTTCTGATTTATTTATTTTCCTTTGGGGTTTGATAGTGCACTCAAGAAGCATACATTCAGTCAAAACTGTTCCCAATAATTTCTACCTGTAAGGAAAATCTCTTTTTCCTTACTTCGCATCCCTGCTCAACGCGTACATCACTGTAGCACCACAGTCAGCACCGTTACCACTCGCAATCCTCGCATTGACAATCCGCCCGCCACTTTCGCACGTCGCACCCCGACCTCACGGCTCGGCGGGTAACCCGCGCTCCGGGCCTCCGCTTCGACACTTTCCCCAACCTCAGTTCCAGGCCCGTCGCGCGACAACCACAGTCCATTACCGTTACCACTGTAGTTTCGCTATATATTCTTCGCCCATGCCTTCGCTCATTGTACTCTTGCTTCGATAGTGCAATTCTCGTTCGATCACTCAATTGCACTCGTAACACTTGGTATTCAGAGCCTACGATCTCTTCTCGGACCGCACCCACACCTTCGCTTCCCCACTATCTCAATTTTTTGGGGGGGGTAGACGTCTCTCAGCGATACAGCACCGCCGCTCGTAGTGCTCTCTCGTAAGCACGCACGGCCACGACTGAGGCTCTCGCTGAGCTCGCCCGACACCCCCGCCATGGCCGAATTCACGCTCGCCACATTGACGCAGGAGCAGCTCGACCGTCTGGTGCGCCAACTCGAAGATTCGGCGCTCGAAATTGCGACGCTCACAGCGGAACGTGACTCCGCGCGTCAGCAATCCACGGTGAACACTCCAGCAGCACCACACGCACCAACAAATGCACCTGCGCAATCGGACGAGCCGATCGTCATCTCGTCCGGTACACCAACACAACACGACAGCATGGGACAGCGCTCGGGCGCAGCCAGTGATAGCGCCGCCCAACCAATGCCTGGCATGGGAGGAAACAGGGGCGCGCCAAGCCCGCGGGAGCCTCGCGAAGACCGTCGGCACGTGGAATTCGCAGCGACAAGTGGCGAACAGGCCTTCATGACACCAATGCCACTCAAGCCGCAACGCCCGCCCTGTTTTGACCCAAGCCAACGTGGAGGTCCGACGGTTCAATCGTGGGTCTTCACGATGAACGTTTTTTTCGACGCGAATTACGTCGAGTCGGACGCAGCGAAAATTCGGTATGCCGTTTCGCTGCTAAGGGGCCCCGCCATGGACTGGTGGCGAGTCATCGTGACGTCGACACGCGCCTATGAGCCACCGTCGCAAGAGGAAGGGCCCACGGGTCCAGCTGTTACCTGGAGTTCATTCTGTGAAACCGCCCAATACAGCACGTGGGATGCGTGGTGCGCAGTGTTAGAATGTAGAACTGAACGAGAATGTGTGAAACTAGGCAGCAGGGTGATACAAGTAGGAAACCCTAGCAATGTTGTACCCCCTAAGGCTAAACCCACTACAGCCTACACAATATGAACATGTATAATGTTTGACACACCCCCATAGGCTAAGTGGGAGACAACCAGATGGTCACAAGACCAGTCAAAGCAAAGCAAAGCAAGCTCAGGGTGGATCTCAAGGAAACCACACAAATTCCGAGCACAAGCAAGTGGTCACAAGACCAGTTCACATGCAGTTTGATAATATAACAAGAGGTACAGTGATCACAACCTAACAAGAGTAAACATGCAGGTATATATATACATATAGATCACAGTACAAGCAGAGTCAAGAAGTGAGCAAGTGAGGGAGAGTAGGCACAAGGCCTAGAACAGTACAGAAACGCTGATGGTCACAAGGCTGAAGCGCCTTGGTGAACACATCAGCAGTGTTGGCCCGAGTGGCCACGTAACGCAGACGAAGCTGACCACGCTGCTGCAGCTCTCGAGCAAGGAAGTAGCGCAGAGCGATGTGCTTCGTCCTGTGCTCCAGTCTGTGCTCCTCACACAAGGCAATGGCGGCCTTGTTGTCAACGTACAGCACTGGAGGAGAACGAGGCCGCTCTCCCAGGTCGGTCAGCAGGTAGGTGAGCCAGCGTAACTCCTGTGCAGCCATGGCTGTGGCGTAGATCTCAGCCTCACAACTGGAGCTAAGAACAGAAGAAGAGCGAGTAGAACGCCAAGAAACTGAACCAGAGCCAAGGCTGAAGGTGTAACCCTGAGACGACCGCTGCGTAGCCTGGTCGTCAGCCCAAGAAGCGTCTGAGTGACCCGTGAGGACAACGTCGCTCCGACCTCCAAGCACGAGCCCCATGCCCGACGTACTGCACAAGTAGCGCAACACCCTCTTAGCGGCATCCATGTGCTCCTTCCGGTGACGGCCGGGAGCGACATAGCGTGCTAGGATGCTAAGAGGGTATGCCAGGTCAGGTCGAGTGCAGGTCATCAGGTACATGAGGCAGCCCACAAGCTCTGGATACAGGCCACTCGGCTCTACGGACTCATCCGAAGGCAGAGCTGAGAGCGAGTGACCGGTAGGCAGAGGAGTGGGCTGAGGCGAGGAGTACGTGAAGCGGAAGCGCTGAAGGACCTGCTGCACCATCTGTGACTGAGTCAAGGTGATGGTGCGCTGTGCTCTATCCCGGGTGATCCGCAAGCCAAGATAGCTTGTCAGCTCACCCAGGTCTGTGCACGTGTGTCTCTTCTGCAGCTCCGACTTCACGTGGGCGAGTGCCTCAGTGTCAGCAGTAGCAAAGACCAAGTCGTCTACGTAAACAAGAACGTAGAACGGCGGCAGAGTGGTGTCGGTGCGTAGAAACAGCGACGGGTCAGCAGTAGAAGGAGCAAACCCAAGAGCAGCAAGAGTAGTCCTCAGTGTGTCGTGCCACTCACGGGGTGCCTGGCGGAGACCGTAGACTGGCCGCCGGAGGCTCCACTGGGTACCAGGAGGGAACGACCCAGTGAAGCCAGGTGGGCGGCGCAGCCAGATCTCCTCGTGCAGGCTGCCCTGTAAGAACGCAGTGCTGAAGTCAAGAGAGTGGAGCTCGTAGTCACGCTGAGCAGCGACGTGCAGCAGAACCCGAAGAGTGGTCATCTTCGGGGTCGGGGAGAAGGTCTGGAAGAAGTCAACTCCCTCTCGCTGACTGAAGCCTCGTGCAACGTAACGCGCCTTGAAGACAGGCGGAGAACCCGGCGGCCGCTTCACCCTGAAAATCCACATGCCACTGACGATGTTCGCCCCAGGTGGGGGAACCTCGTCGACGTAGGTGCCTGTGGACTTCCAGGAAGCCATCTCTGCGTCCATGGCTGTCTGCCACTGAGAGGAGTAGGGACCCTCCATCGCCTCTGCGTAGGAGCGTGGGGTCGGGATGTCTGGTGCATCCGGGTCTCCCTCAGGGGCAACTAGCATGGACACGAGATGAGGCAAAGCAGCGGCAAAGCACTCAAACTCCTCCTGTCTGTCCTCAAGGACGTCCGTGCCAAGAGCACACTCACCCCCGACAGACGGAGGACAGACAGACTCAGACTCAGACTCAGCAACAAGGCTAGCGGCGTAGTCTAGACGACAGGCAGCAGCAAAGTCAACAAGCTCAGCGACTAGAGAAGACGCAGCAGAGGACTCAAAGGAAGGGTCAGTGACAGCAGTGGCAAGGAGACGCGGGACAGTAGGACTGGCAGCACGAAGAGAGTCAGACTCCGGGTCAGCAAGAGCAGGAAGAGAGGACGCTGGTGGAGACGGCAGTGGGACACGCTGTGGAGCAGTAGAGGGACGCAGGGTCATATAGTGAGTGCCAAGGACAGGAGGAGGACGCTGACGTGGAACACGACGACCAGCGCGGACAGCGCGGACAGGCGACTCTGGACGCGACTCAGACGACTCTGGACGATTCTCAGGCGACGGAGGACGAGACTCAGGCTCACGACGCTCCGTAAGACCTCCCGTCGGCGCAGTGTAGGGAGAAGGACCAGGAAGTGGAGAGACTGGCTGTAACTGTGACTGCGACTGGACAAGCGGTGGACTCAGTAGGGGAGGAGTAGGACCAGGAGAGGGCGGAAGGCCAAGAACCTGCTGAAGGAGCGGAACGTAGTACGGCCGTGGCCGCTCAGCACCTCCAGCTCCAACCCCCTCAGCAGGGCCAGTCCCAGCAGCTCCAGCAGCACCGCCAGCAGCAGCAGGGTCCCCAGCAGCTCCAGTACCAGCAGCACCTCCAGCAGTGCCAGCAGCACCACCAGCAGGAGCAGCACCTCCAGCAGCTCCAGCAGCACCAGTACCAGCAGCACCTCCAGCAGCGCCAGTAGCACCGCCAGCAGCAGCAGTACCACCAGCAGCTCCAGTAGCTCCAGCACCAGTAGCACCTCCAGCAGCGCCAGCAGCACCAGCAGCACCTCCAGCAGCGCCAGCCGCACCGCCAGCAGCAGCAGCACCTCCAGCAGCACCAGAACCAGTAGTACCTCCAGCAGCGCCAGCAGCACCTCCAGCAGCAGCAGTACCTCCAGCAGCTCCAGCAGCACCAGCAGCACCTCCAGCAGCGCCAGCCGCACCGCCAGCAGCAGCAGCACCTCCAGTAACTCCAGAAGCTCCAGAGTCCACGACACCGGGAGCGCCACTCCGGAGACTGCAGCGCCTAGCGTACCACTCTCGGAGCTACTGGGGAGAGGGCAGCTCCCGCCTAGGAGGGGAAGCACTAGCACCAGCTCCGGCACCACTCCGAGCTCCAGAAGCACCTCTTCTGAGGCTGCAGTACTGGAAGTACCACTCACGCAGCTGCTGCGAGGAGAGGCCTCCCCCAGGTGCAGCACGCTCAGGCTCAGTACTCTCAGACGTAGCACTCCCAGGCTCAGCACCCCCAGGCTCAGCACCTCCAGACTCAGCACCCGCAGGCTCCGCACCCCCAGGCTCAGCACCCCCAGACTCAGCACCCGCAGGCTCCGCACCCCCAGACCCCGCACCCCCAGGCTCAGCACCCCCAGACTCCGCAACCCCAGGCTCCGCACGCTCAGGCTCAGCACCCCTGGCAGGACGAGAGTCGACAGCTACCTCGACAGGCTCAACCGGGTCTACCTAGGACACACCTGAGGGAGCGGCACCCTGAGGGGGGAGGGGGTCTACCACAGCAGCACTTGGCGCGAGGAAGAGAGGCGGGGGGGGGGGAGCGGGGCAGTGCGGTAGGGGAAGAGGCGGTAGTAGGGCACGGACTCGTCAAAAGTGACGTCCTGAGAGGGCAGGACACGGCGCGAGGTGGCGTGGTAAAACTGCCAACCAGACGCGTCCGGGACAAAGCCAAGGAAGACACAGGGAACAGCGCGGGAGGAGAGCTTGTCCGCGAACGTATCGCGAACAAAAGCTCGGGATCCCCAGACCCGAAAACGCGACGCATCGCCAACCTCTCCCGTCCAACGCAGTGTCGGCGAAGTCTCCGGAACGGAGACACGGGGCCAGAGGTTGAGCTGATGCGCAGCGTATCGGACCGCAAACGGCCACAGAAAGTGGGGGGCAGCCGCATGGATCAAGGAGGTACGAGCGACCTCCATGACCAAACCAATGCGGCGCTCAGCAACCCCATTCTGCTGTGGAGAGGCCGGAAGCGTGAACGACTGGCGGATGCCGTGCTCCGCACAGTAGGCTGCCAAGAGGCCAGAGGAGAACTCACCACCTCTGTCAGAGTGCAGACGCAGGACAGGAAAGTCCGAGTGGAACCGCTCACTGAGCTGGAGACGAGAAGCGCGGATCCAAGGGATCAAAACATCAGGGACCTCACCCTTGGTGCGCAAGGGGAAGACCGTGGTGTAGCGCGAGTAGTCGTCAACAACGATCAGGAAGTACCTCTCCTGACCCTGTCCACGGACGCGGGCTGGGCCCCACACGTCCATGTGGAGCGTCTGCAAGGGAGCAGTCGTCGGGGGAAACGAGGAGGAGTGAGGAGCGGCGCGCTGCCGCCCCTCGACACAGGGAAGGCAGGGAGGAGCAGGCGAGGGTGGGAGTGGAGGGAGAACCCTGGGAAGACCAGAGACAAGGTACCGGTTGTGCATGGCACGAAGGCGCTGCACTGACGGGTGACCAAGACGGTGGTGCCAGAGGACAGTCTCGTGTGCCAGAGAGCGACACGAGCAGGGGGCAGACAGCTGACCTGACGCAGACGCAGACGCAGCTACCTGTGGGGACTCAGTGGTCAGTGTGTACAGGTCCGACCCCGGCTGCCGAGTGAAGGTAGCCAGGTGGCGGCCCGTCCGAGCGCACGTGCAGTGTGTCACACGCTCGTAGGCAGGGGTAAACTGGTGGACACCCCCGTCCTGGAGCGCACTACCCGCCACCAAGTTCGTAGAGAACGAGGGGAGGTAGAGACCCGACAGAGTGCCCGACGGGACCGCAGGACAAGGGAGAACATTAGAGGAGGTCGCAATGACCGGACCCCCAGAGGGGTCAGCGAGGGAGACTGCAACCGGCCGAGCAAGCTGCTCAAGGGCAGTGCGGTCACGAAAGAAACAGCGGGAAACGCCTGAGTCCAGTGTGAAGGTGTGCAGTGCCTCAGTAGACGCAGTACCAGAGGGCGCAGACTCACGAGTACCTAGAGCAGCAGCCTCACCAGCACCTGGGGCAACAGACACACGAGCACCTAGTGCAGCAGCCTCACCAGTGCCTAGAGCAGCAGACTGGATACCGGGGTCAGGCGGCACACACAGGTGACAGGCACTCTCAGCACTAGTAGGAAATGCATACATGGCAGTGAGGATAGCATCATAGTCAAGAGCATAGATATCTACCCTCTGCCTAAGCAGCTCCACCCAGTCGGGGAGCTCAGCCGCGTCGCCAAACTCTGTACGCCAGGCGTCGCTCAGACGGGCGAAGCAGCGGGACTCTGTGTGACCAAACGTCCCGCAAGGCTGACCAGTCCGAGCACCAGTGCGAATGACGTACGGGCAGCGAGCAGTACCCCGTGACCCTCCACGCTGAGCGTACCACTCACGAAGCTGCTGGGGCGTGAGGGACTCACTCGGACGTCGCGGGAGCTGCATCTGGCCACCGCCAGGAGCAGCAGTAGCAGTAGTAGCAGCAGTAGTAGTAGCAGCAGCGCGGCCACCCCTACAACCCCAACCAGCATACCACTCACGAAGCTGTTGGGGCGTGAGGGACTCACGCGGACGGCGCTGGAGCTGCATCTGGCCACGCCAGGAGCAGCAGTAGAAGTAGAAAGAGCAGTAGCAGCAGGAGCAGCAGTAACAGCAATACGGGCAGGGCAGTGCTCACCAGTGGCGAGAAGGGCAGGCGTACGACGGTGGTAACGGCGAGGCCGCTACCACTGCAGGGCGAGGGCTCCGCGGCAGCTGCAGGGGCGGCTGCTCCAGGGGCCAGGGGCGGCTGCAGAGGTCCAGGGGCGGCTGCTGCAGGGGCAGCTGCTGCAGGGGCGGCTGCTGCAGGGGCAGCTGCTCCAGGGGCGGCTGCTCCAGGGGCCAGGGGCAGCTGCTCCCTTTTTTTTATTATTATTATTAATTATTTATTTTAGGGTTTGGCAGAGCGCACTCGGCGCTGCAGAGGCGGCTCGCGGGCTGCAGGGTGGCTCGGGCAGCAGCGAGGGGGGGGGGGGGGCGGCGCGCGGCTCCCCAGGGCGTCACGACGGGGCAGCGGGGGGGGGGGGGGGGGGGGGGGGGGGCCGCGCGCGGCTCCCCAGGGCGTCGCGACGGGGCAGCGGGGGGTCGCGCGCGGCTCCCTAGGGCGTCGCGACGGGTCAGCGGGGGCCGAGCGCGGCTCCCCAGGACGTCGCGACAGGGCAGCGGGGGGCCGAGCGCGGCTCCCCAGGGCGTCGCGACGGGGCAGCGGGGGCCGAGCGCGGCTCCCCAGGGCGACGCGACGGGACAGCGGGGGTCGTGCGCGGCTCCCCAGGGCAGCGCGACGGGGCAGAGGCAGCGCCCACGGGCGACACGCGGCTCGGCAGGGCAGCGCGCTGGCTGCAGGGGCGGCTCTCGGGCCTGACGGGCCTGCAGAGGCGGCTCGGGGGGGCCTGACGGGTCTGCAGAGGTGGCTCGGGGGCCTGACGGACCTGCAGGGGCGGCTCGAGGGCCGTACTAGCTTGCAGGAGGCAGCGCGAGGGCTGCAGGACGGCACGCGGGCAGACCGAAGGGCGGGTCGCACGGGGGCGCACGAGGGCGCACGTAAGGTAGGGCGCACGAGGGCGCACGATTATAGAAAGGCGCACGAGGGCGCACGTAAGGTAGGGCGCACGAGGGCGCTTCTAGCGGAATAGTGGGCCCGTAGGAGAAAGCGGTCCTAGGTAGCAACCTAGGCTCGTGATACCATGTTAGAATGTAGAACTGAACGAGAATGTGTGAAACTAGGCAGCAGGGTGATACAAGTAGGAAACCCTAGCAATGTTGTACCCCCTAAGGCTAAACCCACTATAGCCTACACAATATGAACATGTATAATGTTTGACACGCAGGGCTTCGGGCGCGCTTCGAGCCGATCGCGGCTTCTATTTCGGCGCGTCAGAGATTGCGCACTTGGCGGCAGCTCGGATCGGTTCAAGATTACACGAGCGGTTTTCTCGCACTTTGCGAGCAAGTCGGCTATATGCACGAAGCGGAGCGGGTGGACCGTTACGTCGGAGGGCTAAAACTAGACATCTCGCACGAAATCATGCTACGCGGGCTCTCGAATTTCAACGGGATTCTCGCGCTCGCCGAGAAAATCGACATCCTACATCGACCGAGACCGGGGTTCTACCACGGACATCGTCCTCGGGGACCGATCGAGCACGCCACTGTGAACGCCGTTGCGACAAATGCAGCTGCCACGCCATTTAAGGGGCGCTGCTTTGCTTGCAACAGGCCGGGCCATCGCAAGAGCGAATGCCCAGAGGAGCTAAGGCGCCGCGGAGCAGAGCAGGGGAGGGAGTCTCAGAGGCAGGGAAACGCCAGCAGTCAGTAGAAGTTGGGCCAACTACTGACGAGACTGCCTGCTCGCCCAACCACACCGACCCTCACCGAGTCACAGTACCGATTCACGCCATCGATCGGGCTCGGATGAATAAGGAGGGTACAGCGACGGATTGCCCAGTACTGATCCACGGGAAAATACAGGGAGCAGCAGTGAAGATTTTTATTGACGGAGGAGCAAGCCACAGTTTAGTTAATACCGCAACCGCACGAAAACTGCAACTGACACTTAGCCGTTGCTTACCGGAGATAGACGCACGCTTAGTTGACGGCACGCCGCTGGCCATACGGGAAAAGGTAGAGAGAGTCAAAGTCCGCTGCGGGGGGAATTTTGGGTTTACACAGAAAATGCTCGCAACAACACTGGATGGGCACGACATTTTACTGGGGCGCGATTGGCTGCGACGGTATAACCCGCGAATTGACTGGACGACGAGTAGCTGCACCGTGCGAAGTAGTGGTAACTGGGTCCAACTACCTCGCTGGCAGTCGCCCGAGTCTTCAACGGTGCACGTCAACGCCATCACAATGAAACGGGCTGTCGCTGCTGGAGCTGACGTGTACGCAGTAGATATCGCAGTAATGGAGGAAGCAGAGCAGCCGAGCGATTTCAAGAAACTGCTGGAAGCTGTACCGCCCGAATTACAGGAACTGTTGAAACGGTACCCCGGGATTTTCCCCGACGACTTACCGGAAGGGTTGCCACCTCAGCGAGCACATGATCAACGAATCGAATTAGAACCAGGGGCACAGCCAACCGTACAGCGCCAGTTCAGACTGACACAGCCCGAGCTCGACGAGCTAAGGAAGCAGTTAGATTACCTGTTAGAGAAAAAATTCATCCGACCAAGCTCGTCACCATTTGCCGCACCGATACTGTTCACGCCGAAGAAAGACGGGGGTTTTCGCATGTGTATCGACTACAGAGCACTGAACAGGGTAACCATCAAATCGCGATACCCCATTCCCCGCGCTGACGAACTGATCGACCAATTGCGAACAGCACGGGTGTTTTCGAAAATAGACTTACGGGGGGGTTACCATCAAATTCGAGTCGAACCATCGGACTGCGCCAAGACAGCATTTAGGACTAGATACGGGTCGTTCGAGTACACAGTGATGCCCTTCGGGCTGACCAACGCACCGGCGACTTTTCATATGACCATGAACGAGGCATTTAGGCCGCTCTTAGATAAATGCGTCATAGTTTACCTCGATGACATCCTCGTTTACAGTCAGGACAAGCAGCAGCACTTAGCGGATCTGGAAGCAGTTTTTCAAGTTTTAGACGAGCATCGCCTACTGACCAAAGGTTCCAAGTGCGAGTTCTTCCAGGATAGGTTAGAATTTTTGGGGCATGTTATTTCGGAGGCTGGCGTTGAAATCGACCCAAAGAAGCTGGATACGGTAAAAGCGTGGCGGCCCCCGACCAACATCACGGAGCTGCAGAGTTTTTTAGGGTTCGTTAATTATGTGCGTCGGTTCGTCCCCGACATGGCACAGCTGACTGCCCCGCTGACTGATTTACTGCGAAAGGAGGTCGCTTTTACGTGGGGGGAGAAAGAGCATGCTGCCTTCTCTGCCCTGAAAACTGTTCTCTGTTCACCGCCCGTCCTGCGCATCGCCGACCCACACCGCCCTTTCGAGGTTGTTACAGACGCAAGCGACATCGCCATTGGAGCCGTACTGCTACAGGACTTCGGCAACGGCCTACAGCCCATCGCATACGAGTCACGAAAACTGCATCCGCCCGAGCGAAATTACCCGATACACGACCGCGAAATGCTCGCGATCGTGCATGCGTTCAAAGTGTGGCGCTGCTACCTGACCGGCGCAGACGTGACAGTACGGACAGACCACCGATCACTACAGTACCTCCACGCACAGCCCCACCTCAACCCACGACAGATTCGTTGGCTCGATTTCCTCGAGTCAAACTTCCACTACACAGTCACCTATAAAAAAGGAGCCTCGAACATCGCCGACGCACTGACCCGCCCCACTGCCCAAATCCACGCGATACTACTCGCCCAGACCAGCCCGCTACTGACAGGACTATTTACCCACGGATATCAAACAGACCCATTCTTCACAGGAGGAAATTCGCAGCAGTTCGCAGCAGCCAAGGGAGTCTATTACGTAAAAGCCGGGACCGACCGCATCTGGGTACCAGGGTACACACTACTACGGGAATTACTATTACAGGAGGCACACGACGGGGTTACCTCAAGACATTTCGGGGTAGAAAAAACACGGCAGCAGCTGCAGCGGTATTATTACTGGCCCGAAATGTTGACCGACGTGCAGCGACACGTGGCATCGTGTCCCACTTGCCAGGTCATGAAGTCATCACGGAAGCAGCCGGCGGGACAGTTGCAGCCGATCCCACCCCCAGAGCGTGCTTGGCAGCAGGTGACGATGGACTTCGTCACGGGGTTACCGGCCGGGACGAGTGGGAATGACGCGATCCTGGTCGTCGTCGATCGACTGACGAAAATGGCACATTTCGCAGCCTGCAAAAAATCAATCACAGCCGAAGAAACAGCCCGCCTCTTCATCTCCACCGTCGTTCGACTGCACGGGATACCAGCATCAATCATCAGCGACAGAGACACGAAATTCACCAGCAACTTCTGGCGGAACCTGTGGCAGCAGTTCGGCACGCGACTACAGTTTAGTTCATCGTACCACCCCGAAACAGACGGACAGACAGAACGGACAAACCAGACCATGGAACAGCTCATCCGGGCCACGTGCGACGACCCAAACACGTGGGAACAGCAACTGCCGCTCATCGAATTCGCATATAACAACGCCCCATCCGCCACGACCCAACAGTCACCATTTTACCTGAACTACGGACAAGACCCAATAGTACCCATGACCCCGAACCCCGACAACCCGGTTCCACGTGCGCAACAGTTCGCCAAAATTTTGCAAGCAGCACGGGCCAGGGCAGCAGACGCAATTAAAAAAGCTAACATCATCGCTAAACGTAACGCCGACCGCCACCGCAGACCTGTCACTTACCAGCCCGACGACTTAGTTTTGCTCGACACCCAGAATCTCCGACTGCCCATCACCCCAAAACTCCGCCCCCAATACTGTGGGCCATTTCGCATAAGCTACATGCTCACACCCGTCACCGCCCACCTCCTCCTCCCTGCTGACTGGTACGTCAGCCCCTCGTTCCACGTCAGCCTGCTCCGCCCTTACGTCCCGTCCACGAGCCAACTGCCACGCAATCGCCCAGTCAGCATGACACGACCGCCAACCGAACCAATCATCACCCCCGAAAAAATCCTAAGCCACCGAGTTCGTGACCCTCGAGGAGCCCGAAGGATCGAATTCCTGATTCGCTGGAAAGACCGCACACCCACCGAAGATAATTGGGTTCCCCTGGACAGAATCGAAAACCACCCCGTCCTCACCGAGTATCTGCGCAGCCGAAACTTCAGGGATGTACACGCACTTTCGTAAGGAGGACCTCCTTAGGGAGGGGGTAGTGTAAGGAAAATCTCTTTTTCCTTACTTCGCATCCCTGCTCAACGCGTACATCACTGTAGCACCACAGTCAGCACCGTTACCACTCGCAATCCTCGCATCGACAATCCGCCCGCCACTTTCGCACGTCGCACCCCGACCTCACGGCTCGGCGGGTAACCCGCGCTCCGGGCCTCCGCTTCGACACTTTCCCCAACCTCAGTTCCAGGCCCGTCGCGCGACAACCACAGTCCATTACCGTTACCACTGTAGTTTCGCTATATATTCTTCGCCCATGCCTTCGCTCATTGTACTCTCGTTCGATCACTCAATTGCACTCGTAACACTACCCAACCATTGCGATGTCGAATAGAACCGCACAACGCGAACTTGCTACATGTGAATGTGGCTTGGGGCATCCGCCACTAGGCTTTCGTCCAACATTCAGTTCCGCAAATACCCTAGCTGAGCCCTAATGCAGTAGCCTCATAAACGAGTGCGTGGCTCCTAGTATTCTTGGGAGACGATCTGCATCTGCAATTCTTTCTCGATTGGTGCACTGAAGGGTGTGACGTCGTGCTGCGGCTCTGTTCAGCTTTTTAAACGATGCGTATTAGTTGAGGCGTTACGCCGGGCCTGGCGGAGTTCTTTTCTCCCTCGCCGTCATCGAGAAAGGCGTTTTAGCGATTGTTTTTTAGATCGATTGGCGTATCAGTCGAGGAGTTACGCCGGGCCTGGCGGAGTCTTTTTCTCCCTCGCCGTCATCGAGAAAGCCGCAACTAGTACACGTTCGCGTTTTAGATCCCTGCCGATTCTGCTTCCTCGGGTGCGAATTTGATGTATCAAATTGAGATAATTAGGGTTTCGTAGAGTCCAGCCGTGATTGCTACGTAAGGGATGGCGAAATCCGAGCTGGAATCGGGGGATTACGTAGAGTTAACAGAGGAGCGACTGGCAGTGGACAAATATGTCGATTTGGTGAGGGATCCCGGAGCTGGAGCCATCTCGACGTTCCTAGGGACTACGCGCGACTCGTTTGAAGACAAGATTGTGACCCGGCTCGAGTACGAGGCTTATAACGAGATGGCGATCAGGCAAGTGTATCCCCGTTGGCGGAGTCATTGGCCACTTCTCCCGCGCTTCCCCCTTGCCTTCCCCCACCTTCCCCCACCCACACCCCCACTCCCCAGCCCCCCCACCCCGCCTCTCTCCGCCTGCCACCTCTTCCTTTCCCTGTCTTCTCTCTCCACCCCCCTCGCTTTCTTCTCCGCACCTCCGTGCGCCCCCTCTTCCCGCTTCCGATGCTCCCTAGTCTCTAAAGTCCATCGACATTGCATTTCTGTACCGCACTCTTCTTCCCCCCTTTCCCGGCCCCTCCCACCCCCCGATTTCCCTATCTTTTCCAATCCAACCCCCACCCTTTCTCCCCCGCCTCCCCTTGTCCCTCTTTCCGCATCATCCGATGCGCCTCGATCCCTACAATATAGCAGTACTTCTTTCCGTACCTGACTCACCGTCCCCTCCTTTTGGCCTTTCACCCTCCCACCCCCTGTTGTTCCAATGTCTCTTTTCCCATTCTGTCCTCCAAATTTCAGTGTCCTGAAACATATCATCCAGTCAGCGCGTGCCACGTGGCAACTGAAGAAGGTCGCAATCGCTCACCGCTTGGGAGTGGTCCCTGTATCAGAGGCCAGCGTAATCATTGCTGTTTCCAGCGCTCACAGAAAAGAATCCCTCGCTGCAGTCACATTCCTTATTGACGAGCTGAAAGCGAAGGTGCCTATATGGAAGAAAGAGGTATATGCTGGACGTATAGGTGATCAAGTAAAGTCCGGTTAAGGTAGTGCAGGTGTCGAAGGTGGTGGTGGTGAGGGTATTGCACTTGGCGGAGGCAATAGTGGGGAGGAAGAAGCTGTTTGGAAGCAGAATGTAGAATTCGTTGTGTCTCATCCAGGAGGCTCCGAAGGTCATCAGTCAAGTTCTTGATACAGTGGCATGTGCAAAGCTTATGTGCCAGGGGTGATGGCTCTCGGGTTTAACAGGGTGATGAGTGGAGAATAGAATAGATTCTGTACATTTCAGGCAAAGCAATAAATCCAAGGTGAGTGGACCTTGGTACTAGACTCCCTCTAGGTAAGAAGAGGCTTCCTGCGAGGCCTCATACGACAGGTTATCCAAGGATTTCAGCACTTCAGCAGGAGATGAGGTATCCACGGGGTGATGCAGAGGCTTGTCAGGATCACGTCAGGAGCAGTCAGGTAGAAAGGAGCAAGAGCCGCAGTTCCCACATCAAAGGTACGTCAGAAAAGCGTCAGGAGACACGTCAGGGACACGTCAGGTTGTCATGGTTCCACCCGGAGGAGGCTCGCGCTTCGGGAATGCCACTGGAAACACGAAGCTTCATCTTCGTTGCAGCACCCGGCAAATAATCAGCACGCTAGTAGCAGTCGCGAAAGGTTATGATGTTGATGGTGAAACGTCGACTTCAGCGTCTTCAAATTTCAGGGAACGAAATAATCGTTTTGCCGCATCTGGCGACATTTTTCTCCGCTTCGCAAAAAGGTCGCTCAAGCCTGGTTTGGGCTTGGTCGGCGCGTTTGGACAGATGCTAGGCGGCGAAATTTTGAAGCGCTTCCCCGTCGGAGTGGCTTGAATCGCAGGGGAAGTACCTTCAGCGTCTGCGGAGGGAGAGAGGGGAAACAGAGAGCGATGGATGAGGCGCCGACGCAGGAATACAAAAACGAACAGGATTAAAGTCTTCCAGGGGTAGAAAAGGTTCCATCTGCGAACAACAAGCAATGATGCATTGGGAAGAGCGTCAGGCTCCAAATAGACTCTCCGGAAGTGTTAACGGCGGCATATATAGTACCCTGTCTTCTTTCCGTCGTGGAGGAAGAAGCGTCGTCCAAACTCTTTTCTGTCTCGGGAGATTCGTCACGCGATGGCGACGGTTGGCAGAGAACAGTACTAGGCGCCAACGACGCCAACGAAATTCGACACATCACACAGGCTAAGTGGTTAATGCACTGATTGAAGTGGTTAGAGGAGTCAGAGGATCCTTTATACTACGAAGCGCATTCATCCCGACTGGAAGCTCTAAATCTGATCAATAAGTTATTCACTGCTACAATGCCTCGGGAAAACGTACTACTACAAGCAAGGACATGTGCACGGATGGAAATCCTGTCTGTAGAATGAAGTGTGCGAAGTTTACTGTGGGTGAAACCTACATTTCCAAGCACCCATGGAGGTTCGGCCGTTGCGTTGCATCGAATGATTGTCCTTGCGGGTTGCACTGTCAAGCACGCTCTCGTGAAACACTTCGAGAGGCATCTGGCAAGAGATATGGTTGCATTGCAATTCACGGGGCAACGAACGATGACCAATGCATAAAGCCCCATTCAGAACATTCTTTTTCCTTGACCACGTCCCAGATAGCCAACAAGGCGAGTGTGGGTGAGGCTAGGAGATTTGGAGATTTGTATCGAAACAAACAAACCAGCCCAACAACCCTTGCAGCTACAGTACAGCACCCAAGGGGATTCTGCGGATGATGCAATGTCAACGGGCAATGTCAGCTCAGCAGCACGCCCCTTTGTTTTCCTCTTTCCTCGTTCCTTCTTGAAATCGTGGACTGTCCTTGTGGCACATGGGTCACTTAACGTTTTCGGTCGCCCTATCATTTCGGGGTGAGGAGGAGGTGACCCAGCTCAGTGGCACGCAGATCACTCTTGAAAAGCAGTTTTTTTGCTTCAGTCGGTGCGTGACTTGCGACCCACTCAACCACTTCGAGAACATAAGCTTCCAAATGTATTTTTCACCATGCACTTCCAAACACTCTCGTGCTTCTATATGCCACCAGGCCTAAAAAGGCGCAGGAGAAACTGCAAATGAATCTTTCTAGCTCAAATTAATCAGGGTAGCGGCGAAAAGAAGTATGGGAAATTTTTGAAAACTGTATTCTGGAAGCTCTCAAAATCGTTCCCGGATTTTCAAGGTGCAGTAGCAACGCCGCAAATGTGTTGTTATTGGGCACCCATCTGGTCCCCCCCAACAGTCTCATCATATATACTTTTGCACGTCATCTACGTGTCTGCTGATTGGCATGTCGTTTCGTTTTGGGACCTACACATGACATGATGCTCAGTCGAATCGCAGACATCTGCTCAGGCCAGACGCGACGCCGTCCCTTTCATGTTTGGTGACGGGCAAACGCCCATCATGTACACAGGAAGCGCGTTTGAATCCCACAACTTTTCCCGTCATTTTGTGTTTAGTGAGCAGCCTTATTTCGCTTCCTCGCCAACATTCGCCACGGGCAAAATCGGGACTGTAGTGGGCAGCTGAAGAAATGTAGCCAGCTTCTTCAAAATATCTCACGAACGGACGGATGCGATTGGCAGGGGCTTGTATCGTGCGTGCAACTGGCTGGTACTACTTGCAATTGGGCAGGCTGAAAGACAAATTTTGAGTGCAGTTGTTGAGCATCCTGTGTACAAGCCCTCGCGGCTCGGGAAGATTCGAAAAGTTGACAACGAGTGGTTAGGATGCTCCGACCTCCCACTTGTATCCCTGATTTAAGATGTACAACAAACGAAGCCACCCAGAACTGTAGCAGTAAAATTATCTGCGTAACAGTGGTGTTCTTTACAGTCCCTTTTTTGCCCTTGGCGAAACTGACGAAACGCTCGCGAATTAGATGCTCGCTTCACTCCACCTGGTGTCGAAAAAGATGGCGTGAGTGAAACGGGCATCATGTGTACGTGTCTCAGGCCGCTCTCTGAGCCATTCGATCTGGCAGACTGGCACCCTCATCCTCACCAATCGCTCCAAATCGAACCACTGGTTCGTTCCACCTTCCACCTTCTCCCACTTGCCTTACCCTTTCCCTATCTTGAATTTCGGATATTTTCTCATCAGGGTCTTCTCCGATTAGCCACAACCGTTGTTCTTATTTTCCTTGATTGTACTAAACATTCTCCCAGTAAGTTCTCGGTGGTGTGTTTGCGAGGACGAGCGGGAATGACATTCGTCGGCTTACTTTGGCGTGTCCCATTTTATATCGTAACACAGTGATGCATATTAGCCAGGTGATATGTTGTCGAGCACGTGATACTGTTTTGGCAGAACGATGTTAATCCTGTCGGCCAACTCGTTGATGTTTACTTTCAAAGATTGAGAACGTCCGTCTAGAAACTTGCAGCTCGCCGACTGGGAGATTCGTGGTGGTGGGGCTTAAAATCAGACAATGTCTTACTGTCCTCTTTTCTGGAGATAACCCCCCAGGATTATTCTGTGGGGACATTTGGGGGTGGAGGGGCATCTTCCCGAGGAAATAAAAAAGGACAAACAATAACATTCGTAAAGTGGGCTGGAGGTTGGAAATATCAATAATAATGAATCAGCTTTCTACGAGTTGACATTGTCAATGCAAGTGGCAGTCGTTCAGACCTTCTAGAACTTAACGTTCGCTTTTTAGCCTCACTGTACAAAACAACCCCTGCTACAGTGATTCCGTAGCCTATCATTCCTAGTAGGGTTACAGGGTTACGGAAGATAATGATCGAAACGACTACAGCAACTGCACCCTTGGCATTTCCAAGCACCTGACATCAAAGTGGAAGGGAAGGGTAACAATTGCAAGATAAATTGAAATTTGGTGCAGCATACTTTCTGTAAGCAGACAAAGTGGATAGAGAAGTATGTTTTTTTAGCTTTCATATCACACACATAAAAAGAAAACAGCGCAACTTGTACTATACACCAGAGGATGCTACTGAGAGACCAACAGCGACTAAACCGCAAGGACAAAAACCACAACCAACCGCGACAAACTGCAACGAAACAGACACAGTGTTATGGAGTATATCCGAACACAATGCTGCATACTGTAGTATACAAGTGAGGGTACCTGGAGAGAGTGAGGGTACCTTGACAGAGTGAGAGTACCTTGACAGAGTGAGAGTACCTTGACAGAGTGAGAGTACCTTGACAGAGTGAGAGTACCTGGAGAGTGAGAGCGCTCGTGTAACGGGTAATCAGAAAGTTGGTGAGATTTACGTAGAGGAGTTGACTAGCAGCAGAGGGATGATCCCCCAGTCTGCTGCATCCGCAGAGGAGTAAACTAACCGTATAAGAAGAGAGCGAGCGCACCTGGAGAGTAAGAGCACACCTGAAGAGAGATTGAGCGTACCTGCAGAGTGAGTGCGCTCGTGTAGCGGGTAACCAAAAAGTTGGTGAGATTCACGAAGAAGGCAGTAGAGGAGTTGACTAAGAGCAGAGGGACGATCCGCCAGTCTTCACGTGCTTTCTCGGCAGCAACGGCGAGGACGGTTGGCTCGATGATGAGAGTGGCGGGAAGGAGGAGGAGCACTGCAATGGGAGCCATGTAGAAGAGCAGGTTCATGGAGTTGAGCTGATGGCTGGAGGTGAGGAGAATGGGGAGGAAGGGACGAGGTAGAGGGAGAAGGGTGGGAGGAACGGTACAACTGTCATTATCTCATTAGCACCACCACCACTGGAATGGGAGCCATGTAGAAGAGCAGATTCATGGAGTTGAGCTGATGGCTGGTGGGGGGGAGGGGGAAAGGGGGGCCGGAAAGGGGGCGGGTGGGATGGGGAGGTGTGAGAGGAGAGTTGGCCACATGATGAGAGTGTCGGTGCGATGGGAGCCATGTCGAAGGGAAGGACGTTCATGGAATTGAGCTGATGGTTGGAAGGGGTGGGGGGAGGAAAGGGGGCGGGCGGGTGGGATGGAGGGGATGGGGAGGTGTGAGAGAAGAGTTGGCCACATGATGAGAGTGGCGGTGCGATGGGAGCCATGTCGAAGGGAAGGACGTTCATGGAATTGAGCTGATGGTTGGAAGGGGTGGGGGGAGGAAAGGGGGCGGGCGGGTGGGATGGAGGGGATGGGGAGGTGTGAGAGAAGAGTTGGCCACATGATGAGAGTGGCGGTGCGATGGGAGCCATGTCGAAGGGAAGGACGTTCATGGAATTGAGCTGATGGTTGGAAGGGGAAAAAGGGGGTTGGGAGAGGGCAGGGTAGAGAGGACATGGGCGGGCAGTGAAATGGATATGGGATGGGGCGACACGGGAAAAAGGGCGAGATGTCAAAAGTGGGAAAGAGAGGGGGAAAGGAGAGAAAGGGAACAGCAGAAAGTGGGTTTCCATAGCACCTGCTCTGTTGTACACATATTGATATGCACTGCTGTTGGGTGTACAAATTCCAACTTACCCATCAGATTGCAGCAGCAGGCCCTGCAGAACAGATTTGAGTGGCCTGGCTGCTGTTGCTTACATTCTCTGAGTCTACATCTGTGCACCGGTGTTGAGCGCTTATTTCTAACTTACCCATCAGATTGCAGCAGCAGGCCCTGCAGAACAGATTTGAGTGCCCTGGCTGCTGTTGCTGAGACACAGATGATGAAGCCAAAGAGGTGAAAGCTGGGCTCGCTCTGATGGGAGGGAAGTGAAGGGAGTGGGTAAGTGCGGGAGGAGATTTGAGGGGGCTGCTGCTGAGGCAGCACGTTTGTCTCTGTTGCTGATACACATATGATGAAGCCAAAGAGGTGAAAGCTGGGCTCGCTCTGATGGGAGGGAAATGAAGGGAGTGAGGGGCGGGGTAGGGGTGGGGGGGGGAGAAAGGGGAGAGAATAGAGGGAAAGCAAGATGTCTGTTCCTGTTCCAATCAAAGCCAGAGAGATGGAACGTCTGCAGCATGTTCATTCATTCATGTATGCATGTTTCGTTTGTTCATCCATTTACTCAATCATGCATGTTTCATTCGTTCATTCATTCAAACATTTGATAGAACTGTCTGTTTGTCTAGCAGCAGGCTTTGACGACCCTACAACCACTCATTCAGTCACCGATGCACTCACTCACTCCCTCACTCTCTCACCAACTCACCCCGCTGGCGATGACGACGCCGAGCACGACGGGCAGGAGGGCGGCATATGTGAGGGCGGCCTCGCGCTTGAAGGTGAGGAGGTAGGCAAAGACAGCCGTGAAGAATGGCATGGTGGCGCCGATGGCCTGGTTGAACGACACCGGGATGAAGCGCACTCACTCACTCACTCGCTCGCTCACTCCCTCACTCACTCACTCACTCACTCACTCCCTCACTCACTCACTCACTCACTCCCTCACTCACTCACTCACTCACTCACTGACTCACCCCGCTGGCAATGACGACGCCGAGCACGACGGGCAGGAGGGCGGCATACGTGAGGGCGGCCTCGCGCTTGAAGGTGAGGAGGTAGGCAAAGACAGCCGTGAAGAATGGCGTGGTGGCGCCGATGGCCTGGTTGAACGACACCGGGATGAAGCGCACTCCCTCACGCACTCACTCACTCACTCACTCACTCACTGACTCACCCCGCTGGCGATGACGACGCCGAGCACGACGGGCAGGAGGGCAGCATACGTGAGGGCGGCCTCGCGCTTGAAGGTGAGGAGGTAGGCAAAGACAGCCGTGAAGAATGGCGTGGTGGCGCCGATGGCCTGGTTGAACGACACCGGGATGAAGCGCACTCCCTCACGCACTCACTCACTCACTCACTCACTGACTCACCCCGCTGGCGATGACGACGCCGAGCACGACGGGCAGGAGGGCAGCATACGTGAGGGCGGCCTCGCGCTTGAAGGTGAGGAGGTAGGCAAAGACAGCCGTGAAGAATGGCGTGGTGGCGCCGATGGCCTGGTTGAACGACACCGGGATGAAGCGCAGCGACGTGTTGCCGCCCACCACTGAGAAGCAGAACACGGCACTGAGGGCCACGATCCTGAGGAGCTGGGAGGTGGATTTGAGTGGCTGGAACGAGGGGTGGTTGGGGGAGAAAGAAGGGGGACGATAGAGAATAGTGAACGCAACCGGGATGAAGCGCAGCGACGTGTTGCCGCCCACCACTGAGAAGCAGAACACCGCGCTGAGGGCCACGATTCTGAGGAGCTGGGAGGTGGATTTGAGTGGCTGGAAAGAGGAGAGGCGGAATAAGGGGAAAGGGAGGGACAGGATCCAGGAAGGCACAGGATTCTGAGAAGCAGAACACGGCGCTCAGCGCCCCGATCCTGAGCAGCTGTGCGGAGGACTTGAGTGGCTGTGTGTGGGGAGTGGTTGGGGGAGAAGGGGGAGGAGAGGCACAGGAGAGAGTCAGAACCGCAACACTGAGAAGCAGAACACGGCACTCAGCGCCCCGATCCTGAGCAGCTGTGCGGAGGACTTGAGTGGCTGTGTGTGGGGAGTGGTTGGGGGAGAAGGGGGAGGAGAGGCACAGGAGAGAGTCAGAACCGCAACACTGAGAAGCAGAACACGGCGCTCAGCGCCCCGATCCTGAGCAGCTGTGCGGAGGACTTGAGTGGCTGGAAAGAGGGGTGGTTGGGGGAGGGAGAAGGGAGGGGTATAGAGTGGTATGGAAGGGAACTGGGATGAAGCGCAGCAACATGTTGCCGCCCACCACTGAGAAGCAGAACACCGCACTTAAGGCAATGATTCTGAGCAGCTGCGAGGAGGACTTGAGAGGCTGGAAAACGGGATGCGTGAAAGGTTGGGAGGGAGGGATGAATGTGGGGGGGATGGGAGATTTCGGTGTGAGTGTAGGATTGTGGGGCGTTCGAGCTAGGGTGGTACGAAAGGTTTTAGAGGAAATGGAGGGGCAGGGGGGTTGGTTTAAGGGAAAGGGCACGAGACACTTTTGGGTCAGTTTCAGGTGGTTTCTCTATAAGCTGGAATATGGAACAGCAGCACGAATATGGGGCACATATAGCCCAACTTACACTGGACACGCAAAGCCCAACTCACACTGGACACTTAAAGCCCAACTCACACTGGACACTTAAAGCCCAACTCACACTGGACACTTAAAGCCCAACTCACACTGGACACTTAAAGCCCAACTCACACTGGACACTTACAGCCCAACTCACACTGGACACTTACAGCCCAACTCACACTGGACACTTAAAGCCCAACTCACACTGGACACTTAAAGCCCAACTCACATACCTGCAGAGGGACGATCTTCATCCACACAATGGCGACGTAGCTGAAGATGAGGCTAGCTGACATGCAATGTTACACGTAACCGTCACTTACCTGTAACACTGCAACCGCGCTTACCTGCAGCGGGACGACCTTCATCCACCACACAATCTGCAGACAGGCTGTGTGGTTACCCTGTTACAGTAACGCGTGCTTACCTGCAGCGGGACGATCTTCATCCACACAATGGCAACGTAGCTGAAGAGGGAGCAGGCGGTCATGTGACACATGGTGAGGAAGATGGGGTACTTAAAGCCATAGCTGCTTAGCAGGAATTTATTCAGCAGCAACACTCCGATGTTGCTTGTGTACCACGCCGCTACTATTGACAGGGTAAATAACCCTGAGGTCTTTTTGGTAGATTCCTGCATGGTTGGATCTGGAAGAACACACAATACAATTACAGGAAAGAAGCAGCAGAATACTATATGAGCTCAGGAAAAAAAAAGGTTATCAGTACATAATCACATCATCGCACAGTCACATAGTCACACTCGTGGAGGAGGATAAACAGACGTTTAGTCGATACAACAAAAAAATGTATCCCCTTCTTAGCATTCCCTCTTTCATTTCTCCCCCGTTTCCCGTTTCGTGACCCCTATTCTCTCCTTATGGAAGCTCAATCTCCCCCCCGTTACCTCATTGTCTCCCTCCTTTCCTCCCTACCTGATTGTCCCCTTCCTATCTGAACTGCTCCCCTCCTACTTGCTCGTTTCCCTGTTTAACTGATCGTTTCCTTTCTCCTTTCTTTCTTGATCTAACTACTTGTCACCCCTTCGATCCTCTCTCAGGGAGACAAATAAGTCCAGGTTACTTCAGAGTGGACTCAATAATCAGCTCCTATCCACTCAGATGACTTTTCAAACCTCCTCTCGTGTTATATCCTATCCCGTCTCCTTCCCGCCTCCTCTCCCCTCTCCTCTCCGTCGCCTCTCCCGTCTCCTCTCCCGTCTCCTCTCCCGTCTCCTCTCCCGTCTCCTCTCCCGCCTCCACTTTCAACAGCCATCCCCAATCCCGGTCCAATTGTGCGAAGAGACAAGATTAAGGATTCAGCGGGAAGGAGTTTAATGTTTGCGAAGGTCAAAGAAAACTCACGCGTTTACAGGACCGCAGCAGTGCTGGGTGGATCTCAGGTGAACCGACCCCTGCTCATGCCACGCGGGGAGAATTCCTAATGTCGGCACGGGAAAAGGATTTCGGCAGGAATATCACAACAATGAAGAATCGGCAACGCAGAGCATTTCTCGATACCGACGGTCAGGTAAAATCAGGAATTTAGATTCAGCACTTTCCGTGACAAAAACTATGGCTTTTGGTCGACCAACCGTAGCCTTAAATAAAATGGATGATTTGTGGCCTCGGCGATGGCGTAAAACCAACAGGGAAAGGCGAAGAAGCTAAGCCGCGTGAGCGCGTGAAAGTAGTGACGCCATGTAACCACATAAGCTAAAAACGTCGTATTCTTCTTCTAAGGAAACTTCTTAATAAGCTCGTCATAAGCTAAGATCATTGGCGCCTATTATAGGAAGAGCAGAGGCAAGCTTGCGATCGCACGAGTTGAGCAATTCCCGCCTTGTGAGGGTCGACACAGTACATAGCCATTAATAATTTACAACTATGCCTATGTTGAGAGAGCCATGCCGGCGAGCGAGTGATGTGATGATGTTGATCACTTGGAGCCTGCCGCCCAGCCGAAAGAAGGAAAGTCAGGGAAGGGAAGGGGGAAGGTATGTATTGTGGGAGGGTGAGGGCGTGTCACGTGTAGCCCGTTAGCGCTAAGTACCATACCCAACCGATTGTGATTCTGCTGGAACGCCGGAAATCTCAAAACAACTCCTTGAGACATGGTTGGATGAACTGTGAAGACATGCCGCTAGTGTTCACTTTCACATATACACGAAGAGATCGGTTTGATGCGGTGAAGTGAGCAAACAAATGGGCCATGCTGACGTGACGAAAGTTGGTACCAACCCCACGAGAACACTCAAGTCACAGTGTTACGGGTGCAATGGATCGAGGTAGCGAGGATTGCACTAAGGTGTCAAACGAGTACAAAATGTGAGTGAAGGCATGAGCGAACATTTATACGCGAAACATGCAAACGGTAACGCGGTGCGTGCAAGCTAGCTAGTGCTGCGCTGACAGCGAGGCTCGGGCTAGTCCCGAAGCGTAGGCCGACACGGCCGGGCCAGCAGTGCGAGGTTTGGTGAAACAGTGCGCACGAAGTTGGCGAAGCCCCGTTAGCAGTAACGGGCGAACAACGGCTGCTGCTGTACGCGATGTTGTAGGGCGCGCTAAGGAATGGCGAGAAAATTCCTTACACTACCCCCCCCCCCTCAAGAAGCCCCCTCCGCTACGCGAGTGCGTGTATATCGCGGAAACCCCGGCTCCTCAGGTACACTTGCAGGGCAGGGTGGTTTTCGATGTTGGCCAGGGGCACCCAGCTATCATCAGTTGGCGTGCGGTCCTTCCAGCGAACGAGGAATTCAATCCTCCTGATTCCCGTGGGGTGTCGAATTCGATGGCTCTGGATTTTTTCGGGCTCGATGATCGGCTCCGATGCAGGGCGAGTCATAGATGGCGGATGGTGACGAGGCAGTTGGCTTGTGGTTGGGATGTATGGGCGAAGCAGGCTGACGTGGAATGAAGGGCTGATGTACCAGTCTGTCGGCAACAGTAGGTGGGCTGTCACTGGGGTAATCATGCTGATTTGGAATGGTCCACAGTAGCGCGGTCGCAATTTCGGTACGACGGGCAGTCTTAAGTTCTGTGTGTCGAGCAGTACGTAGTCTCCTGACTGGTACGTGACTGGGCGGCGGGGGCGGTCAGCGTTGCGCTTAGCGATGACATTTGCCTTTTTAATTGCTTCGGCGGCTCTGGTGCGGGCAGCTTGCAGAATTTCAGCGAATTGCTATGCACGTGGCGTTGGGTTGTCCGGACTCGGCGTCATGGGCACTGTAGGGTTTTGGGGTTTAGGGTTTAGTCGGGGCTGTAAATCAGGATGTCGTCGAGGTACACGATGACACACTTATCTAAAAGCGGGCGGAAGGCTTCGTTCATGGTCGTTTGAAAAGTGGTGGGGGCGTTGGTCAGTCCGAAGGACATGACTGTGTATTTGAAGGATCCGTAGCGTGTTCGAAAGGCTATCTTGGGGCAGTCGGGTGGGTTGACGCGAATCTGGTGGTAACCTCCCCTAAGGTCGATTTTCGAGAAAACCTGGGCTGTGCGCAGTTGGTCGATCAGTTCGTCGGCTCGCGGGATGGGGTAACGGGATTTAATGGTAACCCTGTTCAGTGCTCTGTAGTCTATGTACATGCGAAAACCCCCGTCCTTCTTCGGCATGAACAGTATCGGTGTTGCGAAGGGTGACGAACTCGGGCGAATGAACTCCATTTCAAGCAGGTAATCCAGCTGCTTTCTCAGTTCGTCCAGTTCAGGTTGGGTCAGTCGGAATTGTCGCTGTAATGTCGGCTGTGCCCCCGGTTCTAGTTCTATCCTGTGGTCGTGCGGTCGTTGAGGTGGCAGTCCCGTCGGCAGATCGTCCGGAAAAATGTCACTGTACTGCTTCAGGAGTGCTGCCAGGTCATCCGGTACGTCGGCTAGCAGTTTCTGTAAACCCCCCCCTTTGTCTGCTGCCTCGGCTTCCCGAATGTCAACCACGTACACGTCAGCCCCTGCCGCTACGGCGCATTTCATCGTGATCGCGTTGACACGTACCGACGAACACTCAGGCGAGCCCCAGCGAGGTAAGGCGATGTTGTTACCGTTCACTCGCACGGTGCAGTCACCCGTCGTCCAGTCGATTCGCGGATTGTGTCGTCGCAGCCAATCACGACCGAGTAAAATGTCGGTTCCGTCGAGGGTCGTTGCAAGCATTTCCTGGCTAAACGTGAAGTTACCCCCGCATCGAATCCGAACCCGGTCTACGCGTTCCCGTATCGCCAGTGGCGTGCCGTCGACCAGTCTTGCGTCAATCTCAGGTAAGCATCTGTCCAGTGGCAGTTTCAGTTTCCGTGCTGTGGCAGTGTTGATAAGGCTGTGGCTGGCTCTCCCGTCTACGAAGATTTTAACTAAGTCGGTCCCGATTTTCCCACTAAGCAGTATGGGGCTGTCTACTGTAGTACCCTCCTTATTCGGCCGGGTGTGGTCGATTGCGTGAACCGGCACAATCACTCGGTGAGGGTCGGTTGGGTCGGGCGAGTGGCGTGACCTGTCAGTAGAGGGCCCGTCTGCTACTGACTCCCAGCGTTTCCCTGCTGCTTGGTCTGTTTCTGCTGCTCAGCTTCCCCCTTTCCCTTAGCGTTTTCCGGGCATTCGCTCTTACGGTGTCCCGGCCGATTGCACGCGAAGCAGCGCCCTTTGAACGGTGCGGCAGCGGCATTCGCGGCGGCGGCACGTATCGTAGCGCCCTCGTTCGTCCCACGAGACCGATGTCCCCAGTTGTTGCTTCCGTAGGACCCCGGTCTCTGTCGGCGGAAGAAATCGAGCTTCTCCGCCATGGCGAGAATCTCCTGAAAATCGGTGACGCCGCGAAGTTGGATTTCCTGAGCGATGTCGTGCTTCAGGCCGCCGATGTAGCGGTCGATGCGCTCGCTCTCGTGCATGTAACCCACTTGCTCGCATAGCGCCAGAAACCCGCTCGTGTAGTCCTGGACGGAACCGAGTTGGCGCCAAGTGCGGAGCTTCTGTCGCGCCGCGATCGAAGCCGCAATTGGCTCAAACCGAGCGCGCAGACCTGCGCACCACGCGTCCCACGTGCGATATTGGGGCACCTCCACGAAATACAACGGCGCCCAGGGTCCGGTTTGTCCTTCCCGTGTCGGTAGAGTCGCGTAGTCCACCGGCTTCGTGACGATGACACGCCACCAGTCCATGGCGGGTCCTCGCAGCAACGACACAACGTAACGAATCTTCGCCGTATCCTCTGAGACGTAGTTCGCGTTGAAGAAGACGTTCAACGTGAATAGCCACGCCTGAACGGTAGGACCACCCCGTTGACTCGGGTCAAAGCATGGCGGATGCTGCGGCTTCAGCGGCATCAGCGACGGTAGTGTTGATTCGCCAGCCGGCACAGAAATCGTGACTCGAGGCTGACTCCTGGCCGCATTCGTCGCGTCGGGGTGTGTCGTGCCGTGGTCGTCGTCTCCGTCGTGGCAGACGATGCCATCACTGGCCGCGCTCGCGGGTTGCCCCACACTTCCATGTTGCGATGTCTGTGGCGCGGGCTCTACCGGAGTGCTAGGTGCTTGAGATTGTGCTTGCTGTGCTCTTGCGACGTCATTTTGGAGGGACGTACGTTCTGCCGTCAGCGCCGCGATTTCTTCGGAGCTTTCGCGGATTTGCCGCAGCAGTTCGTTCAAGTGCTCCTGCGTGAGGGTGGTGACGTCGATGTGTTCGGCCATTACGAAGGGCGTCGGCTCGGCTTAGTCTAGGCGCAGTCGTGGCTGCACGCGTTTACGAGAGAACGCGAGGACATCGGCTCCTAGGGGCTAAGGTGCGTGAGTCCCTTCGAGTGAAAAATCAAAAGTTGATTTCCTGGGGTGCGGAGATGCGCGGTCCGAAAAGAAAAGAGGCTCTGATACCAAGTGTTACGGGTGCAATGGATCGAGGTAGCGAGGATTGCACTAAGGTGTCAAACGAGTACAAAATGTGAGCGAAGGCATGAGCGAACATTTATACGCGAAACATGCAAATGGTAACGCGGTGCGTAAGAGCTAGCTAGTGCTGCGCTGGCAACGAGGCTCGGGCTAGTCCCGAAGCGTAGGCCGACACGGCCGGGCCAGCAGTGCGAGGTTTGGTGAAACAGTGCGCGCGAAGTTGGCGAAGCCTTGTTAGCAGTAACGGGCGAACACCGGCTGCTGCTTTACGCGATGTTGTAGGGCGCGCTAAGGAATGGCGAGAAAATTCCTTACACACAGTCGTGTTACACTAGACTTCCTTATTGTCTCCTTTTACCGTAGATGTAGCTTGACTTGTCCTGCAGCTTACCATACCCATCCAATGGCACACTCAATAATAAACTGGACAACCTCCTTTAAGATGTGTACATGCCAATAGGCAATTGACTACGAATAACGTATAATCACGGCATCCATCCATGCCAAGTTGATATTTTTTCATTGAAGCGAAGGTGGTAGTGTAGCAATCATATGCTCAATTTTCTCCACCACCTGTGCGGCCGTCGGCCGTTGCTTCACATCCTGCTGAAGCATCCACTCCACCAGCCTATGGAACGACGCGGGGTACCCCACCACCTCCCCTCCTGCTCCTCCCGCAGCAGAGAAACCAGAAAAGTCACCTCCAGACGAACCAGGAGCGTCCATTAGAGCAGGGGAGGGAGAGGAGGAGGAGGCGGGGAGGGGTGGATGTGGCCATTTGATGGTGCCGCTCATAACTGCGAGCTGCAGGCTGCCTCCTGATTCGCCTAGGGAGAACTCGAAAGGGGACTGCCCATACCTGGTTAAGAACAGAGAGATAAAGAGGGGGAGAAATGCGGAGAAATGGAGAGAAAAGGCGAGGGAGCGGAGGCAGGAAGCAAGAGGAGAAAGCGGGATTGGGAAGAAATGGGGAGAAAGGGGGAGAAGAACAGGGAGATGAGAGAGGAGGAAGAGGTGGGAAGGGGCGGGTGGGGCCATTTGATGGTGCCGCTCATAACTGCGAGCTGCAGGCTGCCTCCTGACTCGCCTAGAGAGAACTCAAAGGGGGACTGGCCGTACCTGGTTAAGAACAGAGAGATAAAGAGGGGGAGAAATGCGGAGAAACGGAGAGAAAGGGAGGGGGAGCGGGGGCAGGAAGCAAGGGGGGTAAGGGGGAGGGGGGAGAAAAGGGGAGAAAGGGGGAGAAAAGGGGGAGATGGGGGAGGAGGAGGAGGCGGGGAGGGGCGGGTGGGGCCATTTGATGGTTCCACTCATAACTGCGAGCTGCAGGCTGCCTCCTGATTCCCCTAGGGAGAACTCGAAAGGGGACTGCCCATACCTGGTTAAGAACAGAGAAATAAAGAGGGGGAGAAATGCGGAGAAATGGAGAGAAAAGGCGAGGGAGTGGAGGCAGGAAGCAAGAGGAGAAAGCGGGATTGGGAAGAAATGGGGAGAAAGGGGGAGAAGAACAGGGAGATGAGAGAGGAGGAAGGGGTGGGAAGGGGCGGGTGGGCCCATTTGATGGTGCCGCTCATAACTGCGAGCTGCAGGCTGCCTCCTGACTCGCCCAGGGAGAACTCGAAAGGGGACTGGCCATACCTGGGGTTTGAGAAAGAAGAGAAAAAGAGGCAATGGGAAAAAAGAGGGGGGGGGGGGGGGGGGGGGGAGGGGGAGATAAGGGAGAGGAAGTGGCAGGTAGGTGGGGAGGGGCCGGTGGGGGCCATTTGATGGTTCCATGCATAACTGCAAGCTGCAGGCTGCCTCCTGACTCGGCCAGGGAAAACTCGAAATCGGACTGCCCATACCTGGGGTTCAGAAACGAGAGAAAAGAGTGAGGAAAAAAACAAGGAACAAACTGGGGTTGAGAAGGGAGGGAAGGTAAGAGTGGTTTGGAATGAGAATTATGGTATGTGTGGAGAAAGAGGACGTTCAGGGAGCTGCTCCCTTACGAGAATACACATATCGTCACAATTACCCACAGCCACTGTTGCATAGCTCGTTGTCAACTCTGCCTACAGTCACACTCACATGGTGGCGTAGAGGGTGCATCCCAGCGATTACACGCCATTCTATGCCACCCTGCCTCGACTTACAATCACAATACTGATATGCTCAACTGCCTACAGTCACACTCACATGGTGGCTTAGCGAGTGCATCCCAGCGATTACACGTCACTCGGGCAACCCCTTTGAGTCAACTCAAAAGCCACCTTGTCACACTCACATGGTGGCTTAGAGAGTGCATCCCAGCGATTACACGTCACTCGGGCAACCCCTTTGAGTCAACTCAAAAGCCACCTTGTCACACTCACATGGTGGCTTAGAGAGTGCATCCCAGCGATTACACGTCACTCGGGCAACCCCTTTGAGTCAACTCAAAAGCCACCTTGTCACACTCACATGATGGCTTAGAGAGTGCATCCCAGCGATTACACGTCACTCGGGCAACCCCTTTGAGTCAACTCAAAAGCCACCTTGTCACACTCACATGGTGGCTTAGAGAGTGCATCCCAGCGATTACACGTCACTCGGGCAACCCCTTTGAGTCAACTCCAAAGCCACCTTGTCACACTCACATGGTGGCTTAGAGGGTGCATCCCAGCGACCACACGTCACTCCTCTCATCAATATCCATCTCACTCGGGCAGTCCCAAAACTCTGACACTCAGTGAACCGCTGAACAGTGCTGCGGCGCTCATTACAGTCACATCAGCCTACAGTCACACTCACATGGTGGCATAGAGAGTGCATCCCAGCGACCATACGGCACTCTATGTCTCCCTGCCTACAGTCACTGTCACATTACTGAGATACAAGTCTGCCTGCAATCACACCAGCATACAGTCACACCTGCCTCTAGTCACATCCGCCTACAGTCACACTCACATGGTGGCATAGAGGGTGCATCCCAGCGACCACACGTCACTCCTCTCATCAATATCCATCTCACTCGGGCAGTCCCAAAACTCTGGTGCTCGGTACGCTGCTGAACAGTGCTGCGCCGCCCATTCCTGTGACGGAATCAAAGCCAGCAAACGAAAGGAATATAGAGAGAAAAAAGCAGGTCAGCTAAGAAATCCGCTGAGCTCTAAACGCGTCTGAACAGTGCTAATTTCCCCCCAAAAAAGGATCTGTTTGAGAGAACAGATTAGATCCAGAGAAGGAAGGGGAGAGAATGCAAAACACAAGACTAGGGCAGAGTCATAAGTTAGGATCTCAGCATGTTCATGCTTTTGAAAGAAAGGAAAGAATAGAAAAGTAAAAACAGTGACCTGCAAGGACAAGGCCTGGTTGCGGGAGGTGATGTGTCTCCTGGCAGGCGTGGTGGAGCCAAAGTCCAGAATCGTCACCACAATGTGTGGCAGGAAAAACACGCATGCCCATTCATACGTACCTGCAAAGACAAGACCTGGTTGCGGGAGGTGATGTGTATCCTGGGAGGAGTGGTGGAGCCGAAGTCCATAATCGCCACGGCAACATCTGATGCCGACGCTGTATACTTCAGTGTACCCAGTACATGCATGCTAAGAGGCAGTGTGAGGTAGTGAGAGGTAGTGAGAGGTTATGAGCGGCGCTGAGAGGAAGTGAGAGGGACTGACCTGCAAGGACAGGGCCTGATTGCGAGAGGTGATGTGTCTCCTGGCAGGAGTGGTGGAGCCAAAGTCCATAATCGCCACAGCAACATCCGATGCCGATGCTGTATAGTTCAGTGTACCCAGTGCATGCATGCTAAGAGGCAGTGAGAGGGAGTGATGTGCCTCCTGGCCGAAGTGGTGGACCCGAAGTCGATAATCTGATGCCGATGCTGTATACTTCAGTGTACCCAGTGCATGCATGCTAAGAGGCAGTGAGAGGTAGTGAGAGGTTATGAGCGGCACTGAGAGGAAGTGAGAGGTAGTGAGAGGTAGTGAGAGTTAGTGAGAGGTAGTGAGAGGTAGTGAGAGGTAGTGAGAGGTAGTGAGAGGTTGTGAGCGGCGCTGCGAGGAAGTGAGAGGCACTCACCTGCAACGACAGGGCCTGGTTGCGAGAGGTGATGTGTCTCCTGGCAGGAGTGGTGGAGCCGAAGTCCATAATCGCCACCGCAACATCCGATGCCGATGCCGTTGGTAACCGCTCCAATGGCACTCCCTCCCCTGCTCTCTCCCCTGCTCCCTCGCCTCCTGCTGCTCCTCCTACTACTCCTGCTGCTTCTACCCCCCCGTTCCGCCCACCTGTGCTAGCCTTTCCTGCTTCTCCCGCTTCTCCTCCTCCCGTAGCAGTACCAGCAGCAGAGGGAAATGCAGGAAAGGCACCACCGCCACCACTACCACCGGGGGCAGGAGAACCAGCACCAGCACCACTACTGCCTAGACCTGTTATAAAAGCATCATCTCTCTCTGCTACACCTGTCATGCAGATACCATCCCAACCACCTTTACCTATCCCCCCTGTGGCCCCGTGTCCTCCCCCAAAGGCTATGAGAATGTTCCCTGGCTTGACGTCGTTGTGGGCTAGAGGGGGCAAGCATGCATGCATGTGTGCAAGGCCGGAGGCAACCTGAGAAGAAAGGGAGGGGATAGGGGAAGGAGAGGGGAAAAAGAGCTAGGCTATGAGGACGCTTCCTGGCTTGACGTCGTTGTGGGCTAGAGGGGGCGAGCATGCATGCATGTGTGCAAGGCCACATGCAACCTGGGAAGAAACGAAGGGGAAAGATTGGGAAGTGGGGAGGGGTATATGCCATTGTGTGCACACATAGCGCACTCCCTGTGACTCTGTGCCTACCAAATGCTATGACCAATGTATGCATGCAAAGACGTGACTGTGAGCATTTGCCACAGTGGGGCATGTGTGTGTGTAATATACAGTCGGGCATCGCCATGAAGCACGCGTAA
Organism: Closterium sp. Naga37s-1; assembly: GCA_947471745.1. Classification (NCBI taxonomy): domain Eukaryota; kingdom Viridiplantae; phylum Streptophyta; class Zygnematophyceae; order Desmidiales; family Closteriaceae; genus Closterium; species Closterium sp. Naga37s-1. Next base: position 224,364 of record CANJKZ010000830.1, read on the forward strand.
ACGTAGCAAGACGATGAAGCATGCGTAAATGTAGCAAGACGATGAAGCATGCGTAAACGTAGCAAGACGATGAAGCATGCGTAAACGTAGCAAGACGATGAAGCATGCGTAAACGTATCAAGACGATGAAGCATGCGTAAACGTAGCAAGACGATGAAGCATTCGTCAACGTAGCAAGACGATGAAGCATGCATAAACGTAGCAAGACGATGAAGCACGCGTAAACGTAGCAAGGCGATGAAGCATGCGTAAACGTAGCAAGACGATGAAGCATGCCTAAACGTATCAAGACGATGAAGCATGCGTAAACGTAGCAAGACGATGAAGCATGCGTAAACGTAGCAAGACGATGAAGCATGCGTAAACGTAGCAAGACGATGAAGCATGCGTAAACGTATCAAGACGATGAAGCATGCGTAAACGTAGCAAGACGATGAAGCATGCGTAACCGTAGCAAGACGATGAAGCATGCGTAAACGTAGCAAGACGATGAAGCATGCATAAACGTAGCAAGACGATGAAGCATGCGTAAACGTAGCAAGACGATGAAGCATGCGTAAACGTAGCAAGACGATGAAGCATGCGTCAACGTAGCAAGACGATGAAGCATGCATAACTGCTAGAGTGGGGCATTCGAGAGAAAAGCAAACAGAACCAATACCTGGCTGATAATGGAGAGCACTTGAAGTGGTGAGAAGCGGTGGCCTCTACCGGGCTGCGACCCCTTGGGCTTCTAAGTCGACTCAATAATGAAGCGTCCATTACCTGGTTGATAATGGTGAGCACTTGAAGCGGTGAGAAGCGGTGGCATCCATTACCTGGCTGATAATGGAGAGCACTTGAAGCGGTGAGAAGCGGTGGCCTCTACCGGGCTGTGACCCCTTGGGCTGAGCCATCCACCCGACATGGTCTTGAATGGTACCGTCCCGGTAGACTGGGAAGACGAGATATGCCTCCTTGGTGCCCTGCTGCTGCTGCAATGGGGTTAGGGCAACAAGAGGGATTGCGAGAAGTGGTCCGAAGTGGTGAGAAGCGGTGGCCTCTACAAGAGGAAAGTTGCGACCCCTTGGGCTGAGCCATCCACCCGACATGGTCGTGAATGGTGCCGTCCCGGTAGACTGGGAAGACCAGGTACGCCTCCTTGGTGCCCTGCTGCTGCTGCAGTGGGGTGAGAGCAACAAGTGGGATGGTGAAAAGCGGTGAGAAGCGGTGGACCCTACCAGAGGAGGGCTGCGACCCCTTGGGGTGAGACATCCACCCGACATGGTCTTGAATGGTGCCGTCCCGGTAGACTGGGAAGACCAGGTACGCCTCCTTGGTGCCCTGCTGCTGCTGCAGTGGGGTGAGAGCAACATAAGGGAATGAGAGAGGCTTAGCCTGAGCCATCTACTATGCGGCATGGTCGTGAATGGTGCCGTCCCGGTAGACTGGGAAGACCAGGTGCGCCTCCTTGGTGCCCTGCTGCTGCTGCAGTGGGGTGAGAGCAACATAAGGGAATGAGAGAGGCTTAGCCTGAGCCATCTACTACGCGGCATGGCCGTGAATGGTGCCGTCTCGATACACAGGGAAGACCAGGTACGCCTCCTTGGTGCCCTGCTGCTGCTGCAGGATTGAAGGGAGTGGAATAGTGAGGGAGGGGGGTGTGGGGGGTGGGAGGGAGAGAAAGAGAGGATAGAAAGTGGGGAGGGAGGAGAGGAAAAGGAGGTCAATCAGGTTGGGGAATCACGCTAGAGAGTTAATGTGGTAAGGCAGAGCGGTAAAGGAACCCAGGAATTACCTTGGGTGACACTATGGCGTGTTCCACTAAAGGAAGCACGCTGGGAAACGAAATTGGGAGTTGACATGGCAAATCAGGAAGGGAGAGGAACCCAAGAGTTACCTTGGATGACACTATAGCGTGTTCCACTAAAGGGAGCAAGCTAGGATGATCGAGTTTTGATGCGACGTCGATTTCGGCCTTCACCAGCAGCAGCTGCTCCTTGGTCTGTATCAGAAACTTCTTTAACGCGTATGTGTTGTCAGCTGGAGGAGAGAGGGGGATAGAGAAAATAAGCACAGCAACTATTTTGTCTGTATCAGAACTTATATAACGCGTATGTTTTGTGAGGTGGACGAAGGATGGAGTGGGGGACACAAAGGGAGACAAGATTGTGGGAAATGAAGGTGGGAAAGTGGAGCATGTAAAAGGTTTATAGCGAGGATAAACCTCGTTAAGTGCAAAATCAGTTACAGGGGTCTTACGAGAGACGTATTTCCGTTTCGGTTTGGCTGGAACAGCTGGATTGACGTCCGTATCATCCGCTGATCCTGCATTTTCCTCTGACTTTCGGGGTTCTGCAGCCTTGTCATCACCGCTAGTCTCCACGTCAGCAGCTGGATCCGACAATGCATCTGCACCATCGACGGCGCTGCTGCGGCTGCTACCGGTTTCGCGAACTAGGTAAACGAAAGCGTAACCACCTTCGCCCAGGTTCTGCACGATGCGGAACCGTCGCCCGTTGACCTTCACCTCCTCGCCACTACTCACAGCATCATAAATCGCCGCCAAACCAGACCACGTGCAACCCATTAGGTCTTTAATATCCTTTAATTCCCTAATATCCTTAAAATCTTTCACGTTGCTGCTGTTCCGGGCAGCCCCGTGACGAAAAGTTTCGACCAGGTGATCGACGTTTTGCGTCACTTGTTTCACGCGTTCGCTTTCAAAAACGTTATCGACAAGCTTCTCTACGTTCTGTTTCACGCCTTGGCTACCTGCGAACACGCTCTCGTACAAACGGGACAGGCCCTCGGCCACACCGTGAGCCTGGGTCGGAGGCTCCACAGAACCACCCTGGACCCCTCTAGAACCGCTCTGGACCCCTTCAGATTCGCCTTGACCCCTGGCGAACACACTGTCGTACCAACGGGAGAGTCCTTGAGAGTTCATGTGACGAGGCTCATGCTCGCCGCGAAGATCGGAAAAATGATGGCGATTTTGTTGTTCTGGCGGACCCTAAAATGGAGCTTGAAGCCAAGACGCTAAGGCTAGTACCAGATATGCTACATGAGGTAATAAGCTATTGCAGCAGAGTCAAAGGTCACTAAAGCAAGCCTGGCTGTTGTGAGGAATGCCGCGAGTCTCGAGGGACTAGATCCTCCAGGGACCAATCTCATGTGGTTTTGTTACAGAGATCCAACGGCAGCGAATAACCTAAGGACGGGGACACTCGCATCGAGTTCGGCAATCGAACGTGCAAAATCGATCTGCTACCGCACTGAAAACCTGAAAAACGTTTCCTAAAGAAAAAAACCGTCAAAACCGAACCTACGGGAGGTTCAATCGCCAAAATCGAAGCGAGTGCCCGCGTCCTAAGGACGCGTCAACTCCGGCAAAATTTGGCGATCGATCCTGCAGAGGTTCGATTTTTGACTGGGTTAAAGTTGCAATTGCGGAATTTTAGTGCGGTTGACAATCTATATTGTACGATCGATCGCCGTTTTGCAGGAGTTGACGCGTCCTAACGGGATGTTCCCAAGGTGCGGCTTTTGGTGATGGTTTGCCCAGCCGTGATTCGCTGGTTTTGCTGGACATTTGTAGGTCGCAATTGTACGCGATTATAGCAATTCGTTCGCTTTGTGAAAGAAATGCTTGTAGCTCCTTTACAAAAGGGAGGAAAAGCACGTAAAACGATTCTTGGCAAAAGATCGACTCCACTGGGGATCGAACCCAGAATCTCTGGTTCCGTAGACCAGCGCCTTATCCATTGGGCCATGGAGTCACGTTCAATTTGCAGACGATAATTTATTCTAAAATGTTTATCAAGGGGTGCATTTCCAGTATCAGTCTTCCACAACCATCACGCGCCACCATGAGCAGCAGCAGCGCCGTCACGTCGCTCCGGCTCTCACTCACCCACCCGCACCTTCTGCAGCCTCGGTGTGGGTCTGAGGGACGTCAATCATGCACCAACCCGCGAGCATCGCTGACATGTCATCAACCCTATCCTCGCGATGTCACGCGTCGTAACCTTCCTGTCGTTGACTGGAGACGCGTCGCGGGCGGCGTTGCTTGCGCGCTTCGTAGCTCAGATAGTGGAACAGGGTCAAAGCCGAAATTCGCGCAGCTTTGCCTTCCTCAATCCCAGAATAGAGTATCCCAGTCCCATGGGTTACATCTCGCCTGCACGTTCAACGGACGTCACGTTCCCAGAGCAACTGAACGCTCCCTGGGAGCAAATGGAGGGAAATTCAATTCGGGTCAGATGAACGTTTTTCCTCCTGGTCGGGACTAGCTGCGCCAGGAAGGTTCGCCACTGTTTCGGCCGAGCCGGTATCTGAGAGTGAGGCGAGTAGAGCAGCGCGTGGAACTGTGCGGTGTAGATCCGGCGCGGATAATAACGAGACGGAGAATGACTCTAGCGCGGACGGGGAAGCCGGGTTGGCGGAGGCGGAGGGGGAGAAGGCTTGGTGGGCGCAAGGGTGGGACGTGCCGTGGGGGTGGCGGGAGACAGGCATCGGAATGAGCGCGTGGATCTCCAGGTATGTACTTATAACGAGTGTTGCATATAACGGGGATAAATGAAGGCTTGGTGGGCGCAAGGGTGGGACATGCTGTGGGGATGGCGGGATTCAGGCATCTGAATGAGCGCGTGGATCTCGAGGTATGTGCTTATAACGAGTGTTGCTTATAACAGGGAGAGGAGCAGTGTGCGTGCAAGTGTGGGACGTGCCGTGGGGATGGAGGGAGACGGGCATCGAAATGAGCGCGTGGATCTCGAGGTGTGTACTTATAGTGAATGCTGTTGATAAGGAGGATAGTGGTGTGCTCAACACTTCCGCCGCACCCCCTTCTTCTTCCACCCGTCTTCCCCCCTCCCCAACCCCTCATGTCTTTTCCCAGCTTCATATTTGAGGGCATAGCCATGCAGAACGCCTGTCTCAAGCTTGGCTGGGCCCCCTGGAGGGGCACGGATCTCGGTCACATTCCCACCCCACCCCACCCAATCCCACTCCACCAATCTTCCCCCCCCTCCCTCCTCCCCAGCTTTATCTTTGTGGGCATAGCCGTGCAGCTGGCGTGTCTCAAGCTCGGGTGGGCGCCCTGGAGGGGCACAGATCTCAACGACGAGGCGCTCTTTCTGCTCATCAACCATTCGTGTGTGCTTGTCCCCGATCTCCTCCCTTCCTCCGCCCTCCCACCCCCCCCCCAGCTTCATATTTGTGGGAATAGCCGTGCAGCTCGCCTGCCTCAAGCTCGGGTGGGCGCCCTGGAGGGGCACAGACCTCAACGACGAGGCGCTCTTTCGCTCATCAACCAGTCGGCTGTGTGTGTGCGCATATCCCCCCTTTCCGCCCTTCCTTCCTTGGCCCTCCCCACCGCACTTCCAGCTTCATATTCGTGGGCATAGCCGTGCAGTTAACTTGCCTCAAGCTAGGCTGGGCGCCCTGGAGGGGCACGGATCTCAACGACGAGGCGCTCTTTCGCTCATCAACCAGTCGGCTGTGTGTGTGCACATATCCCCCCTTTCCACCCTTCCTTCCTTCCTTGGCCCTCCCCACCGCACTTCCAGCTTCATATTCGTGGGCATAGCCGTGCAGTTAACTTGCCTCAAGCTCGGGTGGGCGCCCTGGAGGGGCACGGATCTCAATGACGAGGCGCTCTTTCTGCTCATCAACCAGTCGGTGCGAACGGCATCAGGGATAGCCATCGTGTGGTTTGTCGCGCGCCCCTTCAACCCACTCTCCACCGACCTTTTCCACTGGGGTAGGTCCATTCGGGGAAAGATAGGTAGGTAGGTGCCTGTTGGGGTAGGTAGGTAGCTAGGTAGGTGCCTTCTGGGGTAGGTAGGTAGCTAGGTAGGTGCCTTCTTGAGTAGGTAGGTGCCTTCTTGAGTAGGTAGGTGCTTCTTGAGTAGGTAGGCGCGTTCTGGGTTGCTCTTTCTGCTCATCAACCAGTCGGTGCGAATGGCATCAGGAATCGCCATTGTCTGGCTTGTCGCCCGCCACTTCCAACCACTCTCCACCGACCCCTTCCACTGGGGTAGGTCCCTTCGGTTCGGGAAAGGTAAGTAGGTGTTAGAAATAGTCAGTCAACACTTTGTACTATATTCTATATCGGTTAGGTTACTTTGTAGGTTGGGTGTAGATTTGTAATCCCAACCCTATCTGGTTGGGATTCCCTCGTAATCCTGCAAATCTGCCAACTCACCAATTGGAGATTTGCTAGGATTCCCATCCCATCCTTTCTCTAGCTTTGCTCAACCCAACCCTGTTTGTACTTAAGGCCTAGTGCCTTCCTTATCAAGTAATCAGTTCAGTTCCAATTCTATCATGGTATCGAGCTAGTAAATTCCGCTCACGCGGAATCCGATCCTTGGCGTCCCGATGGTTCTCTCCTTCTAGGCTATGCCTATTTCGGTTCCCGGCTCCTACGCTTAGCGTTTTTCAGAAACTTCACATCGTCGCTCCGGTCAAGCGCGCATTCGGCTTCCTTCATCGCGCATCTCGTTTTTCAACGGCGACATTCTCAGCCTTCGACTTCCTTCATCGTAAGCTTCTGGTGTTTATATCTCCGTGGCAATTTTTCGCATCTTCTTAACTTCGAACAGGTTTTCAGCGGCGCAGCAGAACAGGTCCAGCGGCGCAGCGGAACAGGTTCAGCGGCGCAGCAGAACAGGTCAGCGGCGCAGCAGAGAAGCAGAACAGGTCAGCGGCGCAGCAGAACAGGTCAGCGGCGCAGCAGAGAAGCGAAACAGGGGCAGCAGCGAAGCAGATCAGGGGGCATCGGCGAAGCAGCATAACAGGGTATATTACGGGCATTCTATTGACAAAAGCGCGTTTCGGACTTCCTCAATTTCCGCTACGTATCGGAGACTTTAGCGCTGCGCTCCGCGCGTAATGGCAACTTCAACTTCCACTCTCGTCGGAAACCTCATCATCCTTAACCTCGCTCCCAACGGCACGAGCACCAATTTCGGGGAGTGGTGCTATGGAGTGGAGAAGCACCTCCTTAGCTCGGAGCTCAAGGGGATTTGCCTCAAGGACATCCTCCTCAACCGCGGCAAGGGGAAGATGCCTCTCCCTCCCGATCCTCTCGGCGAAGGCGCTGCTGCCACAGCCAAGCTTTCTTTCGACGCTAAGACCACCAAGTATGAGACGGACTTCAGTCTCTGGGAGCAGGCGGATGCGGCAGTGATTAGGGTTTTCATCACCACCACCCCAGTTGAGTTAGTCAAGTCCTACCGCACCTTCCGCTCCGCGCATGACATTTGGAAGTACCTCCAGGATCGTTTTCATGACAAAACTGCAGTGGGAGTTGCAATCCTCATTCCGCGCATGTTCCAAATCCGCCTTGATGAATGCCCGGGCATGGCAGACTACATCTCTGAAATCCGCAACATCCATGAGGAGCTCAAGGACATTGGGATCACCTTCTCCGAACAGGCACCTGCTGCTGGGCTACTCGTCGGACTCACCCCGGCCTACAACGTCACCAGTTCCATGCTCAAGCAGCTCCCCACCAAGGAACTCACCTTTGAGAAAGTCGCTTCGACCCTTCTCTCCGCCGAAAAGGACCTTGCAGCCCAGGCATCCGTCAATGCTGTGCGCTACTCCCCTGGCATCCCATTTCGTTCCCAGCAGGGCCAGAGGCGCAACTCCTTTCCCCCATGCCAGTACCTCACTAGGAAGGGTCCACGTGCGGGGCAGAAATGCAATGGCACCAACCACCCTGAGGCAACTTGCTTCAAGAAGCGAGATGACGAGTGGTATGACGTCCACGGTGTCTCCAAGGACAAGCGCCCTCCCAACTGGGCACCACCCCGTCGCGTGAACCAGGTCGAGGCAGTGGAGGAACCTGCTCAGGCATTTGCTAGTGCCCCATCTGATGTTCGCCTTAACCTGTTATTCTCTGGTGCTGGTCTTATTAATGAGAAGGGGTCGCAGTACATCGGTGTTTCAACCACACAGGGAATCGAGTTCATACTAGACAGTGGTGCCACCCACACAGTGCTTAAAGACCAAAGTGCCTTCGTTCCCTACCAGGCTCCCACCTCACTCCTTGGAGCCGATTCTAGCTTCTCCATCCAATGCCATGGGTCCTCCTTAGTCTCCTGTCCAGCTTTCCCATCCGGCACAGTCACTGGCATCTGTGCCCCCACCCTCCGCTACAACCTTCTTGCACAGCGGGAAATCCAACACGCAGGCGTGATCACCATCTTTCCCAATGATGTTGACTACTGTGACATGTTTGACGCCAAAACCGGACTCCATCTTGCCCGCTTCACCCTCAACTCCAACAACCTGTACACACTAGTTGTACCTCCCGTTCAAACATGCTCCCTCAACAACCTTCCGCTTCTATCCTCAGACTCCCCCTCATGTCACTGCCGCCTCCTCACTGACAAGACTATGCTATTTCATAACCGCCTCGGCCACATCAACTTCCGCGCACTTTCAGACCTTGCCACCAAACAACTCCTTCATGGGCTGCCCGCCTCACTTCCACAACCCCCCTCTCTTTCTGGACCGCCTTGCCTTGACTTTGCACAGAGCAAGCTTCGGGAACAGCCCCATCTCCCCACTGAGTCCATCTCTACAGCACCTCTCGATCGCGTACACATGGACCTTTGGGGTCCAGCTCCTGTTCGTTCCCGTGGCGGACACTTCTACTTCCTTGTCATCGTTGATGACTATTCCCGCTATGTGTCCGTTCACCTTCTCACCGCCAAGTCTGAAGCCCCAGCCATCATCATGGAATGGGCCAGGCAGGCTCATTCACACTTCAAAACCAAAATCAAGATTCTTCACTCTGACGGTGGCGGTGAATTCCGCAACAACACTTTCAAATCTTTCTGCTCAACTGAGGGTATTCGTCAGACCTTCACTCTCCCAGACAGCCCTCAACAGAACGGTGTTGCTGAGAGCCGAAACCGCATCCTGGTGCAGATTGCTCGCTGCCTCCTCACTCATGCTTCCGCCCCTCCCTCTCTTTGGGGATACGCCATGCTCCATGCTGCCGCCCTCCACAATCTCCATCCTCATCCTCACCACACCCACACCACCCCCGCAGAGCTGTGGACGGGTCAAAAGCCGTCCGTCCGCCCTCTTCGTGTATGGGGGTGCACTTCCTATGTCCTCCTCAACTCCCAAGCCCGTCGCGCAGCTGGCGGCAAGCTTGCTCCGAAAACAATCACGTGCGTGTACCTCGGGCACAACTCGGACTCGCCAGACTACCTCTTCCTCCATCCTCCCACCAACAAACTCTATCGCAGCCGAGATGTTTTCTTCGATGAATCCCACCCATTCTACCCCTCCTCCACAGTTTCTCCTTCTCCTCTGCCTCCCTCTCTTACTTGGGCTGACTTTGACAGCCTTCCTCCTGCCACCACTCCATCTCCTCCTCTTCCCGCTCCCTCCACAGTTTCCGACCCCCCGTCACCCGCTTCCCCATCCAGCACCACGCAGTCTCCGCCGCTCCAACCCGCCCCCGAGCCCATTCCTCTCAAAACCTACCATTGCCGTCATCCTGCTGCTGCTCCTCCTCCTGATCCAGCTCCTGCTCCTGATTTGGCTCCTGCTCCTGATCCAGCTGCTGTTCCTGATGCTGCCACTCCACCTGCTGCTTCCCCTCCTCCAGCTCCGCCTCCCTCCCCCATCGCTGGTCGCACCCGCTCGCGCAAAGCTCCCAAGCCTCTTTCCCTTTCCATTCGTGTCTCTCTCAATCCTCCTCCTGTCGGGGGTGATTATTCGCTCATGCCCTCCCTTTTTGAGGACAGACATGAGGAGTTAATTGAGATTGACTCAGCCATACACGCACTCTGCTCCCTCTTTCCAGATATCGCAGATATTGCCATTGTCGCGGAGTGTGAGGCCTTCATTCACACAGGAACTTTCACAGATGTCTTTGCTCCCTCCGGCGTCAACATTGTGAAGGGAAAATGAGTTTTCCGGGTGAAACAACTTCCAGGCGAGTTTCCCGTCTTCAAAGCCCGGTACTGTGCCAAGGGTTTTACCCAAAAGCATGGACTGGACTTCTTTGAGACATTCTCTCCCAAAACCTCCCACACTGCGCACCCTTCTCGATGTTGCCGCTCGAGATGACATGGAGGTTGACTGCATGGATGTGTCCTCTGCGTTTCTGCAAGGGATCCTTCGAGAGGAAATCTACATGGAGCGGCCCAAAGGATTTCCAGCTCCCTTTCCACCAGGCACAGTATGGAAGCTGAATCGACCAGTCTATGGCCTCAAGCAAGCACCCCGGGAATGGCACAACAAGCTCAAGAGCACCTTAGGGTCCCTCGACTTTCACCCATCCACCTCTGACCCCAGCCTCTTCATCCGAGCAACACCATCCCGCTTCTTCATCTTGGTTTATGTCGATGACATGATCCTTGTCACCAAGGATCAGACTGAGCTGGCAGCAGTCAAAACCGCACTTGGTGAGAAGCTGGCCATGAAGGATCTTGGGAAGCTGACGAACTATCTGGGCATGGAAATCACACGTGATCGCACGGCCCGCACCATCACCCTCTCGCAGAAGTTCTACATCAACAATGTTCTGACCAGGTTCAAGATGCAGGAAGCAGCTTCAATGCCCACCCCACTCTCTCTGCAGCACCAACTCACTGCACCCTCTGTTCCCTCACCTGAGCCTTGTGATGAGGCTTACCCCGAGCTCGTCGGTTCCCTCATGTACGCGATGATGTGCACTCGACCAGACTTGGCCTATCCAGTCAGTGTCCTGTCTCGCTACGTTGCACCTGGTCGCTTCACGAGCCACCACTGGTCTGCCGCCAAGCGGGTCCTCCGCTATCTCAAAGGCACACAGGACTATGTGCTCACTCTCGGCGGCTCTTCCCCTGTTCGCCTTGAGGGGTACAGTGACTCGTCCTATGCTGATGACCAGAGTGATCGGCGCTCTTCCCAAGGGTATTGCTTTACCCTTGGCAGTGGGGTTGTCAGTTGGCGCTCCACTCGGTCGTCTTCCGTCTCACTGTCGACCTGTGAGGCAGAGCTGTATGCCGGGACCATGGCTTCCCAAGAGGCCCGTTGGCTCTCCTTCTTGCTGGCAGAACTTGGGTATCCTCAACCAGCCCCAACGCTTTAGTGTGACAACGAGAGCACCATTCATCTCACAAAGGACCCCGTCTTCCACGGCCGCACCAAGCACATTGAGGTCCGTCACTACTTTCTTCGTGAGCTGGTGCAGCGCGAGCAGCTGAAGGCTGAACACATTGCCTCCGACTGCAACCTTGCTGACTTGTTTACCAAGTCTCTTGTTCGCCAAGACCACTACCGCCTCCTCTCGTCCATAGGTGTTGGGCCGCCATGTGGCTGAAGTGTTGTCAGCCTAGGGGGTGTGTTAGAAATAGTCAGTCAACACTTTGTACTATATTGTATATCGGTTAGGTTACTTTGTAGGTTGGGTGTAGATTTGTAATCCCAACCCTATCTGGTTGGGATTCCCTCGTAATCCTGCAAATCTGCCAACTCACCAATTGGAGATTTGCTAGGATTCCCATCCCATCCTTTCTCTAGCTTTGCTCAACCCAACCCTGTTTGTACTTAAGGCCTAGTGCCTTCCTTATCAAGTAATCAGTTCAGTTCCAATTCTATCAGTAGGTACTATGTAGGCGCCTTCTGGGGCAGGTGCCTCCTGGGTTGCTCTTTCTGCTCATCAACCAGTCGGTGCGAACGGCATCAGGCATAGCCATTGTCTGGCTTGTCGCCCGCCACTTCCAACCACTCTCCACCGACCTTTTCCACTGGGGTAGGTCCCTTCGGTTCGGGAAAGGTAAGTAGGTACTAGGTAAGCTCCTTCTGGGGCAGGTGCCTCCTGGGTTGCTCTTTCTGCTCATCAACCAGTCGGTGCGAACGGCATCAGGCATAGCCATCGTGTGGCTCGTCGCTCGCCCCTTCAAACCACTCTCCACCGACCTTTTCCACTGGGGTAGGCGTTTTATGGGGGTAGGTGCCTTCTTGATAGGTAGTAGGTGCCCTCTGGGGTAGGCGCCTTCTGGGGTAGGTGTCTTCTGGAGTACTCTTTCTTTCCTCGAATCCTTTTCTCCCTTCCATTTGCATCATCGGATCAAAGATGGTTGTCCTGGGCTTGTAGTACGGCATCTTAATTGACCGTTTTGTTGGTGTTTTAAGTGCGACTTGTCAAAAATAGACAGGTGGGCTGCAAAGGCCTTTCGCAGCCTACCTGCCTATTTTAGACATGTAGGGCATCTTGATCGGCCGTTTGAATGCTTCTTTTCCATGATCAGCCATCTTCATCCTTTCACTCCGCTCCTCCCCTTCTCTTTTCGACCTGTTCAGGTTTCGAGGACCCATTCAGTTGTCGCAAGGGGTGGTTGTCATGGGCCGGCGTGGGCGTCTTGACTGCTGGGCTCGTAGTTTTCGCCACTGCCACCGCCACAACGGCACTATCAGGAGGGATTGACCCGCCTAGAGAGGTACTGCCGTGGTGCTGTTGACTTCTGTTGAGTTGTGTTGACTTTTATTGACTTTTGCCTGCCTTGTATCGGCTGTCCTGGGCGCGTGTGGACGACTTGACTGCTGGGCTCGTAGTTTTCGCCACTGCCACTGCCACCACAGCGCTTTCAGGGGGAATGGACGCGCCCAGAGAGGTACTGGATTTGACTTCCATTGAGTTCTGTTGAGTCTGTTTCTCCTGAATTACTTGTCTTGGGTTGGTGTTATTTGTCTTCACACTTGACAGCTGGGCTTTGGGGATTGGTGCACCCAGAAAGGTATTGCTGTTGACTTTCATTGACTTTTTTTGAATTGCTTGTTGGTTTTGTGTTGACTCAAAAACAACAGGGAGAGAATGGAGAGGTGGTGAGAACGGCTTGGCGACATTAACACCAGCTTGGAGGATAAGGCGAATTGGGGTTTTTTGGAGACGCTTCTAGAGTGCTTGCAGCCATTACAAACTACAGAGCTTGAAGCCACGCGTCGTGTACTGGCTGCAAGCACTCTCAGAAGCGTCTCTCAATAACCCCAATTTGCCCTTTCCTCCATGCTTGTGTTCGTGTCGCTAAGTTCGTCCCACGATCTCTCAATTCTCTCCCTGTTGTTAGCTGCTTTGACTCTTGGGTCTTGGACTGCTGGGCTCGTTAACTTTTGTTGACTCGTGTTGACTTCAACTGGTGACGTGCTACTGCTGTTAATTTTTGTTGACTCGTGTTGACTTCACCTGGTGACGTGCTACTGCTGTTGATTCTTGTAGCCTAAGCTCAGCCTAGAAGAGATTAGGACAAGATACCTGTTGGATTAGGACGAGTCACCTGCTGGATCCAGGTCGAAACTTTATACGTATGCTTCTTGTTGATGTTTTCTTCCACCAGCAGTCGCACGCGCGCCCTCTGCTCCCTGTAGCTCCCCGCACTCACTGCTGCCAGGGCTTCTGAGATCAAACATTCCGAGCAGCATGCTGCCTGGGAGAGGGCCGGACCACCTTCGTACTGTGGTTATTCTGTTGCTTCCAGCAACGCTCACACACACTATGTCTCTTAACGTGAGGACGAGTCACCTGCTGGATCCAGGTCGAAACTTTATACGTATGCTTCTTGTTGACTCATGTTGACCTCCCCCATCACCCATCTTGCCTTCCCCCCACCCCCGCCACCAGGACGCAGATGCGTTGGTGCAAGTTCTGCCCATAATCGCCGCCTCCCCTTTCAGCACCGGTGCTCTATTATTTGTTGCCAGTGTGCTCTTAATTCCCCTCTCTCCTCATCTCCTCACTCATCTCCCCATTTTCCCCTTTTTCTCCCGTGCCCTCCTCTCTCCATACCAGGACGCAGATGCGTTGGTGCAAGTGTTGCCCATAATCGCCGCCTCCCCCTTCAGCACCGGTGCGCTCATCTTCGTGGCCGGTGTGCTCGCCCCCATCCTCGAAGAAACCATCTTTCGAGCCTTCCTCCTCACTTCCCTGACAAAATGGTAGGTCATGCCATGCCATGCCATGCCATGCCATGCCATGCCGTGCCGTGCCGTGCTGTGCACTAGGATGGAGGTAGGTCACTTCCTCGTATTTCCTTTTAGCACTGGCGCCGGTCACTTCCTCGTATTTCCTTTCATCTTCGTCGCTGGTGTGCTCGCCCCATCCTTGAAGAGACTATTTTCCGAGCCTTCCTGCTCACATCCTTGACCAAGTGGTGAGTCGTGGCAAGTGGGTATGCCAATTATATGTGCCAGAGGGTAGGGCAGAGCGTAACCTTCCTCTATAGGTTCGCTCATATTCTTTGCCTCTCGCCTTCGTCGCCGGTGTGCTCGCTCCCATCCTCGGGGACACCATCTTCCGGGCCTTCCTGCTCACGTCCCTAACCAAATGGTGAGCTAGTTGCTCACTAGCTTCCTTAATGTGAGGTCGGTCTTTGCTGCTGCCCACATGACCCTCCCCTAGCTGTTTCTCCTCCCCTCACCCACTCTCTCCCTTCTTTTCCCCCCTTGGTAATACTGCGTTCCACCAGGATGCTTGTACCTCTTGAAGTGGCAGGGAGCGTGCATTCCACCAGGACGCCAGTACCTCTTGCCACATGACTCCCAACGAGTTCCGTGCCTCTGGCAGTCGCAGGCACTGCCTAAACATGATTGAGGCGTCTCATATCTCTCAGCCCGATCTTTTCCCTGTTTCCCACCACCCTGTTTTTCTCCCTCATTCCATCAGGATGCCTGTTCCTCTGGCGGTGGCAGGTAGTGCGTGCGCCTTTGCTGCTGCCCACATGACTCCCAACAAGCTCCCTGTCTCCTCCTGCCCTCTTCCCTTTTTTTCTCCCTCATTCCATCAGGATGCCTGTTCTTCTGGCGGTGGCAGGTAGTGCGTGCGCCTTTGCTGCTGCCCACATGACTCCCAACAAGCTCCCTGTCTCCTCCTGCCCTCTTCCCTTTTTTTCTCCCTCATTCCATCAGGATGCCTGTTCCTCTGGCGGTGGCAGGTAGTGCGTGCGCCTTTGCTGCTGCCCACATGACTCCCAACAAGCTCCCTGTCTCCTCCTGCCCTCTTCCCTTTTTTTCTCCCTCATTCCATCAGGATGCCTGTTCCTCTGGCGGTGGCAGGTAGTGCGTGCGCCTTTGCTGCTGCCCACATGACTCCCAACAAGCTCCCTGTCTCCTCCTGCCCTCTTCCCTTTTTTTCTCCCTCATTCCATCAGGATGCCTGTTCCTCTGGCGGTGGCAGGTAGTGCGTGCGCCTTTGCTGCTGCCCACATGACTCCCAACAAGCTCCCTGTCTCCTCCTGCCCTCTTCCCTTTTTTTCTCCCTCATTCCATCAGGATGCCTGTTCCTCTGGCGGTGGCAGGTAGTGCGTGCGCCTTTGCTGCTGCCCACATGACTCCCAACAAGCTCCCTGTCTCCTCCTGCCCTCTTCCCTTTTTTTCTCCCTCATTCCATCAGGATGCCTGTTCTTCTGGCGGTGGCAGGTAGTGCGTGCGCCTTTGCTGCTGCCCACATGACTCCCAACAAGCTCCCTGTCTCCTCCTGCCCTCTTCCCTTTTTTTCTCCCTCATTCCATCAGGATGCCTGTTCCTCTGGCGGTGGCAGGTAGTGCGTGTGCCTTTGCTGCTGCCCACATGACTCCCAACGAGTTTCCCAAGCTCGCTGCTCTTGGTATGTTTGCTGAATGGTGATGACACAATCTATAAGGTGGGACAGGAAGAGAAGAGAGAGAGAACTGCGGCCCACATGATCCCAACGTCTCGCTGCTCTTGGTATGTTTGCTGAATCACTTTGTTTGAGATTGATTTTGAGAATTCTCAAAATCATCTCAAACAACGTTTTCATCACATAATCCTGACTGTTCGGCCATGTTCAATCGGGGGGGTCTAGCTGTAGGTATGTGCAACTGTCCCAATGAGTCTTGACGACAGTTGCACATGGCTATGGACTGGAATCAAACCGAAGATGGCTCAGCGGTGTAATTTTGAGGCGCCTATTTTGAGGCGCCTACTTTGAGGCGCCTATTTTGAGGCGCCTACTTTGAGGCGCCTATTTTGAGGCGCCTACTTTGAGGCTCCTATTTTGAGGCGCCTACTTTGAGGCGCCTATTTTGAGGTGCCTATTTTTGAGGCGCCTCAAAAGTTTTGAAGACAACTGCACAGGGCTATGGATTGGAATCAAATTGAGTCTGGCTCAACAGTGAGGTTTGTGATATCAGTTTCAACACTTCGTCGGTACAATGCACCCTCCTAACAGGCTTACACTGTGGAACAGTGTTCAGAACAACGTAAAACCTCTCTCACATTTCTCTCACGCCTCTCACGTTACTAAGCTCTAAGTTCCTGCACTTGCTTGCAACCCCTCTCTCTATCCTCCCTCATTGCGTTGATGGTATAAGCCTTCACATATATCGGCACACACAACCTGCTCTCTATTCCTCCCTCATTGCGTTCATGGTATAAGCCTTCACATATATCGGCACACACAACCTGCTCTCTATTCCTCCCTCATTGCGTTCATGGTATAAGCCTTCACATATATCGGCACACACAACCTGCTCTCTATTCCTCCCTCATTGCGTTCATGGTATAAGCCTTCACATATATCGGCACACACAACCTGCTCTCTATTCCTCCCTCATTGCGTTCATGGTATAAGCCTTCACATATATCGGCACACACAACCTGCTCTCTATTCCTCCCTCATTGCGTTCATGGTATAAGCCTTCACATATATCGGCACACACAACCTGCTCTCTATTCCTCCCTTTGTTCCTCCCTGTCCCTCTCTTCTTTTTTCTCTATCCCTCTCCTTGTCACATGTTTAATGTTGGGATTCACCAATGTGCGCACGCGCAATCTCCCCTTCCCAACAATTCTGTTGCTTCTAATAACGCTCACACACACTGTCTCTATCCCTCTCCCCCCTTGTCACAGGATTAGTGTTGGGATTCACCTATGTGCGCACGCGCAACCTCCTCACGCCCGTCATCATCCATTCGGTCTGGAACTCAGGGGTCATCATCATTCTCACCTTGCTGCGGGTAAGACCTTGCCTGGCTTGACTGGTAAGGCGTTGACTGGCTTGATTGCCTTCCCAACCTCCTCACTCCGATAATCATCCATTTCGAGCGGAACTCAGGGGTCATCATCATTCTCACCTTGCATCAGTTGGGATGCTGGCACCCCCAAACTGCCTTTATTGCATTCCCAACCCCTTCTCTGGAACTCTGTTTATTGTCGATTCAACTATATGGAAATGGGGGGTTGTCTTTTCTCACCTTGCTGTTGGTTTTTCTTTCCGAACTGCTTGTTTCGTCTCAATTTTCACTTAGGTCGGGTTGGGGGGTAATAGTCGTTCTTACCTCACTGCTCCTCGGTGCATGTTGCTCCCCATCACTGCCTGTTTCAAGTAGACTCAACAATACACACATGTTTTCCTTGCCATGTTTCCTCTTGTTCCCTTCTGTTCTTTATTCAGATGGAAGGATATGATATACAAGAGCTTATATAAGCACATGGAAGTGACTTTTGACTTTTGACTCGCTTATATAAGCACATGGAAGTGGAAATAGAGTGGTTCAAGAAGAAACAGAGGTTACATTCTTAACAGTTCTATGAAAGTGCAAGATTTTATCTAACATCAAGCATTGCCGGTGTGTGAAATGTGGTGAAGTTGGTCTACACGAATCCAGAGCGCCTGTTTCCACTCATTAGAGTTCCAATCTGTTACACATAGTTCAGCAACCCATCCAACTATACACTAACGTCAGGTTAGGTTCTGTGGCAGTGTGGCAATGTGGCAATGTGGCAATGTGTCTGTGTGGACATCTCGTGTTTTGTCCATATTCAGCCCAGAAGAGGTACACTTCAATGGGACTAGAACTAGTACAATAAGAGTACAGTAGTAAAGAAGAAATAAAAGCCTCCTAATATAGAATTTTAAAAAGCCCCGTAGTGCAGAAGAAAGAAAGCATGCTGTACAAGTTCTACTGCCTGCGGAACTAAAGCCCTAGTCTTTCCAGTACTGGACAGGTTGCATTGGTGGCATGTTCATGTTCATGTAACATCCACATGATTTTCACGCATGCTTTGCTACTGAGAATCCCAACCAGCCCCTATCTGCATCCTAAACCAAAACATTGCCTCTCCACTTCACTAACCCGTTCAAAGAATCACATCGTGTGACGTCTTACCGTGTTCCCCTCGACGTCATTTTCAAGCCCTGTCGAAGCTCCTTCGCACCTCACCTGTTACATCTGCGGGTGTCGAATCTCCTTATCACGGATACCACGGCCTCCCGCTTCCATACAGGCGGCGGCTGTACATCTTGGGGGGAGACCAGGGGCGCCCGCTCCCCCACAGGCGGCGGCTGTACATCTTGGGGAAAGACCAGGGGCGCCCGCTTCCCCATAGGCGGCGGCTCATCTTGGTCTTTCCGCCCGCCAGTGCGCCGTCGTCGCGGGGAACAGTTGGCTGCGGCGGCTCTGCGCGGATCTTCTCCTCCGCCTGAGCGGCGGATTCCTCCCGCGGAAAGGGCTCGAATCCGCGCAGCTGCCCTCCGCTGCTGCTGCTGCGCGTGCGGGGCTCCATCGCGCGGAACCCCCTTTCGCGGGTATCAGGGCAGTAACCATAACTCTGCTTATAGGCATATTTATTTGACATGTCAGCAGTAATCCCGTCGAACCCACCCCCGTTACACTGCGGGTAACCAAAGTCAGCACAGCCGGAATTCCCCGGGCACTGCAGGGAACTAATCCCCCATTCGATATCATCCGTGCTGGCCTGGTCGTAGCCGCTTAACTCGTAACCGGAGAGGTCTATATCGCAGCAACGCGCGAGCTTGCGTAGGGTCCCCTGGCAGTCCTCGCAGTACAGCGCGCCGCGTTGAACGAGCGTGCACTTTCCCGAGCCGTCCGTGGCATAGCCGCCGCCGTAGAGACGTGCGACGCCATCCGTTGCCGTTACAGAAGCTCAGGACGGCAACGGTCTCGCTGGCCTCGTTTGCACAGTCGAAGTTGAATGCGCGAACCGGAGCGAGTGGAAGGAGGAGGCAGGAAAGGAGGAGAGTCGCGAGGATTGTTTGGAGAAACGCGGGAAGAGCGTTTCCGGCCGCCATCGGCGCTAGTGACGCGTCGTCGGCACCAGTTGACGAGAGAAACCGAAAAAAGCGCCGGAAAACTGCTATTCCGAAGTACTCGAAAACTAAAAGAAGGGACGTTGAGATTCTACTAACGAAAGACGAGGAATTTCGCAGAGGCGCTTATGATCTAGGTGAGAAATCTGTGCTTTATAGGAACCGGCTAGCTGTGAAAGTAATCGAGCTAAGATCTTCTGAGAAACAGGCTTGAGTGAAACAAGATTCGACGTTAACGTCGGAAGGGTTGCGTAGATGTTACATTCATATTTTACAGAACATGAGGACAAGCTATTTAATGTATTTATATAGCACCAAGTTTAATTTTCATGTGTTAACGAGTATGACAGGCTAGCTAGTTCTTGATTATGGAATAAAGTGATTGTTTATGATTTCTTTTCTAAAATATGGGTGAATTTATATAGAGCCATTGATTGTTTCTATTAAGTATTATTTAAATTTAGTGAACAACTATGTTTTATATCTTCAATATGATATTTTGTAACACTGAACTACCAGGTTCTTGTTCTAGCAAAAGTGTGTTTCCAGCTCACACAAATTCCACGTGATTATGCGTGTGTTCTCACGTGGCATCAGCGTTTGGTTTTTTGTTTTTAGATTCCAAGTGCGCAAGTTCTGTGCTGGCTTTCAGATTGCCCCATCGTTTTCGGGTTTCTATATACGAAGTGTTTCATGCGTCGTCTTTTTCTGGGAGGTGCGCAAATTCTGTTCAGTGTTTTCGTTTTGCCCCATCGTCTTTTTCGTGTTGTGTTTCATGCCTCCTCCCTTCTCCCATTTCGGTTACTGTAGTTTCTTGTTTGGAGGCACTCCCTCCCACCCCGTCATCGCTTCTCCTTCCCCACCACCTGTTGCCTCACCCTCCCACCCACCTCGTCATCGCCTCTCCCTCCCACCTTTCCATCGCTGCTCCCTCCCACCCTGCCATCCACTTTCCATTCCACCCCGCCATCCCCTCTCCCTCCCACCGCGCCGTCGCCGCTCCCTCCCTCCCGCCGTCGCCTCTCCGTTCCTCCCGCCGTCGCCTCTCCCTCCTCCCCGCCGTCGCCTCTCCCTCCTCCCCGCCGTCGCCTCTCCCTCCTCCCCGCCGTCGCCTCTCCCTCCTCCCCGCCGTCGCCTCTCCCTCCTCCACGCCGTCGCCTCTCCCTCCTCCCCGCCGTCGCCTCTCCCTCCTCCCCGCCGTCGCCTCTCCCTCCTCCCCGCCGTCGCCTCTCCCTCCTCCCCGCCGTCGCCTCTCCCTCCTCCCCGCCGTCGCCTCTCCCTCCTCCCCGCCGTCGCCTCTCCCTCCTCCCCGCCGTCGCCTCTCCCTCCCACCCCGTAGTCGCCTCCGGAGACAGGTGCACGGGCGCAACCGCGAGTTGGTGCGCGAGCGCGGGTTGGTGCGAGAGCGTGGGTTGGTTTCTGGCACCATGGTTATCAGGTGTGTTCCCGGTCCTTTCATCCTCCCTCCCCATCTTTTTTTTTTTTTTTTTTTTTTTTTTGCTCTCGTCGTAAGTCTTGTGTCTTAGTCTCTTGCATTGCAGTCCCATTTGAAGTAGAACGAGAGGGGTTCGCGAGGAGAGCGTGCGCACGAGAGCGAGCACGCAAGAGATTGCGTGTGAGAGCCAAGAGAGGGTGGTAGAGCGTGCAGGTGGGAGCGTGGGATGGAGAGGCAGGAGCGAAAGTACCCGTGCGCGCTTGTGCCATAGGCACTTGCGCTTAGGCGCTTGCGCCGTGGGGGCGCGATTCGAGGGTGCTGGCACCGTGGGCGAGTGAGAGAGCGCGTGAGAGAGCACGTGAGAGAGCGCGTGAATGGCGCGTGAGAGTGCGCGTGAGAGTGCGCGTGAGAGTGCGCGTGAGAGTGCGCGTGAGAGAGAGCGTGAGTGAGCGCGTGAGGGAGCGCGTGAAAGAGCGCGTGAGAGAGCGCGTGAGAGAGCGCGGGAGAGAGCGCGGGAGAGAGCGCGCGAGAGAACGCGCGAGAGAGCGCGCGAGAGTGCGCGCGAGAGAGCGCGCGAGAGTGCGCGCGAGAGAGCGCGTGAGAGTGCGGGTGAGAGTGCGTGTGAGAGAGCGCGTGAGAGTGCGCGTGAGAGAGCGCGTGAGTGAGCGCGTGAGGGAGCGCGTGAGAGAGCGCGTGAGAGAGCGCGGGAAAGTGCGCGCGAGAGTGCGCGCGAGAGTGCGCGTGAGAGAGCGTGTGAGTGAGCGCGTGAGTGAGCGCGTGAGAGAGCGCGTGAGAGAGTGCGTAAGAGAGCGCGCGAGAGAGCACGTGAGGGTGCGGGTGAGAGTGCGCGTGAGAGTGCGCGTGAGAGAGCGCGTAAGAGGGCGCGCGAGAGAGCGCGTGAGAGAGCGCGCTAGTGAGCGCGTGAGAGTGCGGGGGAGAGTGCGCATGAGAGAGCGCATGAGAGTGTGCGCGAGAGAGCGCGCGAGAGAGCGCGGAAGAGGGCGCGTGAGAGCGGGTGAGAATGCGCGTGAGAGTGCGCGTGAGAGAGCGCGTGAGAGAGCGCGTGATAGAGCGCATGAGGGTGCGCATGAGGGTGCGCGTGAGTGTGAGTGCGAGAGTAAGTGCGATGGAGACTGCGATGTTGAGCGCAAGTGTGATCGCGGGTGTGAGTGCGAGGGTGTGAGATGGTGTGTGCGAGGGCAAGTAGGAGAGTGAGTGCAAGTGTGAGTACGAGGGCAATTGTGAGCATGAGTGTGGGTGTGAGTGTGAGTTGAGTTTGAGGGTGCGGGCGACTTTGTGTGCGTGTTTTTGTGAAAGCGTTCGAGTGAGTTCGAGAGTGAGCGCAAGCGCGAATTTAAAGGTGAGTGCGAGGGTGTGTGTGTGTTTCTGTTAGTGTGTCTAAGAACGGCTGAAATTAATTATGTGACGTGAGTTGTTGCGAGAGTGAGTACGAGAGAGTGCGAGGGTGCGAGTGCGGTTTTGAATCCGATTGCAAAGGCGGGTGTGACTGCGAGAGTGAGTGCGCGCATGCACTCGAGGGTGAGTGCAAGGGTGCGTGTAAGTGTGTGTATGGGGGTGAATGTGAGAGCAAGTGCGAGGATGAGTGTTTGGGTGAGCGCGAGGGTGAGAATGAGAACGAGAGCAAGCGTGAGAGCAAGTGCGAGAGTGAATGTGACTGCAAAAGCGATGGTTAGTGCGAGCGAGCGTGAGTCATAACGCTTATGAGCAAGGTGCAAAAAAACGGCCGAAACTTTGAAATTTCGGCGTAAAAAACGGTATCGTAGTTTTCGGTCGTAAAAAACGGTTTAAAACGGTAAAACCATGTCATTTTGTGCTGGTGCAAAAAAACGGCCGTTTTTTTCGACCGAAACTTTGAAACCATCGTTGTAACTCATAATTAGTGGATTTTTAAAGGGGATAGGAATTGCTTGCCGTTTTCACTGTCGATTTCCGACATGCGGCTCGTTGAATTTTCTCGAGCCGCGAATTCAGTCTGAACCGAGTCGCGCATTTCAACATTTGACGACAGGATTACATGTTTCGCCACATGCGGACCGTTTTCGCGCCAGCTGACAATGTGTTTTCTCGCATACAGAGGGTGTCGCAATTTTCGCGCAATGCTAATGCAAAGCGCGACCAATCAGAACACCCCTACAGTGTTGGTCGAGTCGCCCCGAATGCAGCATTTCGCGATCGCGAACCGAAGACATTACCCGCTTCGTTAATTTTTCAATTTTTCGCGCTAGAAGCGAAACTGTTTCGCGCATGCGGGGTGTGTCGCAAAGCGCATGCCACTCGAGAGTCGCGACCAATCACAGCAGCCCAAGCCCAATCTTCCGAAGTGAGTTGCTCATCCTCAACTCGACAATGCACTTCAGCTCCCGAAGTACAAAGAGGCTCTGTCCAGGGCCTCTTAACTCATAGCCACTGAGGCTATTCCAGCACTCTCTCTATCAGATTAGCCACCCCAAGCCTTGCACCATGGTTCGACCGCAGTCACGCTATTGGCTGCGCGTTAGGAAAGAGACGGCGGAAGATGGTACAATCACTAGCTGCGTGTGCCTTCACTGCCATTTGCCGGTAACCCCAAACGCAACTAGAATTGGGGAGCACCTTTTAGGCACTCCAAGCTCCAAGCATAAGAACATAGCGATCTGCGAATCAGATTATGCAAAGCAGCTGCGAGCGTCGTCCGTCGAGGAGCGTTCGTCCTTCGAAGACGGCTCTAATGGAGAGTCTACGTCCACTATGGAGGTGCAGTTACCCCGGCGCTCACGGCAGCGGGACATTCGGGAGATGGCCGACGTGACAGCGCGCGGACGCTTGGACTACCTGTGGGCGGCTGCTGTGGCGGAAAACGACCTGGCGTTTAGGACGTCTTCGTCTAAGGCGATGCAAGCGTTTGTGGATGCAGTCGCCGCATTCGGGAAGGCCTACACCTTACCTTCGGCACACAAGGTGGCGGGCCCACTTCTTGTCAAGTTGAAGCTCGACACGGAGGAGCTCATCAAGCCAATCAAAGAGAGTTGGCCGAGAAGCGGATGCACCCTCACGATGGACGGTTGGACGTGCCTCAAAAGCCGGGGCATGATTTGCGTCATCGCCCAAAACGACACCGCGCCGGTGATTGTGGACTGCGTCGACTCCAAAACCGCGAAGAAAACTGGAGAGTACCTCGCGAAGCTCATCCAACATGCGATTTGCGAGGTGGGGGACAGCCACGTTGTCCAAGTCGTCATGGACAACGCGGCTAACAACAAGCGCGCGGCAAACTTGCTCAAGGAAGAGTACCCGCAAGTCTTCTTCATCAATTGTGCGGCCCACGTCTTGGACCTCATGCTTCACGATATGGGGAAGGTCAAGGCGGTGAAGAGGGTCCTCAACCAGGTGCATCGGGTTGTGATGATGGTCAAGGGGAGTGCCTCGGCCGTCACACTTTTCCGTGAGTTGTTTAGCAAGCTAGCGCTTGTCCGCCCTGGTGCTACTCGTTTTGGAACGCAAGTGATCATGATCAAGCGTTTCCTTGAGGTTAAAAAGGCATTGAGGGAGATGGTGATTAGTGAGGAGTGGAAAAGTGTAGCGGTGGCGAACACGGAGGAGGGGCAGGCTATACGTGGTCTCCTCTTGGAGGAGACGTTTTGGGACTCCGTCACGGCCATTCTCGGCCTCATGAAGCCCATCTACGAGGTGCTACGCATCGTTGACCGGCGGTCCCTTGTGATGGGGAGCGTCTACGGCCTCATGCTTGAGGCTACGGTCAAGACCAACGAAGCGGCAACGAAGGCGGGTAAGTTCAATGTATTAGACATATGAATCAATTAGTTCAACGATTCTGTCCCTACCCTACACCAGCCACTCCGACGCTATTACTCACCATGAATTTGTTTCTCTTACCGCGTGCGCAGCTGCCCAACTCTCCAAGAAAACCGGTTTGCTTCCGAGAAACGAGAAGGCCGCGTTTCTTGCTGCGTTTAAGGCTATCATAGCCAACCGATGGGACGAACAGCTGCACAACCCCCTCCACGCCTTGGGGTGGCTTCTAAACCCGAAGAATCAGTACGTAGGCGAGATTCGGGAGGATGCGGAACTGAGGGCGGGGGCTGAAGAGGTGTTTAAGGCAAGGGGGGGCAGTGTTGAGATGCGGACGATGCTAGCGGTGCAACTAGCCGCTTTTCACAAGGGAGAGGGGAAGTTGGGGTCTGTGGATGCGCGGTGGGCTGCCACCATCTTGGTGGAGAGCGGGAGGCTCTCCGCGGCTGAGTGGTGGGCGCTGTATGGGGGTGAGGTTCGTGCTTTGCAAAAGATTGCGGTGATGTTGCTCTCCCAGCCCGTGACTTCATCCGAGGTCGAGCGGTACTGGTCCGCTCTCGCAAGGGTCCAAAGGCGGGACCGCAACCGGCTGAATGCCACGTCCATGACGGACGTGGCATTCGTGGCATTTGGCCGGCGAGCTCGGGAGTCCTATGACAAAAAAACAGAGGCCCGTGCTAAGCTCTACAGCGAGTTGAGCAATGGATCGCTGCAGGAGGGCAGCACAAGCGTGCTTCTTTCTCTTCCGGTGGAGGCGGAGGTGGATGAGGAGGAGGAGGCGGGGGGGGGAGCCGTGTACCATTGACTGGGACACCTTCGGGAACATTGGCAAGCGGGTGACCAAAAGGAAGCGCGCAAATCTTAAGAAGAAGAAGAGTGCTTCCAAGGGCAGCGGGTCCCGCAAGGGGAAGGAGAAGGTTTGTGAGGAAGAGGAAGAAGAGGCGGAGGATGGGAGCAGTGATGATGACAGTGGTCCGGATGAACCAACCAAGCGGAAGAACAAGGGGGTGAATGCGTGGGATTGTAGCGACGGGAGTAGCGGGGAGGAGGAGGATGACGAGGAGGATGAGGAAGAGGAGGAGGATTAGGACTAAGTAGGAGGAGGGGGCTGAAGGATAACTTATCGGTAAGTGGAGGGGGCTGAAGGGTAAGGACTAGATCAGAGGAGGGGGCTGAAGGATAAGGACTAGGTAAGAGGGGGTAGAAGGAGTAGGAGTAGGTAGTTAGGAGGAAGGAGGAGGGACCTGACTGTGTTTGCTCATTTCTGACTAGTTTTTAGCATGTTACTTTCCGTTTGTATGCTGCCCTGTTCTGGAATCATCTATGAACCCTTTCTGTTTTTTTTTTTGGCACAAAAATCTCCAACAAAAAAACGGCCGAAATTTTGAAAAAACAGCGTAAAAAACGAGCGTTTTAAACGGAGCGTATTTTACCCCAACCGAAATTTTGAACCTAGCTTATGAGTGCGAGGGTAAGTGCCAAAGTGAGCGTGTAGGTTCTTATGCGTGTTTATATGAGTGTGTCGAAGAAAGTTGGGAGTATTTGTGCGGGTGTGAGTGGGTGCGAGATTGAATACAATAGTGAGTGTGAACGTGAGTGTGAAGTTGAACACGAGGGAGGCTGCAAGGGATCGCATCATGCTGGCGTAGTATCTGTGGTGCCACGACTGATACCAGTTTACCTTTGTAAGTTGTGAAAACCATTGCTCAATTTTTATTGATCCATGCGTTCTTAAACAGCTCTTTCTATTGTGCTTGTTTCGTCTCTAGTGCATGTGTGAGCTGCATTCTCTGTTTTTGTTCTCTTGTAGCAATGCTGTGAGGTGTACTCTTGGTTTTTCTTTCTTGTGCAGGGTATGTGTGTTGCATTCTCTGATTTTGCTTTGTGCAGGGCGCGGGAGCTGCATTCTTTAATTTTGATTGGCGGAGAAGGGAGACGAGGGAGGCAGTGGGAGGGAGATGAGAGGGGGAGGGAGGGAGGGAAAGAGGGAGGGAGGGAGGGAGGGAGGGTTGTAAGGACGGTAAGGGGTAATTGGCTAGCGATGATTTATGAATAGCCGAATTTCATGATGGTTGCGTGTTTATTATTATCTGCATGTTTCTGTGCTTGTTTGCGTGTGTGTCAGTGTGTGCGTTTGTGTCGGTGTGTACGTGTGCTTGTGAGCCTGTGTGTGAGATATGTACAGTTGTTTGTGTCTGTCTCAAGGCGTGTGCTGAAGTGCCTCGTGTATGCAACTCAGGTTGTGATCGCCGGTGGGGCAATCGCCTTAGTGTGCCAGACCAATCTCTGTTGCATCATCGATGCATTTTAGCATTCTCCCCAAGACGCTTCAATTGTTATGCGTTGTCGTTTTTGTTATGTGCTCGTTCATTTTTGTTGTAAGGTGTGATGTTAAAGTGTGTCGGGCCTGCAATTGAGGTGGGGATCGTTGTTGGGGCAGCGTTGCTCGCCTTAGCATACCGGATCCATCGCTATTGTAGTACCGATGCATTTTAGCATTCATTTTATGACAGTCACAGTTGTCATGTGTTGTCGTTTTTGTACGTGTTCAATGGATGCAAGTACCATAATGTGCATCCACTGTGTTTCGTCTCGTCAGTTCTGCTTTATGTAGGTAAAAACATGACGACCAATTCTTCCAGTCGCCGTATTTATCGACGATTATGGAATGATTGGTTACATTTGGTTTCACTTTTTTGGAGACTCGTATGTATCAGTGCCGTCATCTAGACGTGTTTGGAGCACCCGTTTTTTTTAAACGTTAAATCGAGTGCTTCGGGCGTTGGAAAAGAGACAAAAACTGCACTGTTCATTTGAGTCGACCGAAAAAAGTGCTACCAATTGTAAAGGGGTTGCTACGCAACCCAAAAAAATGTTGCTGGACCAGTTACCCCCATCGATTTATTTGCCCATGTCAGGGGACAGAATTCGGGTCGGGAAGGGTGAAGGTATGCAAGCCAAATCCCCACGCTGAGGCGCTGAGAAGAAATGAGTGAGAGTCTGGACAGCAATGCACGGAATGCGAATCGCGCCGAGTCACCTTGTTCGCCGTGCGATGCCACGCACGCATTTCTCGAGTCATGCTGTGCCCGTGCTCTTCGCAAGCTCATTTTGCGCGTTTCTTACCGAGTTGTGCAGGGCTGGAGGCTGACGGGACTGGCCTTAGCTGCTGCTCTGTTACGTCGTGAATGGCTGACGAAGAACTTCGCGAAGAGTTTCTCTGCTGGCAGTATCGTAACTGACGTTGACTTCATTGAGAGATAACAACTTCGCCCTTTACAACCGAATTCGCTAACTGTGAGTAGATACTACCATCATCCATCCACCTCCCTAAGCGTGGCTTGGATGAGCATTAGTGGGCATCCACTAGGTGTAGAACAATTCAAGTACACTCATGTTCTACCTCCTCGTTCTAGATGTGTGTTTTTTCTTAGGCGCCTCAAAAGAACTCCTCTTTGTGCAAGGCCCCTGATGATGTAACGTTCTTCCTTGTTTTCTATGTGTGTGTGACTACACTGCAATTTTTTAGATGTCTCCAAACGGTTATTCCTTGTTCTAGATGTGTGTGTGACTGCACTGCACGATCCTCGCCTTGTGCGCATGCATGCAGATGACATGGAAGTGAGGGTTGTAGGCACTGTTTAGCAGGTAGTGGGCACTGGACACTGGGCACCGGGCGGGCGCTACCAGTGTGTGACTGCAGGTTCCTTGCCTTGTGCGCATGTACGTTGATGACATGGAGAGGGGTGGGACTGGTCGGAGGGAAGTGGGCATGGGCAGTGGGCAGTGGGCGTTATGCGTTTGCATGCTGTTGTGCTTCTGCGCATGCATGCAGACGACATGGAGGTGAGTGGTTGTTGCGGAGCTTTTCATTGGGGACCTTACTGGTGGGGCATGTAGGCACTGCATGTTCGCATTGCATGCACAGTTCCACCGTGCATGTGTGTGCGTGCACTGCATGTTGCTGGCGTAGAGGTGGAAAGATAAATAACCAAGCCATCTCATAGTACCCACATATCAGGCGCCGGGAGATTGTGGCTATGCAGCGTCTGCCCCAGCGCCAGCCTCTTACATTTCTTTCCCATCTATCAGGGAATTCTGGCGCTGGGGAGAACTCTTTTCCTGCGTGATGACTCTCCCACACAGCTCTGGACATACAAGAGGTTGGAGCAGGTGAGATCGTAGCCATGTTTAGAGTGGTCCTTTTTCAAGGTGTCTCAGAACCTACCATCTCATACACCCTCATCGTCCATCCGTCCCACATTTTCGTCTCCCTTGCAGGACAGTCAAGAGAATGATGCCGGCGAGATTGTGGACATGTTCGGAGTGGACTGTGCCACTGGTATGTGGGTCAATATGGGACTTGCAATGTTCATTGTTTGCTTGCGTGGGGTGGGCACTGTTTCATTGTTAACTTTTCTTTTTGCCACCTCTACCATGACTTTGCATGCATGAACGTGCTCGATCCAGGCATACCATCTATGCTTGTTGCGACACCACATTTACCTAATTCTTTACTCTCCCTTGCTCTCCCTCTCTTTTCCTGACACCCTCTCATTTCTCCCTTCTACCTCACTCACCCAACCACCAGCATGTGGCACCTTTACGTATGGCTAGGTGTGCTTCACAATGACCGGCACGATGAACGTGGCCTCTCATCATGCTATGTCTGGTTTCTTTAGCACCATGCTTAGTCGCTCTTACTCTTGTCTATGTCCTTCATCCACCCACCTGGCGACAGCTTTACAGATGGCTCGGTGCACTTCACCATGACTGTGTATGACTTCCTATGCACTGCTTGTGCATGCTTACCTGAAACCGCACCCACCAGGCGGCACCTTCACAGATGGCTCGGTGTGCTTCACCATGACCAGCATAAACGTGCCCGCCCATCTTGCTATGTGTGGTTGCTTGCTATGGCACCACACTTACCTACCGTCTCTTGTACTCTCCTCTTATTCACACCCACCAGGCGATACCTTCACAGATGGCTCGGTGCGCTTCACCATGACCAGCATGAACGTGTGCCTGAGCCCCGAGCTTGTTGCCTGCTAGTTACAGCACTGCACTAATCCTCTCCGCTACTCTCCTTGTGCTCGATTTGCTCCTCACCCATCATCTACCAGGCAAGACCTTCACAGACGGATTGGTGCGCTTCACCATGACCAGCATGAATGTGTGCCTGAGTCCCGGGCTTGTTGCCTGCTAGTTACAGTACCGCACTAATCCTCTCCGCTACTCTCCTTGTGCTCCATTTCGCTCCTCACCCATCATCTACCAGGCAAGGACCTTCACAAACGGATCGGTGCGCTTCACCATAACCAGCATGAACGTGCGCAAGCCCGTCATGCCTCTCTCCATCACCCCAGCTGCAAAAGACGGCGAAGCTGAGGTGAGGAGGACTAGAAAGCTACCTTGTTAGTCAATATGTGCAAATGGCTTCTCGATTTCTAGGCACAAATTGACGCATATTATTTTTTTAGACGTCTCAATTGGTGAACGGCATTTAGACTTGAGCCGAAGTGGTGCAGAGTGATAGGTATGCAGTCATTCTGGAGCACGTGATGGCAGTGGAAGTGAAGGCAGTAGTGGAGTTTCAAGGAACGATAATTTGCAATATTAATAGGTGAGAGCCGGGAATTTGTTCTGGGGGAACAATATCTATGTATGTTGGGATTTCACCCACAGAATCTTGAAGCACATGAAACGCCTCTCAACGACATGTTTGGTTACTCAACAAGCATTTGAAACGTCTCATTTATGGTTTTGGGGATTTTCTTTTAAAATCTTTCAACAACAAAATTATGGGCTGTTGACATTGATGTGATGGAAATGTGATGTTGCTTCAATTGGCTAAGTGGATGTTGTCAAGATAGCAACCAGGGATGATTGCATTGAATGAATTGTGGGTACAAATACTAACCCTAATATTGGGTTGTACCCCACATGGGCTACCCCACTATAGCCTACACATAACTAGCACAGATATGGTTTAACACATCCCTATAGGCAAAGTGGGGGAGAACAAGGGGTCACAAGACCAGTCAAGAAAAACAAAGCAAGCTCAGGGTGGATCACAACGTCACCACACACTCCGAGCACAAGCAAAGGGGCCACAAGGCCAGTTCATATGCAGAGGTATATATGCAACAACAACAGTACAGTGATCACTACCTAGCAAGAGTAAACATGCAGGTATATATATACATAGAGAGAGAGAGAGAGAGAGAGAGAGAGAGAGAGAGAGAGAGAGAGAGAGAGAGAGAGAGAGAGAGAGAGAGAGAGAGAGAGAGAGATCACAGTACAACCAGAGTCTACAACAAGTGAGGAAATGTAGGCACTAGGCCTAGAGCAGTGCAGAAGCACTGATGATTACCAGCCAGAAGGGCCTTGGTGAACACATCAGCCGTGTTGGCCCGGGTGGGCACGTGAGCGACACGAAGCTGACCACGCTGCTGCATCTCTCGAGCAAGGAAGTAATGCAGAGCGATGTGCTTTGTTTTGTGCTCCAATCTATGGTCCTGACACAAGGCAATTGCAGCCTTGTTGTTGACGTACAGAACTGGAGGAGAACGAGGCCTCTCTCCCAAGTCGGTCAGCAGGTAGGTGAGCCAGCGTAGCTCCTGTGCAGCCATGGCTGTGGCGTAGATCTCAGCCTCGCAACTGGAGCTGAGAACAGAAGACGAGCGTGTAGACCGCCAAGAAACAGAGCCAGAGCCAAGGCTGAACGTGTAACCCTGTGACGACAGCTGCGTAGCCAGGTCGTCAACCCAAGAAACGTCTGAGTGCCCAGTGAGGACAACTAAGCTCCGCCCTCCAAGCACGAGCCCCATGCCCGATGTACTGCACAAGTAGCGCAGTACCCTCTTCGCAGCATCCCAGTGCACCTTTCGGTGCCTACCAGGAGCCACGTAGCGTGCTAGAAGGCCAAGAGGGTACGCAAGGTTAGGACGAGTGCAGGTCATCAGCTACATGAGGTAGCCCACTAGCTCTAGGTACGGACCACTCGGCTCTACGGACTCGTCCGAAGGTGGAGCTGAGAGCAAGTGGCCTGTAGCCAGGGGAGTGGACTGTGGCGAGGACCAAGTGAAGCCGAAGCGCTGAAGGACCTGCAGCACCATGTGTGACTGAGTCAGTGTGATGGTGCGCCGTGCTCTGTCCCGGGTGATCTGCAAGCCAAGGTAGCTGCGCAGCTCACCCAGGTCTGTGCACGTGTGTCTCTTCTGCAGCTCCGACTTCACAAGGGCGAGAGCCTCAGTGTCAGCAGTGGCAAAGACCAAGTCGTCGACGTACACGAGGATGTAGAACGGTGGCAACGAAGTGTCGGTGCGCAGAAACAGCGACGGGTCAGCAGTAGAAGGCGCGAACCCAAGAGCCGCAAGTGTAGTCCTCAGTGTGTCGTGCCACTCACGTAACGCCTGGCGGAGACCGTAGACCGGCCCCCGGAGGCTCCACTGGGTACCAGGAGGGAACGACCCAGTGAAGCCAGGAGGGCGGCGCAGCCAGATCTCCTCGTGCAGGCTGCCCTGCAAGAAAGCTGTGCTGAAGTCAAGAGAGTGAAGCTCGTAGTCACGCTGAGCGGCAACGTGCAGTAGCACCCGAAGAGTGGTCATGTTCGGGGTGGCGGAGAAGGTCTGGAAGAAGTCAACTCCTTGTCGCTGACTGAAGCCTCGTGCAACATAACGAGCCTTGAAGACAGGCGGAGAACCCGGCGGCCGCTTCACCCTGAAAATCCACATGCCATCGACTACGTTCGCCCCAGGAGGGGGAACTGCGTCGACGTAAGTGTCTGTGGACTTCCAGGATGTCATCTCTGCGTCCATGGCTGTCTCCCATTGAGAGGAGTACTCACCCACGATCGCCTCAGCGTAAGAGCGCGGGGTCGGGATGTCTGGAGCATCCGGGTCTCCCTTAGGGGCAAGCAGCATGGCCACGAGATGAGGCGCAGTGGCTGCAAGACACTCAAAGTCCTCCCGCCTGTCCTCAAGGACGTCCGTGCCAAGAGCACACTCACCCCCGATGGACGGAGGACAGACAGATTCAGACTCAGCAACAAGACTAGCAGCGAGGTCGAGACGACAGACAGCAGCAAAGTCAACAAGCTCAGAGACTAAGGCAGACGCAGCTGTAGACTCAAACGACGGGTCAGAGAAAACAGTGGCTAGAGGACGCGTGACAGTAGGGTGAGCAGCACGAAACAGGTCAGACTTTGGGTCCAGAACGTCAGGCAATGAAGACGTAGGAGGAGACGGTAGGGGAACACGCTGTGGAACAGAGGAAGGACGAAGTGCCATAGCTTGCGTGCCAGGGACAGGAGGCGGACGCTCACGAGGAACACGACTACCAGTGCGACGCGCGTGAATAGGCGAGGCAGGACGAGACGCAGGCTCACGACGCTTTGTAAGCGAGTCTGTCTGCTCAGTGTAAGGAGAAGGAGCAGGCAGTGGTGCGCCGGGCTGTAACGGGAGGCTAAGAACCTGGCGAAGCACAGAGTCAGGCGGTGGCAGAGACGACGGTGACGGCGGAGCGAAAAATTGTCGCGGCGGTGCAGTGCCACCAGTACCAGTAGCTCCAGCGCCTCCAGCAGCTCCAGAACCACCAACCCCAGGGCCTCCAGCAGCAGCACCTCCAGCTCCAGTGACTCCAGCAGCAGCACCTCCAGCTCCAGCGCCTCCAGCAGCTCCAGAATCTCCAGCTCCAGCGCCTCCAGCTGCAGCACCTCCAGCTCCAGTGACTCTAGCGGCAGCACCTCCAGCTCCAGCTCCTCCAGCAGCTCCAGGGCCTCCATCTCCTGCGCCACCAGTAGCAGCACCCCCAGAACTGTCACCTCCAGCCCCAGGGTCCCCAACTCCAGAGTCGACAGTACCAGCTCCAGGGCCTCCAGCAGCAGCACCCCCAGGATCGGCACCTCCAGCTCCAGGGTCTCCAACGCCAGGGTCGACAGCACCAGCTCCAGGGCCTCCAGCCCCAGTACCTCCAGTAGCAGCACCCCCAGAGCCGACACCTCCAGCTCTAGGAGCAGTACTAGTCCCGGCAGCTCCAGTACCTCCAGTACGAGCACCTCCAGGACCAGAGACACCAGCACTCCCAGCACCTCCACGACAAGCAGCTCCAGCAGCACGACTCCTCAGGCGGGTACGCGACGCAAGCCACTCTCGTGACTGCTGTGGTGAGATAGGCCCGCGTCGTGAAACGAGACCCAGAGGAACGCCAGCAGACTCAGCACCCCCCGACCCGGCACCCTCCGGCTCAGCACCCCCAGACTCCGCAGCCGCAGGCTCAGCACCCCCAGGCTCCGCACTCCCCAGCACCTCACGCGCAGGCTCAGCACCCCCAGACGCAGCACCCCCAGCAGCACCTCCCGCAGCAGCACCTGAGTTGCTAGTGACCTCTACAGGCTCAGCCACGGGGGGCAGGTCTACCTGAGACAAACCTGAAGGAGCAGGACCCTGAGGGGGGAGGGGGTCTACCGGAGGGGGACTTGGAGCAAGGAAAAGCGGCGGGGGAGGGAGAGGGGCAGTGCGGTAGGGGAAGAGACGGTAGAAAGGAACCGACTCGTCAAAGGTGACGTCCTGAGAGGGGAAGACATGGCGCGAGGTGGGGCGGTAAAACTGCCAGCCAGGCGCGTCAGGGACAAAGCCAAGGAAGACACAGGGAATGGTGCGGGAGGAGAGCTTGTCCGCGGACGTATCGCGGACAAGGGCACGAGCACCCCAGACCCGGAAACACGTCGCATCGCCAACCTCCCCCGTCCAACGCAGTGTGGGCGAGGTCTCCGGCAAGGAGACACGGGGCCAGAGGTTGAGCTGCCGCGCGGCGTACCGGACCGCAAACGGCCATAGAAAATGGGGAGCCGCCGCATGGATCAAGGAGGTACGAGCGACCTCCATGACTAAGCCAATGCGGCGCTCAGCAACCCCATTTTGCTGTGGTGAGCCCGGAAGCGTGAACGACTGCTCGATGCCCTCCCCCTGTCAGAAGGCCCGCAAGAGGTCGGAGGTGAACTCACCACCTCTGTCAGAGTGCAGACGCAGGACAGGAAGGTCCTGGCGGAACCTCCGGCGGAGCTGAAGACGAACTGCTCAGATCCAAGGGATCAGGACAGCAGGGCGCGCTGCCGCCCCTCGACACAAGGAAAGCAGGGCGGTGCAGGGGAGACAGGGAGGGGAGGGAGAGGCCTAGGAAGACCAGACACTAGGAGGCAACGGTGCATGCCACGGAGACGTGACAAGGAGGGGTGACCCAGGCGGTGGTGCCAGAGAAGAGTCTGGTGCGACAGGGAGCGACACAAACAAGGGGAGGCTACGTGACCTGACGCAGACACATGACCAGTAGCAGCTACCCGAGGGGACGCAGTAGTCAGTGTGTAAAGACTCGACCTGGGCCGACGGGTGAACGTGGCCAGGTGACGGCCAGTCCGGGAGCACGTACAGATCGCCACACGCTTTCCTCCAGGGGTAAAGGTATCAACCCATGCATCCTGGAGGACTGCGATGCTCACCAGGTTCGTAGAGAATGAGGGGAGGTGAAGACCTGACAGTGAGCCAGACGGAACCGCCGGGCACGGAAGCACAGTGGAGGACTGTGCAAGAACTGGGCCCCTTGGAGGGGTCAGCCAGAGACACTGAAACAGGTGCAGGGAGTGGCCTGAGTGCGGTACTGTCGCAAAAGAAATAGCGGGAAGCACCTGAGTCAAGCGTGAAGGTGTGCAAGGCCTCAGCAGGCGCAGTACCTGAGAGAGTAGACTTGCTAACACCTAAGGCAGCAGCCTCACTAGCACCTAGAGCAGCAACCTCTATACCGGGGTCGTACTGCACACACAGGTAACAGTCACCCTCAACACCACCAAGCAAAGCATACATAGCAGTAAGGATGGCGTCATAGTCCAAAGCAAAGACATCAACGCCCAACCTAAGCAGCTCAAGCCAGTGGGGGAGCTCAGCCTCGTCGCCAAACTCTGCGTGCCAGGTGTCACTCAAATAGGCAAAGCAGCGGGACTATGCGTGACCAGGTGTCCCACAGGCCTGACCAGCTCGACGACCTGTGCGAATGACGTACGGGCAGCGACCAGGACTCTAAGACGTCCCACGCTGGTAAAGCCACTCACAAAGCTGCTGGGACGTAAGATTCGGACGCCGCCGTAGCTGCATCTGGCCACCGCCAGAAACTCCGCACCAAACAGCGCCATAGTGACTGCTACTACGACCGCCACCACTCCCACTACTGCCACCACCGCCGTCACCACTCCCACCGCTACTACAGAGTGAAGTCATGGCGGGCAAGCTAGGAGGAGCGCGACCTCTAGGGCAGTACGTAGTGAAGGCAGTAGCACGAGGAGTAGCAGTAGCAGTAAGAGGAGCAGAGCGGCTCGGTGAAGCTAGGCTGCATCCCCTCAAGCACTCCTAGCAGCACCTCCACCAGCAGCAGCAGTAGCACGAGCAGCAGGGCGGATCGGTTCGGGTAGGGCGGCTCGGCTCGGCCTGGGCGGCGCGGGCAGCAGGGCGCGCGCTGTGCAGGGAAGCAGGGCGCGACGCGCGTGCTGCAGCAGGGCGCGACGCGCAGGGCAGCAGGGCGCGACGCGCGGGCTGCAGCAGAGTGCGACGTGCGGGGCAGCAGTGCGCGACTCCTGGGCTGCCGTAGGGCGCGACACGTAGGGCAGCAGGGCGCGACGCGCGGGCTGCAGCAGAGCGCGACGCGCGGGGCAGCAGCGCGCGACTCGCGGGCTGCCGTAGGGCGCGACGCGCGGGCTGCCGTAGGGCACGACGCGCAGGGCAGCAGCGCGGGCGTAGGGCAGGGCGCAGGCGCAGGGCAGGGCGCTGGTGCAGGGCAGGGCGCCGGCGCAGGGCAGGGCGCTGGCGCAGGGCAGGGCGCTGGCGCAGGGCAGGGCTCTGGCGCAGGGCAGGGCGCTGGCGCAGGGTGACGCGAGGCAGGGCAGGGCAGGGCAGGGCGTGCGCTAGGCAGTGCGACGCGGGGCAAGGCAGGGCGTGCGCAGAGAAGCACGACGCGGGGCAGGGCAGGGCGTGCGCTAGGCAGCGCGACGCAGGGTAGTGGGGTAACGCGGTAACCGCAGTCGGTCGCTAAGTATGGTTGGCCCGGAAAAAAAGAAACGGTCCTACGGACCTACTGCTATGAAACCATGTTAAGATAGCAAGCAAGAATGATTGCATTGAATGAATTGTGGGTGCAAATACTAACCCTAATATTGGGTTGTACCCCACATGGGCTACCCCACTATAGCCTACACACAACTAGCACAGATATGGTTTGACAGATATTTCATGTTTCCTTTTTTATGTGGTGTGTTTATCCTATATGTGTGTATGTGATCGCATGTGTGTGTTGCTCTGCTTGTGTCCACGATTGTGGTCAAGCGCAAGGGCATTATAGTGGGAAGTAAGCAGGATGGGTGTGACATCACCATCAACGCTCAAGTATGTTACTAGTGATGTGTGTCTGCGCGCGTCTGTGCATGAGCAACTGCGTGCGCGTCTGTGCATGTTCATATGCCTTTCCTCAGTTCTCCCCCTTCATGCACTTCTGTGCTTTCCTTTCCCCTACTCTCCCCACTTCAGGTGCCTCTCAACAACACTCTTGGCCACTCCATAAACCTTCCTTCGTATTTCTCTCTCCAATTGTCTTCCCTATTTTTTCGTAGTTCTCTCTCCGATTTTCTTCCCTACTTTTTCCGTATTTCTCTCTCCAATTTTCCGTTCTTGCACCCTGTCCCTTAATCTTCCCCTCTTCTCCGCACTACAGGTCCCTCTCAATAACATGTTTGGTTACTCCAATTACCTTCGCTCCATGACACAGGCGCGGGCATGAATGGGTGGAGTAGCATTCGGATGGGTGAAATGACGTTAAGATGGGTAAAGTGGCATGTAGATGGGTGAGATGGCATTGAAATGGGTGAGATGGCATTGAGGTGGGTGAGATGGCACTGAGAGATGGGTGAGATGGCATTGAGATGGGTGAGATGACATCGAGATGGGCGAGAGATAGCATTGAGATGGGTATGTGAGAAGCTGGCATCTAAAGCATGTGATGTGGGATAGCATTCGTGAACATCACATTTGTGCATTCACATGAGACCTACAAATCTGGCACGGATGCAGCAATGAGAGGCACGGACAAATGTTAGCAAGTTTGTATGGGCATGCGTTGTTTTTTATGGAGTCTCAAAAACTGACATAGGTCTATCACCACGGGTGCCAGAACTTCCGTTTTTTTTTTTTTTTTTTTTTTTTTTTTTTTTTTTTTTTTTTTTTTTTTTTTTTCATTTGATTGTTACATCTAATCCTGCATACTTACTCTTGAATTGCCCATATGCATTATAGGTAAAGGGGAGTTCACTATGGAGTGCTGGCAGCACAGTGTTGTGCTTCAGGATATGTAGCCTCAACTGGTCTCATAACACAAAAGAGGATGGCACTAACATGAAGCTAAATGTAGCAAGAAAACAATGATGATGTTCGTGTATGGGTAATGGGGAGCTCGGTATGGAGTACTGCTAGTAAAGCATAGTGCTGCACCTTGGTCTGGATGTGCGGCTATAGCTTGTGTTTTTAACCAGAACAGAAGGCACTGGAATGGTACTAGATCGAGTGATCAAACAGTTCTGCTGTTGATATATGGTTAATACGGAATGGAGCTCTTTAAGAATCATTAAAAAACGCATTGTTGTACCCCAGCATGTGGAGCTGCAGCTAGCGCTGGAGCACAAGTTGCGAATCGGAACACAATTATTGTAGAAACAACTATCAAGCATAGATGCACAGTCCGTGTGTGCCATGGGATGGAAATTTCGTTTTGAACACCAACAGCGCAGTGCAGTTATGCCAGGGTTTGTTGCGGTTGCAGCTAGTTGCTTCAGAGAAAACCACCACATGTAGCATACAACTTGATACATCGCGCAATTAATGATTGGTGGTGTTCTTGTTATGCCAATGTATATGTTAAAATACTTTCTATCGAGTTTCCATTGCAACTGAAAACACATGGATGACCCATGCGGGGGGTGCTGTAAGATAGCAAAGCGATTCCGTTCAAACTTAGAGAAGGGCTATGAATAAAGGACCAGATTTTATTTGATGAATCATATAGCATACGTTCAACCAAAGACCTTATGTCTTGGTGAAGAAAACAGTCTGGTGTGGTTGGATTGTGTGGGAGTGGAGGCGGGGTGGTGTTGCTTCCCACATTTACTTTTTTTTTTTTATACGGAAAAGTACACTAAAAGGATAATGTACAAAACGCATCAGGCAGTCGTAACTGTATCTGGAGGGAAGTGCCACAGTAGCATGTACCGTAGATTCCCTATATCGAGCCTGTGGTGGCCGATTAGTCATCTTCGGATTGTTCCAGACGGAACTGAAGCTGCTCCTCCACGTTAGCGGCGCCCCCTTGCTGCATATGCGTCTCATCACCTCCGTCTCGTCTGCTGCCAGGTAACCCCACGCCTTGCTTCCGTGCTGCCACTTGCTTTGCCAGGCAATACACCCTGGCGTGCGCAACAAACTTTACCACCGCCACGCGAACCACCTTCTTCGGCTGGAGCTTTACATCACGACGGCTTGCGTCACACCTTGCCAACCACACCTGGTAGAGTGTGCTCCCCTGCATGAAGAGAAGGTCCTCCAAATTCTGCCAGTTCAGCTGCGGGTTCATCTCAGCCAGCCCTTTCCGCAAGAACCGGACCACCCTTTGAATCGCCGGGCAGTTGAGCAGGCAGTGCTCCGGTGTCTCCTCTGCTTTGCAGTGTGGGCAGACCACTCTGTCCTTCATAAAGAAAAGCCGCTCCCCCACTTGTAGGTTTCTACAGTGCAGCCTCAACAGGATTTCTCGTGCCCGGGCAGGGGTGGCGATAGAGTCCCTCTGCCTGATGACCCTCTCCCACTCAATAACCCTACCATCACCGATCCACCTCCGCTGCTCCTTTACGACGCCTGCTGAAGTGACCAGCCCCTTCCTGATTACTTTCAGCGGTCGTAATTCTCCTTCATTGGTTAGCTTAGACTGTAGAAGCTTTGTTCGCGCCTCGCCCATAAACCCTAGCACCTTATCTCCCTGAGCTGCAACCGGCTCCCCGCTGTGCAGCCCGAAATTTACAGGGTATTTCTCGTCCCCGACTGTGAAGGTACCGTCAGCGCTTTCCCGACACACCACCCCCGTCACTCTGCCACTGTCGGCGCCGCTGACCTTCCAGAGCGTAGGGCGCGCAAAGATACTCCTCTGGTATCGCAGCAGCGGGACCTTAGCCGCTATCTCCTCGCTTGTCATCGTTTCCAGCAACATGTCTCTCCATTCGACCGGCGCCGCCATGAAAGCCTTCAGCGCCAATTTCGCCGCTGCTACACTGCCGAGCTCGCTCGCCAGAGTTTCCTCACTTTTTAGCTCCCGTGTGCCGTCCGCCCGGTGCCAGATCAGATCGCCCATTGTTAACCCCAGTAGCCGTGTCGAACCTTTTTGATTCCCGAACGGACTGGCCCCCCTGAAAGGTATACGCCTGTTAAACGCCAACTGCTCCCGCTCCACCTCCCAGCGATTACTTGGCTCCGGGGTGACGCAGAAGGGTGACTTCCAGAAAGCTTGCATCATATCCTTCCAGCACTCACTACCCTCCTTCCAGTGTCTCAGCAGGGACTGATGAGCGTAGATCGTGTCTGGTCCTAGAGGCATCACCGCCGCCTGCTCCGTCAGCCACTTCTTAACGGGGTTTGTTTGCAGCATCATGCGTCCGACATTCTGCACCGCTATGCTGTCGAAACGCTTCTTGGGGCATATCATCCCCAGCCCTCCCTCTTCCCGGGGTGTGCAGACCAGCTCGTAGTTCCAGAGGACGAAGACCTTTTCATCCGTCGCCTCCCCTCCCGACACAAAATGGTGACAGATCCGCTTGATTTTTGTCCAGATTTCCTCTGGCGGCGGGTATATGTACGCCTGAAACATGAAGATAGGCGATATGTACCCGTTGATTATCGTGACCCTTGCTGACGTCGTTAGATGCTGAATTTCCCATTTGGCTAACTCTTTTCGCGCCCTGTCCAAAGCTTTCTCCCAGGACGGGAGTGGGTCGCCGTTCGGAGTGATCCAAACACCTAGCAGTCTGTCCGGTGCCGCCTTGTCTGCCCATTTGAACTGCAGGTCTGCCGGCGGAGGCTTCCCCCTGTTTTCCCCAAGTGGAAAGATCACCGTCTTATCTTTGTTCACCTTCAGCCCCGATGCCTTCCCGAAATTTTCCAGTGCTTCAGCCGCTGCAGCCAGCTGCTCTTCCCCTTGCAGCAAGAGCGATGTGTCGTCGGCGTATCCCAGGTACGCCAGCTTCTTTGCATCTTCGTCTCCCACCCCCAGCTAGCGTTGCGCAATTTCTTGACAGAGCGGCTCTACCGCGCACAAGAAGAGGTACGGTGCTAGCGGACAGCCTTGTCGCACCCCTCTTTCCACCGCGACCCTGTCTCCTGTCCACCCGTTAGTGTGCAACCGTGTGCCTGCTCCTGTGTGCAAGCCCTCCGCCCAGGACACGAACTGCCCCGGAACCCCCATCCCTCGCAGCGTTCGGAAGAGGAAAGGCCTCGAGATGGAGTCAAAAGCCTTCTGAAAGTCAACCATCAGGAGGTACCAGTCCTTGCCGCCATTGGCACCCGCCTCGATAGCGTCCGCTACCACTGCAACGGCATCTGTCAGCTTCCGTCCAGGTAAAAAACCCGCTTGATCTTCCGAGATCACCTCAAGTAGAATTTTCTTTAACCTTGACGCCATTACTTTCGCTAACACCTTGTAAACCGTGCTTAGCAGCGTAATAGGCCTGTAATTCCCTAACTCCTCCTTGCTCCCCTTTTTGTGCAAGGGGAGCATATTCATATTACTGATAATATTCATATTAGACAACACAATTTCTGTTACACTTCCAACCTGCTGGTTACCAGCTCGCTACTCCCCTCCCCTCGCCTCTTCGTCACATTTGTTCGTTGTGCTGTCTTTCTCGCTGCTCTCGTTGCTATCAGCTCTGTTCCGCCAGCCACAACACAAGTCAGGTAAATCACTCCAGCAGACCTCCGCACCGCACTTTCACGTCAACGGAACTCAGGACGAGTCCGTTGAGGTTACCGGGGAGTCCAATCCCTTTCCTCATTGGCCGAGGATCTCAGCTTCCTTTATTCCTCTCCTTAGCCGCGGGAGTGGGTTCACTTTCACTTCGAAGCCGTTTCTCTTGGTTCACTCACCCCGTACGTTCAACGTTTCTCTTGAAGTTCAAGGAAGCTCAAATCGGTCATTTCAAGCCTAAGGCGTTGGGCGTAAGCGTAAGGGGTTCTGCCCTTAATTCGAAATTCGACGTTAGGTCGCTTCCTCGTCTTCACTCGCCGCTTCTGGTCCTAATTAGCCCCGTCGCGCATCTGCAACTTAAACACTCCACCATCTATAGCTCTCACCATTTGCGATTTTGGCCAAAGATTCTCGTCCGTTCTCACGAAACAACGGCCGGTTGACACCCATCGAGATGTCCGCGCGGAAGGTACGCTAACCTCAGTCACAATGCCTTTTGCTCTCCCATCCAATGCCTTTTGCTATCCCATCGAGAAATGCCTTTTCACGAAACAAAGGGCCGGTTGACACCCATCGAGATGTCCGCGCGGAAGGTACGCTAACCTCTTGCACAATGCCTTCTGCTCCCTCCCTCTCTCCATATGCCGTCCCTTCGTCCGTCCTCCACGCACATGCTCCGAATGCCAACCCTTGGGATAGGCTTCCACCTCTCTCCCTCACTCTCTGATGGAGAGAGGGGGGCGCTAGAAGGGACCTCTGAAAGACCTGCCTCTCTCTCCCTCACTCTCTGATGGTGAGGGAGAGGGGCGCCACACAGAACCTCTCTGAGACCAGACCCTTTCTCCCTCACTCACTTACATGCGCACACTCCCACACATTTGGACTCTTGAGGGACCTGCCTCTCTCTCTCCCGCTCTCTGATGGAAAAATTGGGGCGCAAGAAGGGGCCTTAGGAGGGTGTGGAGGCAGAGAAGGAGAAGGTGGTTTTGGACCCCTGAGGGACCCGCCTCTCTCTCCCTCACTTTCTGATGAAGAGAGAGGGGCGCCAGACAGAACCTCTCTGAGACCGACCCTTTT
This sequence comes from Closterium sp. Naga37s-1, assembly GCA_947471745.1. Lineage (NCBI taxonomy): Eukaryota > Viridiplantae > Streptophyta > Zygnematophyceae > Desmidiales > Closteriaceae > Closterium > Closterium sp. Naga37s-1. The sequence goes on from CANJKZ010000830.1 coordinate 266,789, forward strand.
CTCCCTCACTCGCTCATGTGCGCACACTCACACACAAGTACACAAGGTGGAGAAGGACAAGGATGTTCCAAACAAAAGAGAAAGAAGTTGGTGCTGTGCTCGGGCTGCCAGGGCAGTGGAAAGAAATACTAAAAGGGACCCCTGAGAAAATATTTCTTTCCTTCCCCCACTCACGTGCCTGCATGTGCGCTTTCACACGCGCAGACACAGAAGGACAAGGAGGCTGCGAAGCCAAAGAAGGAGAAGGTGGTGTTGTCCTGCCGGGACAGCTGAGAGAATCACCAGAGGCAGAACGAGGACCTGTCCTTTTCTCCCTCACTCAGTCACTCTCCTGCATGTGCTCCCTCACACCCGCAGACACAGAAGGACAAGGAGGCTGCGAAGCCAAAGAAGGAGAAGGTGGTGTTTGACCTGCTGGGACAGCTGAGAGAATCACCAGAGGCAGAACGAGGACCTGTCCTTTTCTCCCTCACTCAGTCACTCTCCTGCATGTGCTCCCTCACACTCACAGACACAGAAGGACAAGGAGGCTGCAAAGCCAAAGAAAGGGAAGGTGGTGTTTGACCTGCGTTGGCAACTGAGAGAGTCACCAGAGACAGAACCAGGTCCTGTCGTTCTCTCCCTCGCTCGCTTTCCTACATGTGCTCCCTCACACGCGCAGACACAGAAGGACAAGGAGGCTGCGGATCCAGAGAAGGAGAAAGTGTTGTATGACCTTCTGGAACGAGCGAGAGAGGAACCATGAGAAAACTTATCTTCCCCTCCCTCACTCACTCACTCACTCACTTTCCTGCACATGCACTCCCACACGCGCAGACACAGAAGGACAAGGAGGCTGTGAAGCCAAAGAAGGAGAAGGTGGTGTTTGACCTGCCGGGGCAGCTGAGGGAGGTGCCAGAGAGAGAAGGCACCCCTGAAAACACCTTTCGTACATGTGCTCCCTCACATGCTCACAGACACAGAAGGACAAGGAGGCTGTGAAGCCAAAGAAGGAGAAGGTGGTGTTTGACCTGCCGGGGCAGCTGAGGGAGGCGCCAGAGGAGGTGAGGAAAGGAAAGTTTTAAGGAAGTGAGGTTTGGGAGCCAAGGAGGACAGGGGGGAGAGCATGAGTAGGTCAGGCGGAAAAATTGGAGAAGGTAAGTGCGCAGGCAGGCGCCCTTATACAAAGTGATTTATCTTCTGTCAGTGAAGAGTCCTCCTGGCCTCTCCCCTCATCCTTGCATCATCTGTCCCCTTTCCTTTCCCCTTGTGCCCTTCCCAAACCGTCGTTCTCTGCCTCTTCTATTCCCTCCATCCTCCCTGCCTTTCTCTTGCCCTTCTTTCTTGGACGGCAGAATGAGCCTCTTCGCATCTTCTATGAGAGCCTATACAACCAGCTGCCAGACAGCGAGTTTTGAGACGTCTCAGAACTTCCCAAACCCCATCATTCTCTGCCTCGTCTACTCCCTCCGTCCTCCCTGCCCTTCTCTTGCCTTTCTTTCCCGGACCACAGAATGAGCCACTTCGCATCTTCTATGAGAGCCTATACAACCAGCTGCCAGACAGCGAGATGGCACAAATATGGTACTTTTTTCATTCCAATTCACTGCCAATGCTTATTTGATGCTTTTCTTTCCCGTGGATTAGTTTCTCAGATAATGTGCCTTCTTTTTTTTATTGTCTGTTCACAATTCTAGGATGTTATGGTTGCATTGTCAAGCTCCACCTATTCTCCTTCAGAGTGGAGTAACTCTATTGAAGTAGCCAAACAACATGCTTTCTATTTCTTTGCTTGAGCTGTTCGTGCTGAAGCCGCCAACCCTCACTACAATGGGTTTTTGCTGTGAGAAATGGCTCTCCTTCCAGCTGAGATGCATGCAAAAAAAAAAAAAAAACTTCTCAGTGTCCCCCCTTCAGTTCCGATCTCTTTGTCGCGTTACTGTGTAACTCCTGTCAGTTGTGAACTCCTCACAGATTTATGGAGCACGGGTTGCTGACATCAGCAGGGAAACAGCAACAGCAAACCCTGCCACTGTGTGGCTCGTTGGTTGGACCCCATCATTCACTGCCTTTCTCGTGTGAACCCCTTGCAGGATGATGGAGCATGGTTTGTTGGATGAGGATGAAGCGAGGCGAGTGCTGGTTATCAAGCAGAGGAGAGGAAGCGGCCGATCAGCACCTGCAGCTAGCCCTGCCTCTGCCAGAGCAGCCACTGCTGTCCGGGCCTCTTCGGCTGCTGCTTCGGCAGCTGCCTCTCGAGCCTCGGCCACTGCCGTCGGCAGCCGATCCGGTTCGGCAGCAGGAGGCAAGGCTTCAGGTTCGGCGGCGAAAGTAGAACCAAGTGGGGGAGGGAGGAGTGTTGGGCCAAGCAGCAATGGGACTGCGAGAGCGGGAGTCAAGACCCCGACATCTGGAGGGCGCAAGGCAGCAGTGAAGTCATACAAAGATGAAAGTGAATCGGAAGAGGAAATAATTCCTTTGAAAAAATTGCGGCGATGACTTTGAAGCAGTAAGTGGTGCATCAAAGATTTGATTGAACCGGTTGGGCCACAACAAGTGCCTTGTTGGAGCATGTTGTATTTCTTCTACAGTAACCATGTTTGGGGTTTGAAGTTACTTGTCATCTAATGTCAGATATTGGCAAGAAATTCTTGAAGCAAAAGAAATAACTAGCAAACACTCCGAAGAAGACCCTCTAGAAGCAGCAGATGAAGGTCCAAATTTGAGGAGAAGGGAAGGGAAGGTTTGTGCCAATCTTCTTACAGTACTTGTAGTTGGAGAGGAGCGTTCGTCTAGCTTAAAAAACGATTGTAAACTGTTAAGGTGTAGTTTGTTTTTCTTGTACCTGAATGATTCGCCCAATAAACAAGTGATGTTTGAATCATCGCGCGGCAATCTCAAGAGCGCCAACCGAAGCTCCCCAGCCTTCCCAACAGAAGCCTGAAAAACAGCAGTCACGACTCACGAACACCTGTCATTGCCAATTTTGGGATACACCATCTCACAACATGACGATGCATTTCAGCCTGCTCGTTCTGACGTTCTGTCTCTTCGTTGCACATCATGGACGCTGTTATGCGTTCCTTCCAGGTTTACACCCGCACACTTTCAGGTATGTTTGAGTCATTGACATCGTGATGCATTTGATGACGAGGAAACCAGTTTTTGTACTGACTAATTTCGACATTTGCCAGAGAAAACGACACGCTGCCAATCGGCATTGTTCCATTGTCTGATTCGGTGTCGGGAGCACCAGACTTCTACGACTTGCCGTTTTGTCAGGACACAACTCTCTGGAGAGATCAGCCTCAGTACCTGACAGACGTCTTACTAAACACACAGCTGCTTCCCACTCCATATGGTATTAAAGTCCTCACCAACGTGACTTGCCGGTTCTTGTGTCTTGTTCCGAATTTTGCCAATCAAGGTAAATCGTCGAGACTCTTCACAAAGCTGGTTACTTCGAAGAAGCGGCCGCTCGCTAAACTGCGCGCCGACAGCCTTACCGTATTGCACACGGAAAGCCACGGAGATAAAGCAGATGGCTATGCTCTTGGGAATCACGACGCGGATGATTTCTACGTGACAAACCATGTGCGTTCACGGCCATGCAATTCGAGCTTCTAACCCAGCCGCAACATGCAGTTTTTGCTAATTCTTCAATCCGTGCAGGTCACGTTTCTGATTCATTATAACGACTGGATCGATGGCGCCGGAGAGCGCGAGGTACGGATATCATCTGTTCAAATGCAGCCACGCTCTTCAGGCATTGCACCAAAGAGAATTGGCGAATGCGAATCCGAGCCTCATCCTCAGAAGGCCTCGGGTACTTTTCTCATAAGCGCAGTCCTTTCAACCCCGTAACTCCATTCTGATAACATAAATTGACGTTCAGGTGACGTCATGTTCACCTACTCGGTTTACTGGATAAGGTCAACAAACCCGTGGCCCTCCAGATGGGACCACTTACGAGTTGGGTTGGGGATCAGCTTTTGGGAAGCAGTCGTCTGGATAGTCGTTGCGTGTGCACCAGCGGTATTTTTTTACGTTTTGTGCAAGTTCCTACTCCGCCAGATTGAGTCCAGCCACCGAACCAAGGCTTTTCTATGGGAGCCATTGAAAGAGCACACGAATCAAGTGGAGCATGAAAGAATTGACCTGCTTTCCTCACTGGTAAGTAGCTGGTTTCCCAATCACCAGAAATTATCTGCTTGGTCCATTTCTTTCTCAATTCTATTGTTTCACAGGTTGGATCTGGCATCCAATTACTTGCTGCTGCATTTGTGACAACTTTAGCAGCTGTGCATGGTCTGAGAGATCCAGCTGCTCGGGTAGCAATGATGCAGCTGTCCTTCTACTCGTTTGTTGGACTGGGTGCACTTAACGGTTACATATCTACAAAGATCTTGAGCTCCTTCAGGTCTTCAAACATCATGGGGCCTGTGCTGCTGTCGTCATTACTCCCTTCGACTCTTGTGCAAGGGCTTCTGCTTCTGCTGAACTGGATACTTCATGTTGGAGGATACCCACATGCTATTCCTCTGGCCACCTCACTGTCAATCTATCTCTGGGCGCTTTCGATTTGCTCCATGACTGTCTACATGGGCTCTTTGTTTGGAAGCTTTACATCTCGAACAGACACCCAGCCGCTTTTCTTCTCTAGTGGCATGCATCATGAGCGGGATTCGTGGGAGTTGCCCAAGATTGGATTTAGGTTTGGAGGAGGTCTCTTGGTGTCCGGTGCTGTGGGAGCTACTTTGTTTTACCACTCAACACGACTTTCTCACCAGTAAGTACACTCTGTAGTTGATTCAAGTGTTTCCTGCAAGTCTGGGATCCGGGCTGGTAAGATGAACTTCTCTACATTTGTAATTTTCAGGTTATCATATCCTTCCTTGCTGCTTGCGTTTGGTGGCTTCATCGTCATCTCTGGGTGTATATCTATCCTTTCAACCTACTTCCACCATTTATGTGGGAATACGAAGTGGTGAGCACTGTTGGTTCTTTCGTCGGGCATAATTCCTTGCCCGCAGTTATGAATTGTGATCAAATGTTTTTTGTGCAGGTGGTGGGAAAGCTTCTTTGTCCCATCATTCTCATCACTTTTCTTTGTTGGTGCTGGTTGTGCACTTGCCACACTTTTTCTCTGGAGTGGGCAAGGGCATGCGGCATTGATTCTGGCAGCTTACTCACTACTGGGTGCAAGTGTAAGAGCGTATTCCTATCCTCGTATCAAGAAAACCTCATATCAACCTCCCACTGAAAATTCCCCTAAACCCAAAACCTCTCGCTACTTTTACCAGGCAAAAAGTACAATCTTGATATGAGGTTTTCTTGATACGAGGATAGGAATACGCTCTAAGTGGAAAATACCACGACCTATATCATGTTCGTATGCAGCATTGCATTATGTGATCCAACTTATGACTTTGCAGGTCGTGGCTCTCGCTGCTGGGGCTATTGGATTTCTTGCAAGTTGGCTTTTGGCATCCATGGTGTCTGGCCACCGTGTGAAGATGGATGGCAGATCCAGCCTCTAGGAGATGACATGCTTTTGCACCATGTGTGGTGCCTACATGTGATATTGTTCTGCCTTGTGATGTGACCTAAATAGAGTAATTATATTTGACTTTGGCTACAACTTCATTAAAACTCAGCACTGGGAGCACGGAAGATACTTAAAAGCGGGGGGCCAAAACCATCCTGGGCCAGACGTGTATTGCAAGTGCGTTTTTTATTGCAGAATTGTGTAAGGCTTCAAATTGTTCAGAAAATGCTCCAGAGATTGGGTGTCTCTATTACATATTCACATCATTGAGGCAGAGCTTTTCGCTTTTTAGGTCTTGCAGTAGGATCTTGCCGATTTCCACCAGGAGATGCAGTGCCAGACTGTGGTGCACCAGCAGCTCCATGTGTACCCACCCTTCCCCCAGTCCCTCCAGCAACACCACCCCCACCCCCTCCTGGTCTCTGCCCAGGGCTGCTGGGAGGTGGGCGACGGGCACCAGGCTTCCCACCACCCTGTTGAGAACCAGTGGGATTACGAGAGGATGACCCTGGTGCTAAGGGAGGTGTGCGGCCACCGTGCGCTGCTGCTTTTCCGGATCCGCCCGAACCTGCTGCTGCCGAACCAGATCCCGAGCCTGGTGTAGGAGGCTTGGTGTGAGGTGCAGCCCCGGAAGAATGAGCAGCAGTGGGAAGGGGAGGCAACGGCGAGGCAGGAGGAAGGGGGGGCGTGGAGGCATGACGAGACGAGGCACCAACAGGGGTTCCTGGGGCAGCGGAGACAGCATTAGCCGTAGCAGTTGCACCATCATTAGTTGCTGTTGTACCTGCTGCAGTGCCGGAACTTCCAGCTGTACCACCTCTGGTAGCACCTGTACCAGCAGCAGTGGCAACACCTTGAGAAGGCGGACCCCCTGTGCTTGTCTCTGTGTCCGTCTCTCCTTCTCCTGCTGCTTGTAGCTGCCTCTGCTGATGCATCATCTTCAGCCGGTTATTCCGGTAATGCTGCCAGAAGTAGAACTGCTGTCCGTGGGCTAGCTCCTGAAGAACACATGCAAAGGTAGGGGAGAAAACGAAATGACAAGAAAGCAGGTCTGGGGAGCACGAGGACGAGCAAGATACTAGAAGGAAGGAACACAACTGCACTACCAACCATATTGCACAAAAGGAGAGAACGGGATATATGCCATGCAGTGTGGAAGCACTCACGTTCCCTTCATTATCCATGCCACTAATGGCTAATGTAAAGAAACAAAACGAGTAAGGCTTTGAAACATACCTTGTTGGCAGGATGTGCCATGGCAGTGCGGAAGTGTTCACTTTGAAGCAGCTCAAGGAAGTAGAGACAGTGGGGATAACTGTTGGCCCGAGCCCATTCCGTGCCCATGACACCCATGTCAACGCCATACATAGATATGTAGCAAATTTCCATGCCATGAAATGACACCCATATCTCCCCACGCAATTACATTTCAGGCCATGCATCCCAAAGGTATGACGGAAGGAGGGAAGGAGAGAAGGAGGGAAGGAGGGAAGGAAGGAAGGAAGGAAGGAAGGAAGGAAGGAAGGAAGGAAGGAAGGAAGGAAGGAAGGAAGGAAGGAAGGAAGGAAGGAAGGAAGGGTGATGGTCACATCTTGAAAGAGTGTAGTGAACGCAATGGAGTGTGAAAAATCCACGCAATGGAAACGCACCAGATTGTCAAAGCAGGACCAAATTGTACAACTTACATGTGCACAGTGAACATACGGAATGCGCAAATGGGTTTGGGGCGTACACTACAAAAGTTGAATACGGGGGGTTCCGCCAGTACTGCAGGTAGTGTATATAATTGACAAATGCTGGATCTTCAAAATGTTTGTTCTGTGCTAGGTCTGAAAAAAGGATGGCGCGATTTTTTAAGGGGCAGGACAAGGATGATAAGAGGGATGGGTGAATCTTATGTAAAAGAAATGCACAATATAACAGCAAACAGGCATGGAAGGGTTACAAGATGACTAAGAGTTGGAATAAGGTCGAATAGGATGGAATGGAATGGGATGGGCTGGAATTGGGTGGCTTGGGATGAGATGTGTTGGGGTTGGATGGGTTGGGGTGGGCAGGATGAGAGAAGATGGTTCAGTTGACTGGCTCGTAGCAAACGGACGAATAGCATGTGGAATCAACAAATCCAGTAGAGACTCCGACGAAAAGAGTAGAACACAAAACACAGGAGGCTCACAATAAACCAAAGCACGTGGTATGGCCGAGCGGGGTGAGGGGAGATTAGACGAGAGGGGAGATGGGAGAGGGGGAAGGGGAGAGGGGGGGAGGGGTAAGGGAAGATGGGGAGAGGGGGGAAGGTGGGGTAGAGGGAGGGAGGTGCTGGGCGGGGGGAGGCGGGGTGATGTGGGGAAACATGGACATGACACCGGACACAACTTTTGAGGCGCCTCAAAAGGACTTATGAGGAGCCTCAAAAGGACCTTTGAGGCGTCTCATAAGGCGGGGGGAGGCGGGCGGGGTGGTGTGGGTGGGGCAATATGGACATGACACCGGACACAACTTCTGAGGCGCCTCAAGAGGAACTTTGAGGCGCCTCAAAAGGCGGGGGGAGGCAGGGTGGTGTGGAGCGACATGGACATGACATCGCACATAGCGAAACCTTGGCCTGTGTGGCATGGCATCGCTTGCTGTCAATGTCATGCCATGATATGGTGGCACGGAGTTGCACAATGCTTTGGAGGCATGGCACTGCATGGCATGGCATAGCACAGCATGTCAAGGCATAGCACGGCATGCCATGGCATAGCACGGGATGCCATGGCATAGCACGGCATGCCATGGCATAGCACGGCATGCCATGGCATAGCACGGCATGCCATGGCATAGCACGGCATGCCATGGCATAGCACAGCATTTTAATGAAACACTACCGCATGCCACCACATGCCATAAACCCGCAAGCAGAGCAACCGCGCCCCTTGAAACAATAAATTTTCTGCGATCGTGTGTTTGAAAAAGCCTGTCGGTGCGTTGGCGCTGCAAGTTGGCTTTTGAGTCGACCCAAAGGTCACTCCAGTTCTCCAATCATGGGCTTTCAAAAATCCTGGTGGTCCGTTGGAGCTGCAACATTTAACTTGCGAGCCCGCTTCCATTGCAATGATGGACGTTGACCTCGGTCAACGCTCACGTCAACACGTGGCGTTGACTTTGGTCAACACCCTGATTGACCTTGTTTGACTCACAGTGAATGTAGTTCGGATTCGCCAGGCATTGAACGAATTCGAGCTCCACTAGAAACCGATGCCTGCCGCCGTCCGTCTCCTTCAAGATGTAATCCCCGCCGTCCATCTCGAACGTCTTCTCTAGGACGTGAAAGAACTTTGCAAACCCTAAATATGATTCCAACAGTCCTGACGGAAGCGCATAATGTACACACGTTAATAGCGGATTGAAGATTCGACGTCGATTAGTAGCGAGGTTGGACAGTCGAATCGGCGAACCGCGCAATGCTACGGTGCAGGATTAGGATCACTGGGCCAAGCAGTGGCGATTAGTTGGAAGCCTGAATTACTACTTCCAGGCCGATATCTATTTTTCAGGTGCATAAAAAACAAACTGTAACCCAATATCACCTCTTTGAATCTCGCGGCCACTCGAAGAATGTGCTGAAAACCGCTTGTCATCGCACCAAATATTTTTTGAATCCATACAGAGCTTATACCATCTTTTCTTGTAAAGAATGAGAGTTTGAATTACTTTAGAGCCTTGAATATTGTGGAAATGGCTGACTGCAGGTCTGCATATTGCTTGTTTCAACACCATTATATGATTTTTTGGTGCACTTGTTATATGAAATTCTAAGCAGCATAGTCCATTCTCTTTCCCTAGCTTGTGTAACAGCGGAGAGTTGCGAAGTATTACGATTTTATATTGTCACCCATCTTTCTCTTTGTCGAAACTCCAGCTTCGACCTGACAAGCCTGATGGCACGAACGATGTGTACCTTGAGTTGAGTCGCGAAAATGCGTCGTGGCCACCCACACTCTTTCGGTTAGCGAAGTGGTCCGACGTGTTCTTCGTGTTTCGCGCACGCCCGTGGTGTCCGCCGTGTGACGCTGGCGAACAGGTTTGGACCAACGTGCTCGGTGCGCGCCGCGGATGTTGAGCACCCTTGCGCGACTCGATAAGGTTATTGCATGTTCGACATTCTCGACTTTTCAACATCTCGACTGCAATTCCTGCTGAACAGTGATGGTGGTGGGCCGACAGTCATGCCTCAATGGTGCAGCCCCCCAGACTTCCCCTTGCCAAGACGAACTTTTGCACGTCATACAACGCACGCTGCTTCTACCACACCTCATCTCTCCTACTTCTCACCATTTTGGTCTAGAGTCGATGCGCGCAATCATTCGTCGTGTAGGCCTTGAAGCCAGCTGGGAGAATACGGCTGACTCACGACGAGTCATTCATGACTGCCTGCATTTGTCCCACGCCCAGGCTGCTAGGATAGAGAAGCATAAGACGACGGTAGCACCTGCTCGCCCACGCATTAAAAATATTAGCACCCCCACCGAATGCCAGCTTTTCTCCGTGCAGGTCCTGAGGGCGGCGCGAGAAATGCAAGATAAATGAGAACGCAAAATGTTGATCCGCGAAGAGTAATTAGAGTCGGCGAATATTCTTGCAGGTAAGCCGGTCAGGCTAGTAGGGGTAGACGCGTACTCAGTGTGTCCGATCCCACGAACCCTACTCTTTCTTCCAACTGAAGCGTGCCATTTTGCGCCTTCCGAGTCCTTCGACCTTCAGCAAACATTCGCGCCCTCTTCTTGCGTATGCTCGTAACCGTCCCATAGTTTACTGAATCAAGTGAATAGTTTCAACGGGCAATAGCCATGCCGGTCATCTCTGCTACTCGAAGTTGACGCGCTAGCTGCTTCTGCTTATCCTCCTAGCTCCTGCACTGCTCGAACACTATTCACAATCTTAATACTGGAAGTCGACGCGCCAGCAGCTTCCGTTCTTCTTCCTAGCAACCGCACTGAGGATGCCATTGAGACGTCTCATTACTCAAAAGTTCGGCGCGCTAGCTGCTTCCGCTCCTCCTCCTAGCACCGGCACTGTAAGAATGCTTGTAAGAAGCCGTAGCTCATAGCCACCCAAAGGCAAGGGGCTCTCAACCTGTTCAAACCGCTCCGTTTTAACGCCGCACGCCGCACACGCCGCAATCACTCCGGTGCTATTTCGACACGACTTGTACACTCGATGTGAGGGAAGAAGAGCGGGCTTTACATCAGAAAGCGCGCGGGCACGTGCGGGCGCGTCCGCGCGCGTGAGGGCGCGTGAGGAGCACGTTCTTCATAGCTGTCTAGCCGGCGCTTCGTTCTAAAGCGATTCACAACCAGTGTTTTGTTTCAAATCGCCTAAGAAACGCTAGTGCTCCGTCGTGCGACACCCACTATTCCCCTAATATACCATTATCTCCGCATTGATAGACGGGTACTGTTTTGCACGTCAAATCACACTTCGACACGTGTCGTCGCGGGGTCACCATGGCGCAAGCTTCGTCTAGCTCGTTCTTCCATCTTGCGTCCACTCCGATACCGCCACGTATCGTTCTCTGCCTACTTTTGCTATCCTCCGCTGCCGGCGCCGTAGCCGGCCGGCACCGCGGTTTCGGTTCTCTAGTCAGCGAGAGCGGCGCGGCTTCGGTATTGCCAGCAACGGCGGCGGCGGCGACGGCGGAAGCTGCAACGGCGGAAGCTGCGGCGGCAGCGGCGGCAGCGCCGACACCCACGGCGACGGCGGAGAAACTGCTGCCATCCCGCGGGGTTTCCGCGGGAAGTCCGCGGGCCGTCGCGGGTTCAGCTGAGCACGGTTCGCCGGTGGAGGCGACAGCGGCAGCGGCAGCGGCGGCGGCGGCGGCGTCGGCGGCAGAGGAAGAAGTGCATCGCGCGCTGTCCCACGTGCCTGCGAAAGGCTTCGCCGTGTTTCGACAGCTGCTCGACGAGCGATACGGTTCGTACAAATCCCACACTTTGCCCTTTCCCCCAAGTCCCCCCCCCCCTATTCTCCATCCCCCCTGCCTGCTTCCTCCCGCTTTTCCCCATACCCCCCCTGTTCCCCCTATTCCCGTCCCTCCTACCAACTTCCTCCCCCTATTCCCCGGGCTGCCCAACCGCACTGGGGGGCTTTGAGTCGATTCGCAAGTCGCTTCGGGGTCAAGGGGGTGGTCAGCAGCACTGCGCACACCAACGACTATCTAGTGCTCCTCGCTCCCTCCCGCACTCCCACTCCCCCACCCCCACACTCTCCCCACGGGACTTGGAGTCGACTCGCCTGTCGCTCCGGAGTCAAAGGGGTGGTCAGCAGCACTGCGCACACGAACTATCTAATGCTCCTCGCTCTCTCCCGCACTCCCACTCCCCCACCCCCACACCACCATGGGACTTGGAGTCGACTCGCAAGTCGCTCCGGGGTCAAAGGGGTGGTCAGCAGCACTGCGCACAGCAACTACTATCGAGTGGTTCTGACACGTTTCGAAAGAGTTTTGAGACGTTTCAAAACTCAGCAGCACTGCGCGCACCAACTACCGAGTGTTCCAGTGTTCCTTGCTCGCTCCCACTCTTCCCCCTCCCCCCTCTCCCCTCCTCCCCTCTCTCCCCACTCTTCCCTCTCTCCCCTCCCCGCCACACTTTTTCCCACAACATTGTCTGCGAGTGTCCCCAAAGCCCTCTCTTCCCTCCCCCGCCCCTCATTCCTTCCCCCTTTTTACCCCCCACCTCTTGCAGACGAGATTGCATCCGCGTTAGTGGCGCCGCTACTAGCGGGGCAGCCAATCACGCTGCTCGTGCCGACCGACGGGTGTTTCCACCCTTCCGCGCAAGCCAAACTCGCTGCTACAGCTACAGCTGCTACAGCTGCTACTGCTGCTACAGCTGAACACTCTACCAGCCGCCGTACATACGCTCCATCGCGGGAGGGTCGTAGCCTATCAGAAGCGGCAAAGGACGAGCGGCCCATGGGGCACGAGGATGACGTGGACGACGAGGATAAGATCAGTGTCGTGGCAGGAAAGGGTGACGTGGCAGGAACCAGAGAAGTAGCGGATTTCCTGTCGGAGCATCTGATGTCGGGCGCGCATTGCCACGAGGCGATGAGAACGGCCAAGGGAAGCTGGAAGGTGAGAAACTGACTTGAAGGTTTCAGGATTGAGGGGGTATAGCTGGGGCTTTAACTGGGGCAGCGACGGGCGCATCTGATGGCGGGCGCGGCGATGAGAACGGCTAAGGGTAGCTGGAAGGTGAGAGAATGAGGCGGGTTTGATGGGCTTTAAGTGGTAGAGAAGAGCGCACGTTGCCACGAGGCGATGAGAGCGGCCAAGGGGAGCTGGAAGGTGAGAAACTGACTTGAAGGTTTCAGGGTTGAAGGGGTATAGCTGGGGCTTTAACTGGGGCAGGGGCGGGCGCATCTGATGGCAGGCGCGATTGCCACGAGGGGGGATGAGAGCGGCCATGGGAAGCTGGAAGGTGAGAGAATGAGGTGGGATTATAACGGGTGGGCGAGAAAGAAGGGAAGCTGGAAGGTGAGAGAATGAGGTGGGATTATAACGGGTGGGCGAGAAAGAAGGGAAGCTGGAAGGTGAGAGAATGAGGTGGGATTATAACGGGTGGGCGAGAAAGAAGGGAAGCTGGAAGGTGAGAGAATGGAGTGTGAGATACATATGCAAGTTGGGGAACAGGCAGGGAAGGTTGGGCGGGTCTAATGGGATATGCGTTGCCATGCAAAGATGAGAATTGCTCAGGAAAGGTGGAAGGGCAAAGGTTTTGGAAGAGGCGTCATTTAGAAAGTTACATCTTCTCTTTCTGTTGTGTGCTGACCTTTGTTTCCTGCTGCAGGTGCCGACGCTGCATGGTGGTAACCACGTGACACGCACCACGCCTCCCAACGATCAAAGCCCTCTGGTGCTGATTCACAAGCAAGGGCGCATACATGACGATACAGATTCATATACGGATGTCAATGTGCATGTACACGTGCATGGGCACATGCGTGCTCACATGGAAGGAAAGCACAAGCAGCATCAATGGAAGCAAGATGGTATCGGCTTTACCCACAGCAGCAGCAGCAGCAGCAACGAGGCCATTCCACAGGTTGCTACTAACAGTGTTGCTGCTGCTCCAGCTGTTGCAACTGGTTCTGCTGATCTTGCTGCTGGTGATACTGCTGCTGCCAATGCTGCAACTGAGATGACCTTCTCGAGTGACGTTTCACCTGGTCGACAAGCAACTGGTCGATTCGAGTGGAGTGTAGTTACTGTCCCTGATATTTACGTCAGCAAAGGGATCGTGCTACATGGGGTACAACATCAGTGACTGGCCACATACAGCTAACAAGCTGATACTTATAATAGGCACTAAGGAGAAATACTACAGATAAGGTAATGGTAATAATACGGTAGTAGAAGGTTCCCTGCTTAGTATGTTGTACTATTGATTGTATTATACCTTTACCAGCAGTTGTCATCATAGTACAGTTTCCTCTAGGGACATGTACACTCAGTCAGGCTCAGAATGGCCATCCTTCACTCCTTTGCCCCAACAAAGGAATCCTCGTTAGCTCTTTCAAATGATGCAACATCAGTTTCCGACGAATTTTTTTCTGATTGAAGCTACAACTCACTGAGAACTGTAGGCCAACAACACCAATCCCCAGTGGTTGGATCTCAAAACGATTTCCTTTGTTCTGTGATTTGCAACATACGGTAATCCATCCTTGTTTTCTTTTCACAGCTGTTTCGCCTAGGAAATGCTGCATTTCAACTCAACGCATAATGCTGCTGTTGGCTCAATCCCATCCATCACGGACCACGGTGTTTTTTTTTACGGTACATTTGAGAAGGTCCTTGTTCCCAGAAAAAAAAAAGTGTACTGAGAAGTGTACTGAGCACCACATGAAGGTAAGTTCCCATTCCTCGTCCAACCCTTCATGGCTTTTTTATCTTGGAAAAGGTCCCTGTTTCCGAGAAATAGGTGCTCTGAGTGCCGCTCCCCAGGTGAGACATCTGTGCCGCTTGCGGGTTGGTCAGCTCTATACCCTGTGGTGGGAACAGCAATAAGGGGGATGGAATTGACACAAAATTGATGAAACACCCAAGAGAAATAGGTTCTCTGCATGCCACTTCCCAGGTGAGACGTGTGCTGCTTGTAGGCTAGTCAGCCTATGCCCTGTGGTGGGGACAGCAATAAGGGGGATGTCATGGAATGGGATAGGACGGGATGGGAGGAGGGGCCAATATAAGGCGAGGCATACAGTTGTTGGACACTTGAAACAGGACACGAGTGCAGTTAAGTTAAGCACTTACGGCCAAGCAACAACAAATGACTCAACTGATGGCCAAATCGAATCTGCCTGGAGTATCCACAGCATAAAGTTATCCTACAGCAAACTGAGGTGACTTTTGAGTCGACTCAAAAGTGACCAACGCAAACCCGCTTGCAGTGCAGCAGACACCCTCTCTCCAGCATACCACTCGATTGATTGTAGGAGTGAGAGGGCTGAACTCAAACAAACACAAACCACTGATTCTCGGGACGTGAAGCGCCTGCAAGTCAGCAACAACACACATCAACAGCCCTCTCACGTCTCCTTGTTTGTGTCTCACGTCTGCTGACTTGCAGGCGCTTCACGTCTCCTTGAATCGAGTTTGTTGATTCTCGGGACGTGAAGCGCCTGCAAGTCAGCAACAAGACACATCAACACTCCACCGTACCTGGATGGGCGTGAAGGCGAGACTCGAAGAGAGACCCGACGTGTTGCCACTGCTGCCGTAGCTACGCTCCTTGAATCTGCGAATGGACGAAACGGAACGAAGTGGAAATGAATCAGTAGATGTGAGTGGGGAACGGCTCATGTGTTGGCACCTGCTGCCTCTTGGTCTTGCCACTGCAGCTGTAATTGCGCTGTTTGAACCTGAGGACGGATGTGTTGGGAATGAATAAAGTGGAATAGCACTAGTGGAATTGAGTGAGCGATGGATCATATGTTGCCACTGCTGCCGTAGGTACGCTCTTTGAACCTGAGAAAGAACGTCAATGGATCAGAGTTGAAAAGCATTAGTGAACTTCAGAGGGCATATCTCATGTGTTGCTGCTTTTGCCACTACTGTCGTGACTACGCTTCTACATGAGTATGTGTGGTAGACATGGGCAACGAGGCGAGTTAAAAGCTCGACTCGTTTACAGTACTCGTTTTCGGCGAGACCGCACAATTACAGACGGAGATTAAGTTCTTTTGGACACTCATAATTTGGACCTTTCTCATCTATCCTAAGCAAATTTGTCCACGTTTTTGTGGTCTTTTCCACGTTGAGTTGATGAGGACACCTATTATTTTCCGCTTACGCTTACTTGTTACATGGAAGATTCACAACGACTTCCATGTACAACTCTTGAAGCCCTACAAGGACCTGAATCAACAGTACCAGGGACGCCAGCTACCGCCGCCACCACCTGTTCTTACACAGGATGAACCAGAGTATGAGGTGGAACGTGTTATCGCGCACTGACATCGACGGCACGGCACGCTCAAGCTCCTAATTTGTTGGAAAGGTTATGATCATTCAGACTACAGTTGAGTGACAGAAGCTGACATGGGCGACGCACGCCGAGCTCTCAGGAATTATTTTGTCAAGCAGGGTGTTTCTCATACAACCCAGCAGAAAACGTCGTCCGTTCTGTCACAAATTTCTATTTCTATTATCAAATTTGTTTTCTGCACTCCTTTCCTATCCGTTTACCAACCTATTTTATATTTGACATGTTTATACGAAATAGAATTGTGTGCACCGTTTTAGAATTATCTCGAGAGTGACCTTGCGTGTGCGTGACTTTGCACCAAATTCCTTTACCGATTCGAGAAGTCTCTATTCCAGCCTGTTCTATAGCCTCGGTACCTTCTAGTAATACCTGGATACCTCCACTGTACCGTGCCTAAATATAGCTACGTATTTGTACCCATGTTCATGATTGACTATCAAAGTAAAGTCTCGATCTTCTCACAACTGCACTCCTTAAAACCAGACACTCACTTCTTGGCGACTTTGGTCTTGAGGTTGCTGGCAGCAGCAGCCACTCTCAGCCGCCCCGACCCCGCTTGCCCCAGCATGCCGTACCCCTCGCCTAGCCCGTCTCCCAGCGTTGATTGCTCCTCCACTCCAAACTGCATGCGATTGGCTAGCTTTCTCATGTCCGTGATGCCGTAGCTGTAGTTGGAAAGAGGTGGGGATGGGTGGAGAATGGTAGGATATACTAGAAGGCGAGCAAATGCCTTAACATGCCGTACCCCTCGCCCAGCCCGTCCCCCAGGGTCGATTGCTCCTCCACTCCAAACTGCATGCGATTGGCCAACTTCCGCATGTCCGTGACGCCGTAGCTGAAGTTTGAGAGGGGGAGTGGGAGAGAGAGAGGCGGGTTAGTACTGCACCCCTCGCCTACCAGAGTCGACTGCTCCACTCCGAACTGCATGCGATTGGCCAGCTTCCGTAGCTGTCAGTGGGGTTGTGTGTGGGGGGGGGAAAGGGGGTGGGGGGTTGGGGTGGAAAGGGGTTGGGGCGAGGGGGTTATGTGTGAATGGGGGATAGGAGATTGACTGGCCAGCTTGCATACTCACTCCTCTCTCTCCCCCTCCCACCCACCCACCCACCCACTCACTCACCCAATCACCCCCTCTCCCGCTCACCGTTCCTTCATCTTCCTCAACCGTCACCCCCCTCTCCTCTTTTTTGGTTCTGCATCCGGCACGGGCAGTGGCTTGGGCTGCTTGGCGGGTGGCGGCTCCTGCCACTTGTCAATCTTCCTCTCTATCTCCACCCGCAGGCCCCGTCCCGCTCCCCTCCCCCCTCTCTCCCCCCCCCCCCCCCCCCCCCCCCACCACCTCCCCGTAACTCGCGTCCACCCGTGCTGCTAGTGTGCAACCCCACACAGACACACACTCCCTCCTTCACTCTCTCACTCACCCACTCACTCCCTCCCTCGCTCCCTCACTCACTCCTCAACTCACCGCTCCTTCATCTTCCGCAGTCGTCTCCCCCCGCGCCTCTTCTTGGGT
Source organism: Closterium sp. Naga37s-1 (assembly GCA_947471745.1). Lineage (NCBI taxonomy): Eukaryota > Viridiplantae > Streptophyta > Zygnematophyceae > Desmidiales > Closteriaceae > Closterium > Closterium sp. Naga37s-1. Next base: position 284,361 of record CANJKZ010000830.1, read on the forward strand.
TCAGCATCTGGCACAGGCAGTGGCTTGGGCTGCTTGGCGGGGGGCGGCTCCTGCCACTTGTCAATCTTCCTCTCCATCTCCACCCGCAGCCGCCGCCCCGCTCCCCCGCTCAGATCCCCGTGAGTCGCGTCTACTCGCGCTGCCAAGGCGCATTTCCCCGCGACAAGGCGGGTGGCGCGCATGCGGAGAGGGGGAGGGGTGGCCTGGACGACCTCGCAGTGGAAGAGGAAGCCGGTGTGCGGCAGAGAGGTGGCGGTGGAAAAGCCCGATAGGGTCTTCCTCTTGCTCCCGAGCACCTGGTAAAGGTGTGAGAGGGGATTGAACGAAAGTGAAGGGGAGAGATGGACATGCAAGAGAAGGAGGGGAGTGGTGGCTTGGACGATTTTGCAGCGGAAGAATGAGCCGGTGTGGGTGAGAGAGGTGGCTGTGGAGAAACTGGATAAGGCCTTCTTTCTTTGATCCCAGGAGCTAACAGTGAAAGGGAGGCGAAAAAAGAAAAAGGGTTCGAATAAGACAAGGAGGGTAGGGGCGTTTTGCTTGCTCACTCACTAACCTGTTGCTTCCACATGCCACACGAACCTGAATGTTGCAAGCAGGCATGGAAGCCAGGGCCATGAGCCCCCCCGCCACGCCCACCAACTGGGCCGCTATCGCCGAACCAACCACCGCTGACAGGTTCGGCGCCAAGCCTCCCATCCGGCTCTCCACAAACCTGAGAATGGGAGGCAGGAGAATAGAAAGGCAAAAATGGCTTGTCTGAGAGTCCATCAGATCTAACCCATCACATCCCAATCCACCCAAATCCAGTAACATCCCCGTAAGTTTCAGTAGATTCAAGTCAAGTCTAGCAATCTCCACTCAAATCCAGCAAAGACCTGTAAAATCAAGTCAAATTCAGTAAAATACAGTCAAATCCTTACCTGAGCACTTTCTTCTTCGCATCATCCAAAGCCAACGCCCTGTCACACGCCTCCATCGTCCTCTGCAGTGCGTCGTCCGGCAGCGGCCGTCCTGTAGTGGTGGAGGCAGTAACCGACACCACCATGATCGTCGCCGAGGGCAACAGCCCTTCCAGATCCACAACCGTCAGATCCATCTCGTTGCCGATCCGACGGACCACGCGCGCGTAATCGATCGGGTGCAGCACTAGCGATTCCAGCTCCGGGAATTTAAGGCGGTAATTGTCCCTAATGAAGTTATGCACTATGGTTATTTCATTATCAATATCCACTGCAAGCCCGTTACAGTCCACAATTAATTGGTACTCTGACTCGTCCATTGGTGCTGCAGCAGCTGTAGCAGCGGCTGTAGCAGCAGGAGTAGAACCGGCTGTAGCAGCAGAACCAGATGCTATAGCAGCAGAAGCAGTGGTGGTGGTGGCAGAGGGAGGGGTGAGGCCTGCTGCTACAGCTGCTGCAGCTGCTGATGCTGCAGACACAGGGGGAGTTGACCCCTGCTGTTCCTGACTAATCTCTTTGCTCTGTCCTTGGGTTTGCTGTTCGGATTTGGGTTCAGTTCCCTCCTCTTCGGCAATGGTGGCAAGTTGTGCATCCGAAGCTTCCAATGCAGCTTCCACCCTCTGGTAACGGGGGGTAGAGAACAGAAAAAGGGGAACGGGGTGGGAGGGGAGGGGACAATGACTGCACATGAATGGGGTATTTGGGCACATTTAAACATGGGCACATGATTGGGCACTTTACCTTTTATCGGACTCACTATGGGTATTCAAACAGAATCGTCACATGGATTGGTTTACAGGTAAGAATTCGGAAAAGGCGTTTGGTTGGGCAGATGAGATGGCTTCTTAAATTTTGAAAATGCTAAAAAAACAACCTAGAAAAAAACGTGGAGCTCCGCAACGCAGCTTGGGACATTGCAGTAAAACTGAGGTAACTTTTGAGTCGACTCAAGAGCTGAGCACCTTTGAGAAATCTTAAAACGAACTACCAGTACTGTACATTAGCCAGCCACCTCTCTGCCAAGGAAAGGGCCTGGCCTTGTAGCCAGCCCATCTGCTTCTCACTGCACTTCAAGTGAAAATAAAAAATACCACCATCCCACTCAACCCCCACCCCACACATGCTCCACCCACGCACCCTCGTCATGTCGATGTATCGTGCAGACTTCTGCAGCTTTGCCACAGCATCCAAATCCTCAGAGTTGAGTTGGACTGACCACCTCAAACCGCACTGTACCCGGCCCCACTCCACCCACCCACCCGCACTTTACCAGCCCGTCATTACCCGCATCATGTCAATGTATCGTGCAGACTTCTGCAGCTTTGCCACTGCATCCAGGTCGTCATAGTTGAGAGCTTCCAAGTCCATCGTTTCCTCCTCCTCCTCGTCGCCATCCGACCCCTCCTCCATGCCCCCACCAGCACCTGGCTCCTGCAGCAGTTACAAAAACACAGTGAGAGCAGAACAGGGGAGGAAGTGAGAATCAGGGCCGCCACATCCAGGTCGTCCCAGTTCAGAGCCTCCAGATCCATCGTCTCCTCCTCTCCTCCTCTTCCTCATCCACGGCCCCACCAGCACCGGCTTCCTGCATCAGCTAAGAAGAGAGAGGGCGATCAGAGCAGGTGAGTGGGAATGAGAGCCACCGCATCCAGGTCGTCCTACTTGAGAGCTTCCAAGTCCATAAGAGTCGTCATGCTTGAGCGGCTCTAAATCACGTATTCCCCCTCCTCCTCATCTGATCCAGCAGGGTGTTTTTGAGACCAATCGTCCGCATTTGATCCGTTTTCCACACCCCCACCAACACCAATTCCCGCAGAGAGCAGAATGCAACAATCGGCTACAGATCATCATCCCGACCACCCCCAAAACCCACAGGACAGGAACTTAGAGGAGACCAACCCACAGGTGACGAACCTCCAGGTGACGAGCCTAACTGTGACGAAACCACAGGTGACGAACCTACCTGTGACAAAACTACAGGTGACGAACCTACAGGTGACAAACCCACAGGTGACGAACCTACAGGTGACGAACCCACAGGTGACGAAACCACAGGTGACGAACCTACCTGTGACAAACCCACAGGTGACGAACCTACAGGTGACGAAACCACAGGTGACGAACCTACAGGTGACGAACCTACAGGTGACGAAACTACAGGTAACGAACCCACAGGTGACGAACCTACAGGTGACGAACCTACAGGTGACGAACCCACAGGTGACGAACCTACAGGTGACGAACCTACAGGTAACGAACCTACAGGCGACGAACCAGATGCGACAGGTGTCTTCAAATGACGGAGTCTCTCAAGACCCCTGGAAACAGTACTTGAACTGAACCCACCTGAGGCGCCTCTTCCTGGCGGATCTGCTAGGCGTCCCATCCATTAAGAATAGAACCTTCCACTCACTCCTGAAAACCACAACTCACCGAACTGAACCCACCTGAGGCGCCTCCTCATTGTCGGAGAGGTCGTCTAGATCCGCCAAGAAAGAATCCGCCAGTGTTGCTGCACACTGAACTGAACCTTGCTTCCACCCACCTCTTCAAATCCACACCTGACCGAACTGAACCCACCTGGGGCGCCTCTTCATTGTCGGAGAGGTCGTCTAGATCCGCCAAGAAAGAATCCGCCAGTGTTGCTGCCTGCGAGTGGGGGAGAGAAACATGGGATGGGAGTCAATTAGCCCGCAATAAGATACGACGTACAGACGTACGACGGTAAGGAGGTGGTAAGTCGATACGGATGTAAGGAGGAGAGGTATGACAGGAAGCCATCGCTCAGACCGGAGAGGTCGTTCCACCACTCGTTGTGCTATGAAGCATTATAACCGCTGTCAAGCAGTATAATCACTTTCCAGCACTTAAATCGCTTCTCTAAGAGCTACTTCGCCGTTGCAAACCCACCTTGCAGGATTCACTTCTGTGGGTCACTTCGACCAAAAACTGAAGGCATTATACTCGCTAATCCAGGCTTCTAGTCTCCTGTCAGTTTTAAAAACGGTCAAATGAGTCTCTCTCGCCTCTCGACATGACACGAAGCATCACTAAAGCCTTTCCTTTCAAAAAACGAGGTGTTCTACATTGGAATCGGCATAGAACGGTTTTATCAGCGACCAAGTGGAGCGCATCGGTTGATGAAAAACGAGCGGGAGAAGGAAGAGTAGAAACTGATTGACGGGAATTCAGGTGTGTTTCAAGTCGACTCGAAGCAGACGAGGAGAGGATGACGGAAAACGAGCGGGGATGAGGGAGAACAGAAACTGATTGACGGGAATCCTAATTAATGATTCGATTAGTCTATTCACTCACCATGACTGGGAAAATGAATCTGATAGAATATAGGCGTCTAGCCAAAAGGTAGAGATGAGGGCGACAGAGCGGTTAGCACTAAATATTATCCACAACTCCGTTAAAAAACCCCTTGACAAGCCGAGTTCGACAAATCAATGGCGGCGAGCAAGCGGAAGTAGGAAACTTTTCCTAGGCCCAGTTCGGCAGCCACGCGGAAGCAAAATGTGAGGAAGATGAGGCGAAGGTAAGGCGGGCGTCAACCCAGGGTCAACGAATTTTGACCCTGGGTTGACTGCTCCGCGGCAAACCTGCGCCATGGGGGAGCTGGCGCAGATTGTAGGGGGGGATACGAAAAATCGTCGCAGGAGAGAGGCACATTTGGCCTCAAATGTGCTTGCCCAAGGGCACTGTAGCGGGAACAGAAAGGAACAATCGGAAAAAACAAAAGATTCGCGCCCCCTGCTGTTGGGGAAATCCGACTTTAAAAAAACGAACAATGTATTTTTTAATGTAGTAACCCTTTTCTTTGTAGGGTCCAATGTTGGCCCGTGAACAGTGAACCCAGGTGGAATCAGAAAAGTGATTCTTCCGTTTTCAAAGAATCACTTTCTTCTTCCGTCTCACTAGGGCGGAACCCTTCCGCCAAGGGGGGGAGAATAAGGACAGAAGGCGGCGCGGAAGCAATGTTTGGAGGTGTTCGCGTCGCTGCTGCTAAACACCTGCGATACGATTTCCGGAAAGTTTACCCTACAGCCCGTACTGTTTTGCCCTCGATAATGCGATTAAAAGCTTCGAAGAAGACGGAATTTTTTTTCTTCCGCCCTTATTCCGTGGCTGCCGAACTGGGCCCTAGAAAAGGTGGGAAGGGAATCAGGGGAGGAAGGAATGCCGTTACCATCGCTCTAGAGAGAGTCTCGGTGCTATTATTTGCTTCGTCGGGAGACAAACCACTAATGCCTATACAGCGTATTGTCATGCAATACCATATTCACACGGATAGTCAAAATTAGATAAGCTCGTTCAATGATATGAATGAACTTGCAGAGTGCGCAGAGTAACGAATATCGAGAATGAAAATTACAGAATGACGATACAAGGAAAGTGACGGGATTTTATCAGGGGAATCCTATCCATGGCTGATTTTATCTGGGTAATTACCCTGATTTCAGAGTGATTTCAGGCTTTCCACTTTGCGGAGACCGAAATTTCAGAATTACTGAGTTCTCAACCCTGTTCAAATCAGAGTAATAGTTTTTCTATCCCTGATTTTGAGAATAGTGTACCCTGATTTTGACCTTATCGATAGGAAGTTTCTCGGAAATTTCCTTCAGATATCCCCCTTCGAATTGATCGCAGTACAGCCAGCACGTGAGCGATGGACAGCAGCATGAAGGGATAGAGGGGAAAAATGGAAAATGTGCACTCATAATAGAGGGGAATTTTTTTCCCCGAAATCAGGGAGGCCTAATATGAAACGTCAGCCCTGATCCTATCTAGGCGAAGGATGGCTCGGTGATGTTGCGATTGGAGCAGGGCCGACTCGGGAGTGGTTCGGTGCGACGAAATAGGCCGAACAGGTTTGTCGCGTGACCCTCAGGATGGACTGGCTAATGAGTGCTACAGTAAGGATTTGTAAATCCTTACATCCAAGTACACATGTAACACTATTATGAGTGCAATTGAGCGAGCGAGCGAGAATTGCACCATTGAAGCAAAACAATACAATGAGCGAAGGCATGAGCGAAGAATATATAGCGAAACTACAGTGGTAACGGTAATGCGTAAAAATGGGGTGCGCGACGGGCCTAGCGCTGAGGTTGGGAATTGTCGAGGCGGAGGTCCGGAGCACGGGTTACCAACCGAACCGTGAGGTTGGGTCGCGTCGTGAACAGTGGCGGGAATATTTTCGAGGCGAGTGTCGCGAGTGGTAACGGTTTACTGTTGGGTGCTGTTGGCGGGAACAGTGGTGTACGCGCTGAGCAGGGACGCGAAGTAAGGAAAAAGAATTTTCCTCACAGTACCCCTCCCCCCCCCCTCCCTACGGAGGCCCTTCTTACGAAAGTGCGTATACATCCCGAAAATTGCGGCTGCATACTTGGTGAGGACGGGGTGGTTTTCAATTCTGTCCAGTGCAACCCAGTTGTCTTCGGTGGGCGTGCGGTCTCTCCAGTGTATCAGGAATTCGATTCTGCGGGCTCCATGTGGGTCACGGACTCGGTGGCTTAAGATTTTCTCGAGCGTGATGACTGGCTCTGTTGGCGGTCGTGTCATGATGGCGGGGCGGTTGCGAGGCAGTTGGTTGGTGGATGGCACGTATGAGTGGAGGAGGCTGACGTGGAATGACGGGCTGACGTACCAGTCAGCAGGGAGGAGGAGGTGGGCGGTGACTGATGCGAAATGGCCTGCAATATCGGGGGCGGAGTTTCGGGGTAATGGGCAGGCGGAGGTTCTGGGTGTCGAGTAAAACGAGGTCGTCGGGTTGGTAAGTGACGGGTCGGCGGTGGCGGTCGGCGTTTCGCTTAGCGATGATGTTTGACTTTTTGATTGCGTCTGCTGCTCGGGTCCGAACTGTTGCGCGCGTGGTACCGGGTTGTCGAAATTCGGAGTCATGGGTATTGTGGGGTCTTGTCAGTAGTTTAGGTGAAACGGTGACTGTTGGGTCATAGCGGATGGCAAGTTGTTGTACGCGAACTCGATGAGTGGCAGCTGCTGTTCCCATGTCGTTGGGTCGTCGCACGTGGCTCGGATGAGTTGCTCCATGGTCTAGTTTGTCCGTTCTGTCTGTCTGTCAGTCTCGGGGTGGTACGAAGAACTGAACTGTAGTCGCGTGCCGAACTGCTGCCACAATTTCTGCCAAAAGTTGTTGGTGAATTTCGTATCGCGGTCGCTGATGATCGATGCTGGTATCTCGTGTAGTTGAACGACGTTGGAGATGAAGAGGCGGGCTGTTATTTTCGGATGTGATCGATATCTTGCACGCTGCGAAGTGTGCCATTTTCGTCAGCCAATCGACGACGACCAGGATCGCGTCATTCCCACTTGCTCCATCCGAGAACCCCGTGATGAAGTCCATCGTCACCTGCTGCCAAGCACGCTCTGGGGGTGATATCGGCTGCAACTGCCCTGTCGGCCGCTTCCGTGATGATTTCATGAGTTGGCAGGTGGGACACGATCCCACGTGTCGTTGGACGTCGGTCAGCATCTCGGGCAAGTAGTAATACCGCTGCAGCTGCGGCCGTATTTTCTCTACTCCGAAATGTCCTGAGGTAACCCCGTCGTGTGCCTCCTATAGTAACAGCTCCCATAGTAAAGTGTAGCCTGGTACCCAGATGCGGTCGGTGCCGGTTTTACGTAATACACCCCTTTTGCCGCTGCGAACTGCTGCAAGTTTCCTCCAGTGAAGAACAGATCTGTTTGATAACCGTGGGTAAATAGTCCTGTAAGCAGTGGGCTGGTCTGGGCGAGTAGTATGGTGCGAATTTGGGGAGTAGGGCGGGTCAGTGCGTCAGCGATGTTTGATGCCCCCTTTTTGGAGGTACTGTAGTGATTTGTGGTCTGTCCGTATTGTTACGTCTGCGCCGGTCAAGTAACAGCGCCACACTTTGAACGCGTGCACGATCGTGAGCATTTCGCGGTCGTGTATCAGGTAATTCTTCTCGGGCGGATGCAGTTTTCGTGACTCGTATACCATGGGCTGTAAGCCGTTGCCGAAATCGTGTAACGGCTCCGATGGTGATGTCGCTTGTGTTGGTAACTACTTCGAATGGGCGGTTTGGGTCGGCGATGCACAGTAGGGGCGGTGAACAGAGAACATCTTTTAGGGCAGAGAAGGCAGCATGCTCTTTCCCCCCCCATGTAAAAGTGACCCCCTTTCGCAGCAGATCCGTCCGTGGGGCTGTCAACCGCGCCATGTCGGGGATGAACCGATGTACATAATTAACAAACCCTAAAAAACTCTGCAGCTCCGTGATATTTGTCAGGGGGTGCCACGATTTCACTGTGTCCAACTTCTTTGGGTCGATCTCAACTCCAGCCTCCGAAATAACATGCCCCAAAAATTCTAGCCTGTCCTGAAAAAACTCGCACTTGGAACACTTGGTCAAAAGGCGGTGCTCGTCTAAAATCTTAAACACTACTTTTAGGCCTGCTAACTGTTGCTGCTTAACGCGACTGTATACCAGGATGTCGTCGAGGTAAACTATCACACATTTATCTAAGAGTGGTCTTAACGCCTCGTTCATGGTCATCTGAAAGGTCGCCGGTGCGTTGGTTAGCCCGAATGGCATCACTGTGTACTCGAAAGACCTGTATCTAGTTCTAAAAGCAGTCTTGGCGCAGTCCGATGGTTCTACCCTAATCTGATGGTAACCTCCCCTAAATCTATTTTCGAAAAGACCCGTGCTGTTCACAGCTGATCTATATGTTAGAATGAACAAGTGTGTGTGAACTAACAAGATTGGGAGTACAAGTAGGAAACCCCAGAATGTTGTACCCCCTAAGGCTAAACCCACTATAGCCTACACAATGTAAACATATAATTTTTGACACACCCCCATAGGCTAAGTGGGGGAGAGCAAGGGGTCACAAGACCAGTCAAAGCAAAGCAAAACAAGCTCAGGGTGGATCTCAAGGATGCCACACAAATTCCGAGCACGAGCAAGTGGTCACAAGACCAGTTCACATGCAGTTTGATAATATAACAAGAGGTACAGTGATCACAACCTAGCAAGTGTAAGCATGCAGGTATATATATAGAGATCACAGTACAAGCAGAGTCAAGAAGTGAGCAAGTGAGGGACAGTAGGCACAAGGCCTAGAACAGTACAGAAATGCTGATGATCACAAGGCTGAAGCGCCTTGGTGAACACATCAGCAGTGTTGGCCCGAGTGGCCACGTACGAAAGACGAAGCTGACCACGCTGCTGCAGCTCTCGAGCAAGGAAGTAGCGCAGAGTGATGTGCTTCGTTCTGTGCTCCAGTCTGTGCTCCTGACACAAGGCAATGGCTGCCTTGTTGTCGACGTACAGCACTGGAGGAGAACGAGGCCGCTCTCCAAGGTCGGTCAGCAAGTAGGTGAGCCAGCGTAGCTCCTGGGCAGCCATGGCTATGGCGTAGATCTCAGCCTCACAACTGGAGCTGAGAACAGAGGAAGAGCGTGTAGAACGCCAGGAAACAGAACCAGAGCCAAGGCTGAAGGTGTAACCCTGAGACGACCGCTGCGTAGCCTGGTCGTCAACCCAAGAAGCGTCTGAGTGTCCAGTGAGGACAACGTCGTGCCGTCCTCCAAGCACAAGCCCCATGCCCGACGTACTGCACAAGTAGCGCAACACCCTCTTAGCGGCATCCATGTGCTCCTTCCGGTGACGGCCAGGAGCGACATAGCGTGCTAGGATGCTAAGAGGGTATGCAAGGTCAGGTCGAGTGCAGGTCATCAGGTACATGAGGCAGCCCACAAGCTCTGGATACGCGCCACTCGGCTCTACGGACTCATCCGAAGGCAGAGCTGAGAGCGAGTGACCAGTAGGCAGAGGAGTGGGCTGAGGCGAGGAGTACGTGAAGCGGAAGCGCTGAAGGACCTGCTGCACCATGTGTGACTGAATCAAGGTGATGGTGCACTGTGCTCTGTCCCGGGTGATCCGCAAGCCAAGATAGCTTGTCAGCTCACCCAGGTCTGTGCACGTGTGTCTCTTCTGCAGCTCCGACTTCACGTGGGCGAGTGCCTCAGTGTCAGCAGTAGCAAAGACCAAGTCGTCGACGTACACGAGAACGTAGAACGGCGGCAGAGTGGTGTCGGTGCGTAGAAACAGCGACGGGTCAGCAGTAGAAGGAGCAAACCCAAGAGCCGCAAGCGTAGTCCTCAGTGTGTCGTGCCACTCACGGGGTGCCTGGCGGAGACCGTAGACTGGCCGCCGGAGGCTCCATTGGGTACTAGGAGGGAACGACCCAGTGAAGCCAGGTGGGCGGCGCAGCCAGATCTCCTCGTGTAGGCTGCCCTGTAGGAACGCAGTGCTGAAGTCAAGAGAGTGGAGCTCGTAGTCACGCTGAGCAGCGACGTGCAGCAGAACCCGAAGAGTGGTCATCTTCGGGGTCGGGGAGAAGGTCTGGAAGAAGTCAACTCCCTCTCGCTGACTGAAGCCTCGAGCAACGTAACGCGCCTTGAAGACAGGCGGAGAACCCGACGGCCGCTTCACCCTGAAAATCCACATGCCACTGACGATGTTCGCCCCAGGTGGGGGAACCTCGTCGACGTAGGTGCCTGTGGACTTCCAGGAAGCCATCTCTGCGTCCATGGCTGTCTGCCACTGAGAGGAGTCGACAGCTACCTCGACAGGCTCAACCGGGTCTACCTGGGACACACCTGAGGGAGCGGCACCCTGAGGGGGGAGGGGGTCTACCACAGCAGCACCTGGCGCGAGGAAGAGAGGCAGGGGGGGGAGCGGGGCAGTGCGGTAGGGGAAGAGGCGGTAGTAGGGCACCGACTCGTCAAAAGTGACGTCCTGAGAGGGCAGGACACGGCGCGAGGTGGCGTGGTAAAACTGCCAACCAGACGCGTCCGGGACAAAGCCAAGGAAGACACAAGGAACAGCGCGGGAGGAGAGCTTGTCCGCGGACGTATCGCGGACAAAAGCTCGAGATCCCCAGACCCGGAAACGCGACGCATCGCCAACCTCCCCCGTCCACAGCAGTGTGGGCGAGGTCTCCGGCAAGGAGACACGGGGCCAGAGGTTGAGCTGATGCGCAGCGTACCGGACCGCAAACGGCCACAGAAAGTGGGGGGCAGCCGCATGGATCAAGGAGGTACGAGCGACCTCCATGACCAAGCCAATGCGGCGCTCAGCAACCCCATTCTGCTGTGGAGAGGCCGGAAGCGTGAACGACTGGCGGATGCCGTGCTCCGCACAGTAGGCTGCCAAGAGGTCGGAGGAGAACTCACCACCTCTGTCAGAGTGCAGACGCAAGACAGGAAAGTCCGAGTGGAACCGCTCGCTGAGCAAGAGACGAGAAGCGCGGATCCAAGGGATCAAAACATCAGGGACCTCACCCTTGGTGTGCAAGGGGAAGACCGTGGTGTAGCGCGAGTAGTCGTCAACAACGATCAGGAAGTACCTCTCCTGACCCTGTCCACGGACGCGGGCTGGGCCCCATACGTCCATGTGGAGCGTCTGCAAGGGAGCAGTCGTCGGGGGAAACGAGGAGGAGTGAGGAGCGGCGCGCTGCCGCCCCTCGACACAAGGAAGACAGGGAGGAGCAGGCGAGGGTGGGAGGGGAGGGAGTACCCGGGGAAGACCAGAGACAAGGTACCGTTTGTGCATGGCACGAAGGCGCTGCACTGACGGGTGACCAAGGCGGTGGTGCCAGAGGACGGTCTCGTGTGCTAGAGAGCGACACGAGCAGGGGGCAGACAGCTGACCTGAAGCAGACGCAGACGCAGCTACCTGAGGGGACTCAGTGGTCAGTGTGTACAGGTCCGACCCCGGCTGCCGAGTGAAGGTAGCCAGGTGACGGCCCGTCCGAGCACACGTGCAGTGTGTCACGCGCTCGTAGGCAGGGGTGAACTGGTGGACACCCCCGTCCTGGAGCGCACTACCCGCCACCAAGTTCGTAGAGAACGAGGGGAGGTAGAGACCTGACAGTGTGCCCGACGGGACCGCAGAACAAGGGAGAACAGTAGAGGAGGTCGCAATGACCGGACCCCCAGAGGGGTCAGCGAGGGAGACTGCAACCGGCCGAGCAAGCTGCTCAAGGGCAGTGCGGTCACGAAAGAAACAGCGGGAAGCGCCTGAGTCCCGTGTGAAGGTGTGCAGTGCCTCAGTAGACGCAGTACCAGAGGGCGCAGACTCACGAGTACCTAGAGCAGCAGCCTCACCAGCACCTGGGGCACCAGACACACGAGCACCTAGTGCAGCAGCCTCACCAGTACCTAGAGCAGCAGACTGGATACCGGGGTCAGGCGGCACACACAGGTGACAGGCACTCTCAGCACTAGTAGACAATGCATACATGGCAGTGAGGATAGCATCATAGTCAAGAGCATAGATATCTGCCCTCTGCCTAAGCAGCTCCACCCAGTCGGGGAGCTCAGCGTCGTCGCCAAACTCTGTACGCCAAGCATCGCCCAGACGGGCGAAGCAGTGGGACTCTGTGTGACCACGTGTCCCGCAAGGCTGACCAGTCCGGACACCTGTGCGAATGACGTACGGGCAGCGAGCAGTACTCAGTGACCCTCTACTCTGAGCATACCACTCACGAAGCTGCTGGGGCGAAAGAGCCTCGCGTAGACGATGCGGCTGCTGCACCAGGCCACTACCAGAAACTCCCGAACTACCCACTCCAGGACGACTCCCACTACTGCCACCCCGACAACCCCAACTGGCGTACCACTCACGAAGCTGCTGGGGCGTGAGGGGCACACGCGGATGGCCCTGGAGCTGCATCTGGCCACGCCAGGAGCAGCAGTAGAAGCAGTAGCAGCAGCAGTAACAGCAGTAGCAGCACGGGCAGGGCAGTGCTCACCAGTGGTGGGAAGGGCAGGCGTACGAGCGAGGCGACTGCGGGGCCGTCACAGCGGCCGCTCCAGGGGCGGCTGCTCCAGGGGCGGCTGCTCCAGGGGCCAGGGGCGGCTCTTGCAGTGGCAGCTGCTCCAGGGGCGGCTGCTCCAGTGGCAAGGGGCGGCTGCTGCAGGGGCGGCTGCTCCAAGGGCGAGGGGCGGCTCCTGCAGTGGTGGCTGCTCCAGTGGCCAGGGGCGGCTGCTGCAGGGGCGGCTGCTCCAGTGGCCAGGGGCGGCTGCTGCAGGGGCGGCTGCTCCAGGGGCGAGGGGCGGCTCCTGCAGTGGTGGCTGCTCCAGTGGCCAGGGGCGGCTGCTGCAGGGGCGGCTGCTCCAGTGGCCAGGGGCGGCTGCTGCAGGGGCGGCTGCTCCAGGGGCCAGGGGCGGCTGCTCCAGATGTGAGGATCTAGGATCGAGCTCAGAAAAGATGATTTGAATTGAATGATCACCTGGGTACAACACGAGGCTATATATAGGCTCGACACAAGGCCCCGTAACCAGGTGTTACGCGAAGGTTCCGCGGGTCGCGAAGCGTCCCGAACAGATCCTTCCCGAATTCGGTAGAAGGCAATTCGGTGGCAACCGAAAAGCCAGAATTCGGTGCACGCAACCTAGCTCGGTGCTATAATTATAATAAAATATAGGAAAGCACCTAGCCTAGGAAATCAAGCAATTCATGCATGCATATAATTATCCTATGCTAGAAATAGCATGATAAAGTAAAGGCAAGCAAGCATAGCCGTCGTACTCTCACACGTCCCCCCCTCAAAGCTGGGTGGCGTGAGATACACCCTGCTTGACAAGATAGTCCTTGAGAGCACGGCGTGCGTTGCCCATATCAGCTTCTGTAACCCAGCTGTCCTCAGTGGGGTCATATCCCTTCCAGCGTATCAGGAACTCGAGGGTCTTGCCGCCGCGGCGTCGATGAGAGAGAACGCGCTCCACTTCATACTCAGGTTCATCTTGGATGAGAACAGGTGGTGGTGGCGGTAGCTGCCGTCCCTGGAACTGTTGGTTGGGGCCCTTGTAGGGCTTCAGTAGCTGAACATGGAAAGCGTTGTGAAGCTTCCATGTATCTGGTAAGCGCAAGCGGAATGTAACTGGTGTCACCTGTGTCTCCACGAGAAAAGGACCACAGAAGCGAGGCCGGAGTTTGGATGGGAGGTGAGATAGGTTCAAGTTGCGCGTGTCAAGAAGCACCTGATCTCCGACTGCTACTGAGTGATCTCGTCGCTGACGATCGGCATACTGCTTCTGGGAGGTCTGCATCGTGGTGAGTCTTCGTTGAGTCTTCTCCCATAGCTGCTGCATGGTGGTGACGAAGTCATGTGCGGCTTGGACGTGTGCTGGTGTGGTTGGCTGCTGTGGGGTAAGTGGTTCCCGTCCGTAACACAGGAAGAAAGGAGTTTTCCCTGTGGCCGCATGTGACGCGTTGTTGTAAGCGAACTCTAGGGTCGGTAACTGTGTGTCCCAGTGGCTGACGTCGTCCTTGCAAGCTGTGCGCAGTAACTGTTCAACCACTTGATTGAGTCGCTCTGTCTGTCCGTCAGTCTGTGGGTGGTATGCTGAGGACATCGCAAGTTTAGTCCCCAATAATTCCATGAGCTCCTTCCAGAACTTACTCGTGAATTTGGGGTCTCTGTCTGAGATGAGTGTAGTGGGGATGCCGTGGATGGTGATGATGCAGTCGAAGAAGAGGCGAGCAGTTGCTTCAGCTGTAGCCGTGGCGTTGGTCGGAATGAAGTGACCCTTTTTAGAGAACTTGTCGATCACCACGAGTATAGCGTCATGCCCTCGTGAGGTCGAAGGAAGTCCTGTGATGAAGTCGAGGCTAACGACTTGCCATGGCTGCTCCGGTACGGGTAGAGGCTGAAGTAACCCTGCTTTTTTCTGTTTGCTGCTCTTCATCCGCTGGCACGTGTCGCAGGAGGTGACGAACTGCTGCACGTCTGCTGCCATCCGAGGCCAGTAGTAATACTTTGCTATGCCCGCTAACGTCTTGTTGCTCCCGAAATGTCCCGCGTATGGTACGTCATGAAACTCCTCCAATAGGATCTGTCGTAGCGGGGCGTAATTCGGTACCCAAATCTTTCCTGAACCCTTCCTTACCGCTAAGTCTTTCTCCCACTGTAACAGCTTCTGTTTCTCTGCCGTTGCTATCTCGCCGTCCACGGAGTACCCATGTTGGAATAGACCCTTGAGCAGAGGGTTCATCCCGTCGAGTTGGATGCCTGCTACATGACCTGGGCGGCTCAATGCGTCTGCTTTGTTGTGTAGCCCGGGTTTGTAGATGATGTCGTAGTGGAAGTGGGTCTCCAAGAAATCCATCCACCGCACCTGTCGTCGTGAGAGCGTAGGTTGCGACTTTAGGTATTTGAGGCTGCAGTGGTCAGTATAGACTGTGGTCTTGGCTCCCTCTAGGTAACACCTCCACGCCTTGAAGGCTACGACTATAGCTAGGGCTTCCTTGTCGTGGTGGGGTAGTTCAGTTCTGCTCCGTGTAGTTTCTTGCTGAGGTAGGCGATAGGCTGTAACCCGTTCCCGTGATCCTGCATCAGTACTGCTCCGACTGCCTGGTCACTAGCGTCTGCTTCAACTACGTAGTCCTTCTCGGGGTCCGGTAGTATGAGTACTGGTGCTATGGTCAGTGCTGTTTGTAACTGTTCCATGGCTCGTATCCTTTTTCAGTAGGTCGGTCAGTGGCGCTGCAATTTTAGCGTACTGTGGCACGAACCTGTTCTAGTAGTTGGCGAAGCCTAGGAACTGCTGCAACTCCTTCATGTTCTCCGGAACTTTCCATTTCTTGACGGCTTCGATCTTCCGCAGGTCCACGTGTACGCCCTCGGCACTCACCATGTGCCCGAGAAACTGCACTTTCTTCAGGGCGAAGTCGCTCTTCGACAGCTTCACGTAGAATTTGTTTTTCCGCAGGATCTCGAACACCTTCCGCAGATGCTCCACGTGCTCCTTCATGTTCTTGGAGTAGATAAGAATGTCGTCCAGGTACACCACTACGCACTCATCCAGCAAGGGTCGTAAGATGTGATTCATCTCCGCCTGAAACGTTGCTGGTGCGTGTTGCAGAGTCCGAACGGCATCACCAGGTATTCGTAGGAGCCGTATCTGGTACGGAACGCCGTTTTGTGGACTGAGTTGTCTGCCATCTTGATCTGCCAGTAACCCGACCGTAGGTCCAGCTTCGAGAAGACTGTTGCACCACGCAGTTGGTCCAGTAAGTCGTCGATGCGCGGTATGGGGTATTTGTTTTTAACTGTCTGTTTGTTCAGTGCGCGGTAGTCGATGCACATCCGCAAACTGCCGTCTGGTTTCGGTTTGAAGAGAACTGGTGCACCGTAGGGAGAGGTGGATGGGCGGATCAGTTGTCTGTCCAGTAAATACTCGATCTGTTTCTTCATATCTGTCAGCTCGGTCGGACTTAGTCGGTAGGGTGCTCGTGAGACGGGTTTCGCACCTGGTTCCTCCACGATCTCGTGCTCGTGGGTGCGTGCAGGGGGTACGCCTGCAGGTAGGTCGTCGGGCATTATATCCTTGTACTGCTCCAAGACCTCCTTCACTGCTGCAGGTAGTTCTGCGTTCGGCTTCTCCTCCTCTGCTGCTGCCATAACCAGGGCTAGGTAACCCGTGTTACTCTCATTCACCGTCTGTTCGAACCGTGCCAGTGTCGTTTCAGGTACGTCCCCTGTATCCGTCCAGCTTCGTAGTGCTATCCGCTTCCCGTTGTTGTAGATGCACACCTTGCTGTTGACCCAATCGATCTCGGGGTTGAACCGCTTCAGGAAATCTCGTCCCAAGATAAAATCTAACCCTTTGATGTTGGTGACTGGTAGCTTCGGCTTCCACCTCAACGCACCGATATGCAGCTGCAGTGATGCTTCGCCGTGGATAGGAAGCTTCGTACCGTCCACCATGGTTGCTGAAAACTGGGTCTCCTCCGCCTTCTCTCCAATTTTCTCCAATGCTCCGCGCTCACATACCGAGTGAGATGCACCGCTGTCCACCAGTGCCTGGAGGCGTCGTCCATTGCATAACACCTCGAGGAGTAGTGGTTTCTGCTGCGCTGAGTAGCCAAAGAGGGTCTCATTAATAGGATCATAGGGTACATCAAACTTAATACCTTCCCTTTTTCCTATACCCGACTCAGCACTTTCCAACTTCACCTGGGGGGTAGGAGGATTTTTCCAAGGCTTGTACAACTTCTCGTGAGCCTGGAATTTTCCTCTAAGCCTTTGCAGCTGTGTAGGCTTCACCTGTGGGCAACGGGGAGCCTTAACACTGGGCTGCGGGGAGAGAATGTTAACTCCACGGAACGCACGACCCTTTTCTACGCTCCGTAGCACTGTGCCCAACTTCTCAGGTACCTGAATAATTTCTAAAGGCTTTTTCTTGGCCTCTAAATCTCCCCTGAATTTTTCAAAGGCTTGAAAACCACGAGAAGCAATATTCTTCATTAGAGTATCTTTATAGGATACTTTTAACGAATTCTTACTTTCGTGGGTGTTCGGCTGGAGTTTCCCGGTCGGTGCAGAGTCTTTTTTCGCGGAGCCACCATTTGCCTCGGCGATTTCCCCTGATGTCGGCCGGTCGTGACGTTTTAGATTCGCGCCATCATTTTCTCCTTTTTTCACCCGCTCCGAAGTCGCCACGTCGTCGCCTTTTCCTGCTTTTCGGATCTTTACGCGATCGCCAGGTCGATCCGCGGCTACTGGCGATTCCCGTTTTTTGACTTCGGGGGTGCTCCACTGTTATTGTCCCGGAGTGCCGCACGTGCTTTCTTCATTTTGTAGCACGACAAAATTTGATGCCCTGCTGCGCCGCAAAATTCGCATTTCGCCGACTGCTGCTTCGCGTCAAATTTGTCGATATCCATCGGTTCGGCGAACGTGGGGGGTGCCGATCGCTCCGTGCCGAATGTACGGTTCGACGTGAAGCGTCGTGTTTCGGGTTGACCTCGAGTCAGCGCATCGTATCGCTCGGCTGCACGCACGATGTCTCTGTAGCTGTCGTAATTCGCCGCGATCACCTGCCGCCGAATCTCCATTTTTAACCCTTCTGTGTAGGCCTGGATTTTTTCGCCTTCGGTCAGGTCGGTGATGCGGTTGAACAGTAACTCCATCTGCTGCGTGTAATGTCCTACACTACTGTATTGCTTGTGTCGGTGTATCTGCTGCCGCGCCATGTAGGTCGTATTAATCGGTTCGAAACGCTCGATTAAATCTGCCCGAAACTGCTGCCACGTTTTCTCCCCGCAGGCTACGTCGGTGTAGTAAATCCACTCAAGTGCCGGTCCACGTAACAGTGTCGCTGTGAGCCGAATCCTTGCTGCGTCGTGTTGCGGGGTCGAACAGCCAATGGCCTCGAAGTAAATTTCGAGGGTTGCCACGAATCGCCGGACGTCGGATCCCTTCGCGCTTGGATCGAACGCCTCCGGGAGCCTCGGTCGTGCTGCTTCGAGGTTCGGCGACAGTGGTGCCATCGGTCCGTGAAATGTCGGTGTCGCCACTGCTGCTGGAGTTGTCGGTGCTGCAGTCGCTGCTGTCGCTGCTGCTGCGGTGGCGAACCCCGGTTGGCTTGTCAGAAAAGCCTCGAGTCGACGAAGCGTCGCCTGCGTCTGCTCCATGTCGATGCGGAGGCTCGCGATGTCGCTCGTAGTCGCGTAGTTGTCGCCTTGGCCTTCCATGCCTGACATTAGCGCGTCCGAAAAACCGAATCGAGGGGGAGCGGAAAACACGGAACCGGTTTTACGTACCCGAAATCGATGTTTAACTGCGTCGCCCCCGCGGTTTTTTGAAGACTGGTTTTTAGCGGTCGAAAAAACTTCGCGTGTAAACGGCTCTGATTACCAAGTGTGAGGATCTAGGATCGAGCTCAGAAAAGATGATTTGAATTGAATGATCACCTGGGTACAACACGAGGCTATATATAGGCTCGACACAAGGCCCCGTAACAAGGTGTTACGCGAAGGTTCCGCGGGTCGCGAAGCGTCCCGAACAGATCCTTCCCGAATTCGGTAGAAGGCAATTCGGTGGCAACCGAAAAGCCAGAATTCGGTGCACGCAACCTAGCTCGGTGCTATAACTATAATAAAATATAGGAAAGCACCTAGCCTAGGAAATCAAGCAATTCATGCATGCATATAATTATCCTATGCTAGAAATAGCATGATAAAGTAAAGGCAAGCAAGCATAGCTGGCATAAGCCGTCGTACTCTCACACCAGAGGCCAGGCGCGGGTTAGGTCAGGGCGACTCAGCGGGCAGGGGCAACGCGCGGGCAGGGACGACGCGGCGGGCAGGGCGACGCGGCGGGCAGGGCGACGCGGCGGGCAGGGGCGACACCGTGGGCAGGGCGACGCGGCAGACAGGTGGCGACGCCGCGGGCAGGGCGACGCGGCGAGCAGGGGCGACGCCGCGGGCAGGGGCGACGCGGCGGGCAGAGCGACGCGGCGGGCAGGGGCGACGCCGCGGGCAGGGCAACGCGGCGGGCAGGTGACGACGCCGCGGGCAGGTGGTGACGCCGCGGACATGTGGCGACGCCGCGGGCAGGGCGACGCGGCGGGCAGGTGGCGACGTCGCAGGCAGGTGGCGACGCCGCGGGCAGGTGGCGACGCCGCGGGCAGGCGGCGACGCCGCGGGCAGGGCGACGTGGCGGGCGGCGAGAGCCTGCAGGGGCGGCGCGCGGTCGGGCAGAGGCTGCGCGGCGGGTCTGCAGGGGCGGCTCTCGGGCCTGACAGGCCTGCAGAGGCGGCTCGGGGGCCTGACGGGTCTGCAGAGGCGGCTCTCGGGCCTGACGGGCCTGCAGAGGTGGCTCGAGGGCCTGACGGGTCTGCAGGGGCGGCTCTCGGGCCTGACGGGCCTGCAGAGGCGGCTCGGAGGCCTGACGGGTCTGCAGAGGCGGCTCGGGGGCCTGACGGACCTGCAGGGGCGGCTCGAGGGCCGTACTAGCTTGCAGGAGGCAGCGCGAGGGCTGCAGGACGGCACGCGGGCAGACCGAAGGGCGGGGCGCGCGAGGGCGCACTAGCAGAAAAAAGGAAAAGGGGCGCACGAGGGCGCACGAGCAGAGAAAGGCGCACGAGGGCGCACGTAAGGTAGGGCGCACGAGGGCGCTTCTAGCGGAATAGTGGGCCCGTAGGAGAAAGCGGTCCTAGGTAGCAACCTAGGCTCGTGATACCATGTTAGAATGAACAAGTGTGTGTGAACTAACAAGATTGGGAGTACAAGTAGGAAACCCTAGAATGTTGTACCCCCTAAGGCTAAACCCACTATAGCCTACACAATGTAAACATATAATGTTTGACACTATAAGTTCATCGGCGCGGAGAATGGGGTATCGCCACTTGACTGTTACTTTGTTCAGTGCTCTGTAGTCGATGCATATGCGAAACCATCTGTCTTTTTTCGGTGTTAGCAGTATCGGTGCGGTGAACGGTGACGAGCTCGGTCGAATGATCTTTTTTCTCTACTCGATAATCTAACTGCTTCCTCAGTTCGTCGAGCTCGGGCTGTGTCAGTCTGAATTGTCGCTGTACAGTTGGCTGTGCCCTCGGCTCTAACTCTATTTGGTGATCGTGTGCCCGCTGAGGTGGCGGTCCCTTCGGTAAGTCGTCCGGAAAAATCCCCGGGTACTGTTTAAACAGTTTCTGTAGTTCGGGCGGTACCGCTGCCAGCAGTTTTTGAAAGTCACTTGGCTGCTCTGCTTTTCCTACAAATGCTATTTCCACTGCGTACACATTGGCTCTAGCGGTGACACCCCGTTTCATCGTAATGGCATTGACATGGACCGTTGAAGACTCAGGTGACTGCCAGCGAGGTAGCTCGACCCAGTTACAACTACTTCGCGCAGTGCAGCTACCCGTCGTCCAGTCAATTCGCGGGTTGTAGCGTCGCATCCAATCACATCTCAGTAAAATGTCGTGCCCATCCAGTGTCGTCGCGAGCATTTCCTGTGTAAACCCAAAGTTCCCCCCGTAGCGGACTTTTACTCTTTCCACTTTCTCTCGTATGGCCAGCGGCATACTGTTGAATAAACGGGCGTCGATCTCCGGTAAACACCGACTAAGTGTTAGTTGCAGTTTCCGTATGGTCGTGGTATTAACTAAGCTGTGAGTTGCTCATCCGTCTAAAAATATCTTCACTGCTGTCCCCTGTATCTTGCCGTAGATCAGTACTGGGCAATCCGTCGCTGTACCCTCCTTATTCATCCGAGCTCGATCGATGGCGTAAATCGGTACTGTGACTCAGTGAAGGTCGGTGAGGTTGGGCGAGCAGGTTGTCTCGTCAGTAGTTGGCCCGATTTCTACTGACTGCTGGCGTTTCCCTACCTCTGAGACTCCCTCCCCTACTCTGCTCCGCGGCGCCTCAGCTCCTCTGGGCATTCGCTCTTGCGATGGCCCGGCCTATTGCAAGCAAAGCAGCACCCCTTAAATGGTGCGGCAGCTGCATTCGCTGCAACGGTGTGTACGGTGGCGTGCTCGGCCGGTCCTCGAGGATGTTGTCCGTAGTAGAACCCCGGTCTCGGTCGGCGTAGGATATCGATCTTCTCGGCGAGCGCGAGGATCTCGTTGACGTTTGAGAGCCCGCGTAGCATGATTTCGTGTGAGATGTTCGGCTTCAGCCCTCCGACGTAACGGTCCACCCGCTCCGCTTCATCCATGCAGCCGACTTGCTCGCATAACGCGAGAAAATCACTCGTATAATCTTGGACCGACCCAAGTTGTCGCCAAGTACGCAGCCTCTGACGATCTGAAATAGAAGCCGCCATCAACTCGAAGCGCGCCTGAAGCCGTGCGCACCACGCATCCCACGTGCTGTACTGGGCGGTTTCGCAGAAAGAACTCCTGGTGACGGCTGGACCCGTGGGCTCTCCCTCTTGCGATGGCGGCTCGTAGGCGCGTGGCGACGTCACAATGACTCGCCACCAGTCCATGGCGGGGCCCCTCAGCAGCGAGACAGCATAGCGAATCTTTTTTGCGTCCGACTCGACGTAATTCGCATTAAAAAAAACCTTCATCGTGAAGACCCACGTTTGAACCGTCGGACCTCCAGATTGGCTAGGATCGAAGCAGGGCGGGCGCTGCGGCTTGAGTGGCATCGGCGCCATGATATCATTGTTGCCATTCGTTGCTGCGAACTCTATGTGTCGACGGGCTTAGCAAGGCCCTTGTATGCTTGGTGCAGCCTTGTTCCTTTCCATGCCAGAAATTGATTGGGCGGCGCCATCACTGGCTGTGCCTGAGCGCTGTCCCATGCTATCGTGTTGTGTCGGTGTGCCGGATGAGATAATGATCGGCTCCTCCGATTACGCAGGTGCATTTGCAGGTGCGTGTGTTGGTGCTGGTGCATTCACCGTCGATTGCTCGCAAACCAAGTCGCGTTTCGCCGTAAGTGGCGCAATTTCGAGCGCCGAATCTTCGGGTTGGCGCACGAGACGGTCGAGCTGCTCATGCGTCAGTGTCGCGACATTGAATTCATCCATGGCGGGGGTGTCGGGCAAGCTCAGGGAGAGCCTCTGTCGTGACCGTAGGTGCTTACGAGAGAGCACTTCGAGCGGCGGTGCTTATTCGCTGATAGACGTCTAACCCCTCCAAAAATTGAGATATCGGGGAAGCAAAGGTGTGGGTGCGGTCCGAGAGGAGATCGTAGGCTCTGAATACCAAGTGTTACGAGTGCAATTGAGCGAGCGAGCGAGAATTGCAGTATCGAAGCAAAACAATACAATGAGCGAAGGCATGAGCGAAGAATATATAGCGAAACTACAGTGGTAACGGTAATGCGTGAAAATGGGGTGCGCGGCGGGCCTAGTGCCGAGGTTGGGAATTGTCGAGGCGGAGGTCCGGAGCGCGGGTTACCAACCGAACCGTAAGGTTGAGTCGCGTCGTGAACAGTGGCGGGAATAGTGTCGAGGCGAGTGTCGCGACTGGTAACGATTTACTGTTAGGTGCTGTTGGGGGGAACAGTTGTGTACGCGCTGAGCAGGGACGCGAAGTAAGGAAAATGATTTTTCCTTCCAAACACCCTCAAAACCCAATTCGGTAGGCATTATGGGCATTACGGGCATTATGGGCATTTTTAACGGGCCCCAAAAAATGCCGCCTCGAAACAGCTTTGAAATCAGTGTGTAGATGCAATGCACCTTCGAAAATACGGGGTTGAGTGTTCGGTTGCCATTAATTGGGTTTAGATTGGTGCCATCAATCGAAGTTTATCTTCGCAGAAGCTGGTAGGCAGTTGCCCTGATGGTTCGCGTGATCATGTGATTGGCTGACATATTTGACCAGTCACTTTTGATTGGCTGCATCACTGATCCCCCGCATGGTGCGGGACATCGAGGCCGCATGGTGCGGCGGATCAGTAAATGGGCACTTTGCCAAAGAAACTGGGTTGGTTGAAAAAACCCAGGGTTGAAAACGTCAGCGAAAAAGGGCTGTTCGGCTGGCATTCCTACGGAGAGTAACTCTACAACGGTAGTGAGCTAGACTACGGGGGTTGGCACGAACTACTAGAGGTGATCGTAGCTTTGCTTAGTTCCTTAGTGCTTGCACATTCACGGGAGAAATCGGCAAGAGTTTCCACTAGGCAAAGTCGAAATTACAGAATGATTGAAAAAGCAATGACAACAATGACTACATCAGGCACCTAGCAACTCTGCAGCTAGCTTGGTCGACCGCCAGCACAGCTTGGTCGACCGCCTGCCAGCGTTACGTAGAGGAGCTGCGCCAACACTGCAGAAAGGCGACATGCCAACAGAGCAGGTCGACGGCGTGCCAACGCTGCAGTAGAGCCACTGTCCAGCGTTGCCCCGTAGAAGACAGCAGTGTGCACGCTCACAGGTGCGCGCAGACGATTGGCCCGACTTGCCTCGTTGGGCGTCCGTCGGCTGTTGTCTGCGCCTGACAAGCCACATCGACTTCGGGATACCAGCCCGAAGTCACCTGCGCCATTGCGACTTTGACGAAGTGCACGTGCCTCCGCAGAACTCGTCGAGCAGGTTACCCGGTCGACCGGGTCGACCCCCAGGTGCTCTGGTCGACCCAAGGTGCCTCCGCTCGACCACCAGGTGCCTCTGGTCGACCACAACTCCCGTCGAGCTACCCCCTGGTCAACGGACCCCTTCCGTCGACCATAACCGTTAGCGGTTGTCGTTGAGCTCCCCTCGTTGACCGCTGCTTACTTGTCAGGTCGACGGACTGCTCCGTCGACCTCCCGGTCGAACTGCAGGTCGACAGGCTACTCCCGGTCGAGCTGCAGATCGACAGACTGCTCCCGGTCGAGCTGCAGGTCGACGGACTGCTCCCGGTCGAGCTGCGGGTTGACAGACTACTCCGTCGACCTCCTGGTCGAACTGCCCCTCCTGGTCAACGGCCCACCCGTCGCCCAGACCAGTCAGTTGCAGCTGTCGAGCTCTTTGGTTGACAGCAACACCACAGCGGTCCCCTGCAGCTCGACGAAGCCTGTCGAGCAGCTCTCCCACTGTGAACGGTCCGGTGCTTCTCCCGTACATCCGACCAAGTCGTCGGCGTTGCCCAAGTGTTGGCGGGGCCAACACTCCACTCCCGTTAACACTCCCCTGCCGCGCTCACGCTTGGGCCTCCAGCCCACACGGCAGTAATCCACGAAGAGAACTCTTCCTCGGCGTGTGCCCCACACACAGCACACTGTCACCGCACCAGCCGTGCAGAAGGGCACGACACCAACTGCTGCACCTCATCGTCTCCGTCGCCGACGTCAGCCAGACGAACTTGGCCGATGGCGACAGAGCACTGGTTGAAAGCCGGAAAATGCAGCGCCTTTGTCAGGAAGTCCGCCGGCTGCTCGGTGGTCAGGATGTACTTCAGCACGAACTTCCCCTGCCTCACCATGTGCTGCAGCCAGGCGTAGCATCGCTCCATGTGCTTGAGGTTGCCCGTCAGCCCCAAGCCTTCAGCGACCGTGATTGCCGACTTGTTGTCGACGCGGAGGATGGTCGGCTTCCCAACGTCGAGCAACTTGAATTCCGTAAGGAGGAAGCGAAGTCGATGCCCCTCCTTGCCGATGTCCATGGCCGCGATATACTTTGACTCGGTCGAGGAGAGCGTCGCGCACTTGATGCGCTGGCTCGACCAGGAGACCGCGGCCCCTTCGAAGACGAACACGTAGCCGCCCGTGCTCGTCCGGTTCTGCTTGTCGCCCGCGTCATCGGCGTCCACGTAGCCGATCAGCTCCAGCGACTCTGGCCCACCGCCGAAATCCAAGGCGGTGTCGCGGGTGTTAGCGAGGTAGGCGAGGCAGCGGTCGACCTCACGCCAATGCTGGTCGCTCCTCACCGTGAGGCCGCTCCCCAGCTTGTTGCAAGCGAACGCTATGTCCAGCCTCGTCGTCGTCACCGCGAACTGCAGCGAGCTGACCTTCTGCCGGTACTCCTCCTCCTCGCGCTCTTAGGCCTCCTCGTCGTCGAACGTCAGCTGAGCATAGGCGTCGACCGAGACCGGCGTCTTCGGGACTCGACCGCCCTGCTCCTCGTCGATGAAGCGCCTGCGCAGCTTGTCGGCGTAGCCCTGCTGGTGCAGCCACAACTTCCTGGCCGGCCTGTCGCGCACGATCTCCAGCCCAAGGTACTTCACCACCGGCAAGATCTCACGCAACTCGAAGGCGGCCTCCAGCAGCTCCTACAGTTCCTTCAGCATCACAGTGCTGCTGCTGGCGGCGAGCAGGTCGTCGACGTATGCCAGCACCCAACAGGTCACCCCGTCGTCGGCCTTGAAGTAGAGCGCCTCGTCGACCTGGCTCTTCTTCCATTCAGCGCCCAGCAGCACACTGTCGAGAGCCCTGTACCACAGTAGTGGCGACTGCTTCAGCCCGTAGAGGCTCTTCAGCAGCTTACACACCCGGCCGGTCCCATCGTCGAAGTAGTCCGGCTGGTACATGTAGAGCACCCTGTCGAGCTTGCTACGCAGGAAAGCGTTCTTCATGTCAAGCTGCATCAGGTTGAGGTCGAGGACGGCGACGATGCTGAGGAAGATCCTCAGCGTGATGTAGCTGCTCACCGGCGAGTACGTCTCATCGTAGTCGGCGCCGTACACCTGCGTGAAGCCCTTCACGACCAGCCTCGCTTTCTCGCGCTCGACGGTGTCGTCGATGCGGTACTTGGTCGTCAGCACCTACCAATTCTTCATGATGTTCACCCCGCGCGGGCGTTCGACCAGCTCCCACGTCCCCATACCGATGAGGATGCGGATCTCTTCTTCCATGGCGGCCTTCACCGCCTCGCCCTTCCAACTCGACAGTGCCTCCTTCACCTTCATCGTGGCGATGTCCCAGCGGTGTTCGGGGTCGGCATGCACGTCGGGGTCGAGCTTCGGCAGGTCTTTATCCCCCTCGGCGTCGTCGTACAACAGGTCGTCGCCGACCTCATCGTACACCGTGGTGAAGGCAGCTGGCGGTAGGTAGGCGTGGAAGCTCAGCCGCTCCGGAGGCCGTCGAGCTCGACCTGTGCGTCGCAGCTCAGGCTTCGTGATCGGCACTTCCACCACGTCACTGTTGGTGGACTCCTCACCCGCCAACTGCTCCCCTTCCTCGTCGACGTCCTCGTCGTCGACCAGCTGCTTCGACCCTTCGACCGGTTGCTCGCCTGCTGCTGACTTCGACAGCTCCCCTATTGACCGCCCCAGCTGCTGCTCCCCTATCGAGTGCACTCCTGCTGTTGCCTCCTGTTCGACCGGCTCCTCTGTCTGCTTCTCCCCTGTCGTCGACGGCTTCCCATCCTGGTCGACGAGCTTGACGCCTTGTCGACCATCGGCAATGCCACTGGCTGGCACCACAGGCGACGCCTCAAGGCTCCCCTCATCGCCGGTGGCTGACACAGGTGTCGACGCAGGCCGATCTGCGATGGGGGAGGGAGGAGCAAGAACCGGGGAAGGGGGAAGAACCTCCACAACATCCTCATCAGCAGGCTCGTCGACTTTGGCGAGCAGTGGAACCGTCGCCGTCGAGGTGTCCGTCGGCGGGTGTGCCTGCTTCCGCTCCGACGTCGGCCCATACTTTGCCCTCCATACCTCCAGCGACAGCGTCTCGTAGAAGATCACCTCGACCGACGTGACCACCTTGTTGTCGGTCAAGACGAGCACCTCCCAGCCCTTGCTATCCGGCGACACACCCAGGTGAAGCCCCCAGCGAGCCTTCGGCGCCAGCTTCCCACCGCGCTGCTGCTCAGGAACCATGAACTGCACCATGCAGCCCCACACCCGCGCCAGCGTGAGGTCGGGCTTCGTCCCGGTCAGCAGCTGGTACAGAGTCGTCCCCAGCGGCGTCGTCGACCGCTCCAAGCAGTTGCGCACCCACACAGCCTGTTGAAGAGCAAGGCTGCACGCCCATGTGCAGCAGCATCGTCCGCACGGACTCGACGATCGTGCGCATCTCCCGCTCAGCCATGTTGTTCTGCTGCGGAGTATAGGGGCACGTCAGGTCGTGGAAGATACCCTTCTCGTCGACGAAGTCGGTGAACGCCTTCCCGAGGAACTCCCCTCCTCGATCGGAGCGGAGCGACAACACCGACTTCTTTGTCTGTCGTTCCACCAGCACCAGCCAGTTCTGGAACTCCCGCAGCACGTCGCTCTTCTTAGCGACCGGCATTGCCTATACAAACCGAGTATGGCGATCCTTCAACATCAAGAAGTACAAGCTGCCATCCTTGGGAGCCACCCGAAATGGCCCGCACAAGTCAATGTGCATGACAACCAGTGCCTCCTCGGCGTCCGAGCCCTTGTCGGGGAAGGTGTGTCGCGCCAACTTTCCTCCGACGCACGAGACGCACGGCGAATCTACTCTGGTCGACGGTGTGATGTCGAGCCCCGTAGCAACTTCATGCTTCGCCGAGCTCTTGATCGTGTCGACGCCGACGTGCGTGAGCCACGCATGCAACAGGGCAGGGGTCTTCTTCGTCGCCGAGACGAGCGTCCGCAGAGCCACCACCTCGGTCGACGGCGAATGCGTCGAGCAGGGGCGAAGGTCGGTGCAGAGGACACGTCCGGTGTAGCGTGCTCGACCGAGCACCTCCCCGGTCGCGGCGACGAGCAGCATCTCGTCGCCGTCGCCCTGCAACTGCACTCCACTCTCCTTTAGCTGGCCAGCAGATAGCAGGTTCCCCTGTACGCCCGGAGCATAGAGCACGTCGGGGATGAGGACCTGCTTCCCGGCCTCCCCTTGTAGAGCGACGATTCTGCGACCCTCTACGGGTTGAGGCGCCCCGTTGAATCCACGCACGTGCTTCACGCCGTCGCTCGGCGCCATGTCGACGAAGACCGACTTCGATCCCATCAGGTGGTGGGAAGCACCCACTGTCGAGCAGCACCGCCATCGGGTTGGCCTGCACAGCTGCCGCCACCGCTTGGAAATCCTCGCCAGCCTCCGGTGCCAGCGAGACTGTCGGCTCCACCATGCCGACCATCGAGCACGACGCCTCCCCGTCGCCTCGGCCCTTGCCGCTGGAGGTGTCGACGTCCTTCGTCGACGACGTCTTCTTCGACGTCTGCTTCTCCTTGCGCGGCTTCTCATCTCGACGGGGGCGACAACTGGCCGATCGACAGCGGCCTCCCTTGTTGTCGTCCTCGTCGTTGTCATCGCAATCGGGGCACTCGAAGGAGAGATGGTCGGGGTCGCCGCAGATCCAGCACTCCCGCCGTCGACCACCACGTCGTCGGCCCTTGTCTCGCGTCGATCTCTTCTCGTCGACGTCCTTCGTCGACCGCCCACCTCTGCTACCACCTCTGCCTGGCTTCCCACGCTGCTCCTGCTAACAATTCGGCTTCGTCGTTGCAGCGTAACTTGCCTGCGGAAGGAACTCCGTGGGCTGCTCTGCCTCCTACATCGCCTCATCCTGGAGGATGTAGCTAGTAAGGGAGTCCTCGTCGAGGGACTTACGTGTGCCGGGCACCATTGTAAACCGCTTCATGAGGTTGTAGCTGCGCGGCAGGCCCTTGAGGACGTGGGCGATGTAGGACGCCGTCGAGTATTTGGCGCCCGCCATCCTCATCTCAGCTAGGATCTGTCGTGCTCGATTGCAATAGTCCGTCGCCAACTCCTGCTCACCCATCCGGATGTGAGTCATCTTCTCCTCCAGCTGTCCGATGTACAGGTCGTCCCTGGCCGGGTACGTCGACATGATGAAGTGCCATGCCTGGTGACCAGCATCTAGTCGCTCTCGACAGCTCCTAAGTGCTAGCTGCACCACCGACGAGCAGCACCTCGAGATGACCATGAAGGTGGGCAGGTGAGCAGAACGAAACTCCCTGCGCAGCTTGACATCCTCCTCGGGCGGAATTGGCACGGTGCCATTGGCGAAGCCCTTCAACCCGGCGACCTCCAGCTGAGGTTCGATCGACTCCCTCCAGGTGATGAGGTCCCGTCAACCTTGCAGCGGTGCGACGGTGATCCGGTCCGGCGAGAACTTGAAGTAGCCATACGCCGGTGCAATCCCGCCCGCCGTCACATGCGTCGTCGCCGAGAGCCCTCCACTGCTTCGTAGAGGAGAGCGACGTCGAACATCGACGTTGGCACGCGAGCTGCCTGCAGCCGCCGTCGACTGCTGCACTCGCGCCTGGATTCCGTCGACACCACTGCTGACCTTGATCCCCCCTCTCTGCCTTGTGCCTTCACTGCCGCTGACTCGTGCACCACCGTCGACCTCGTCGTCGACGCCATCTTCGTTGCGCACCGGTCGAGGAGATGCAAGACGGGAAGGGTGTTCTGTCGACCACTGCGACCGGATGCCCAACTCGACGATCAGCAAAGGGATCGTCCCGTACTCACCATGCGCGTGGCGCTTCCTCGCATCAGCCAAGCGTTCCTCCAAGGTGTCCGCTACTCCCGCATCAGCTACGGGGTCGACCATGGTGACTAACGCTGCTGCCGGTCTACGAACGACTTAGTAGGTGCAAAAGTCGGATCCTATCTGAAGGTAATCTGCGGGTCCGTCCACGCTCACCGCACCATGCGGAGAGTCACTCTACAACGGTAGTGAGCTAGACTACGGGGGTTGGCACGAACTACTAGAGGTGATCGTATTTTTGCTTAGTTCCTTAGTGCTTGCACATTCACGAGAGAAATCGGCAAGAGTTTCCACTAGGCAAAGTCGAAATTACAGAATGATTGAACAAGCAATGACAACAATGACTACATCAGGCACCTAGCAACTCTGCAGCTAGCTTGGTCGACCGCCTGCCAGCGTTGCGTAGAGGAGCCGCGCCAGCACTGCAGAAAGGTGACTTGCCAACAGAGCAGGTCGACGGCGTGCCAACGCTGCAGCAGAGTGGCTGTCTAGCGTTGCCCCGTAGAAGACAGCAGTGTGCACGCTCACAGGTGCGCGCAGACGATTGGCCCGACTTGCCTTGTTGGGCGTCCATCGGCTGTTGTCTGCGCCTGACAAGCCACATCGACTTCGGGATGCCAGCCCGAAGTCGCCTGCATCATCGCAACCTCGACGAAGTTCGCGTGCCTCCGCAGAACTCGTCGAGCAGGTTACCCGGTCAACCTGGTCGACCCCCAGGTGCTCTGGTCGACCACCAGGTGCCTCCGGTCGACCACTGGGTCCCTCTGGTCGACCACTAGGTGTGTGAGAGTATGACGGCTTATGCTGGCTTTGATAGCTTGCCTAGACTTTCTTATGCTATTACTAGCTTGGGTTTTATTTATCATGCGTAGATATGCTTGATTTCCTTGGTTAGGTGCATTCCTATATGTTATTATAGTTATAGCACCGAGCCAGGTTACGTGTACCGAACTCAAGCCTATTCGGTTTCCACCGAATTGCTTTCTACGCTTCGCGACCCTCAGAACATTCACGTAACACCTGGGTTACTTGCCTTGTGTCGAGCCTATATATAGGCTCGCCTTGTACTTAGGTGGATCATTCAATAAGTTGATCTTTCCTGAACCAGATCCTCACACTTGGTAATCAGAGCGTGTTTACACGCAAGGTCTTCAGCAGCTTCGTTCCGGACTTTAAAAACGGCGGGGGCGACGACGAAAGCGCCGATACGGGTATGTAAAACCAGTTCCGCGCAATTTTTCTAAATCCCCCTCGATTCGGTTTTCGAACACCCCTCAGATTTATTGGTGAAAAGGTTGGAATTTCGACCGTTCGATCGAATCGAATCTCAACGGCCCAGAAAATTTCGCCCAAAAACGTTGGAATTGGGAGCGTCGGATCGAGTTTCTTCTCAACGGCCGAGATCGAACGCGAATTTCAATTAAGGGAGATTTACGCGACTTACAGAATTTGCGCTCGTCGATTCTCCAGTCAACTCGACTGACTGGAATTTAATTATTTTCTACCCACATCTTCCTGCAAATCGCCAAATGGAGGGAAATAGATATCATTTCGTACGGAAAATCGCGGAGTTTCGTGCTGAGCATAAGCAGATACATACGGCGCTCCCACGACTCGAAAAACTCCTTGCGAACCAGTCGGCAACCGCCACAACAGTAGCGAATGCAGCAGCGATAGCAGCAGCAGCAACGGCGGCGACACCAACAATTCTACCTGCGACAACGGCAGCAGCTACAGTTAACCTCGAAGCAGTGAAGCCGAGGCTACCGGAGGCGTTCGATCCTAGTGCGAAAGGGAGCGACGCCCGTCGATTTGTAGCTGTACTAGAAAATTTCTTCGAAGCCGTTGGATGCACGACCCTCAACCAAGACGTAATGCGTATACGGCTCGCAGCAACACTGTTACAAGGCCCAGCTCTAGAGTGGATCAACAACAGAATAGTCCAAGGCGAGGGGACGTGGGCGCAGTTTCGGGCAACACTGATCGAACCGTTCGACACGTTGAACAGTAGCTACTACGGAACACGACGCAGCAAGCCAACTAGTGGCATGGGGCGATTGGCACCACCTACGAGTGCCGACCCGATGGAGAACGACAAGGGCGATGTGGAGCAGCGGCTAGCAAAAAATGAGACGTGCAAATTTTGCGGCGCTGCAGGACATCGTATCTTGGCGTGTTGGGAAATGAAGAGAAGGCGTGCGGAGCTAAGGGACAAGAACAGTGCGGCACCCCCGAAGCAGAAAACGGACAACGTGGCAACTTTGGAGAGGGCGAAAAAAGGAGAATATGATGGCGCGAGTTTAAAACGTCACGACCAGCCGGCACCAGGGGAAATCGCCGAGACAAATGGAGACTCTGCGAAACAAGACCCTGCACCGACCGGGAAACTCCAGCCGTACACCCTGACAAGTAAGAATATTACTTCTTGTGGGTTTCAAGCCTTTATTAAGGGAGAGTAAAAAATTAAACCGGTACCGGGTAATATGGGGACCCTACTCCAGAGCGCAAATACGGGTCGAGCGTTCCGAGGAGTTAATATTCTCTCCCAGCAGCACTGTTTAAAGGCTCCCTGTTCCCCACAGATGAAGCCTACACAGCTGCAAAGGTTTAGGGGAAGGTTCCAGGCCCAAGAGAAGCTGAATCGGCCTTGGATAAATCCTTCTAGCATTTCTCAGTTGAAAACTGATATTGAAGTTGCAGCTTCGAGCGCAGGACCAAGGGATGATACATTTGGTCTACCCTATGATCCTATAATCAACACCATCTACTGCTACTCGGAGCGGCAACAACCACTAGTACTCGAGGTGATCTGCAACGGGCGACGCCTCCAGGCCCTGGTGGACAGTGGTGCGTCCCATTCGGTGTGCGACCGCAGGACGTTGGAGAAAATTGGGGAACCTTCTGAGAAAAAACCTAGGAACTGCTGCAACTCCTTCACGTTCTCCAGTTTTTTCCACTTATTGACGGCTTCGATCTTCCGCGGGTCCACGTGTACGCCCTCGGCACTCACCATGTGCCCGAGAAACTGCACCTTCTTCAGGGCAAAGTCGCTCTTCGACAGCTTCACGTAGAACTTGTTTTTTCGCAGGATCTCAAACACCTTCCGCAGATGCTCCACGTGCTCCTTCATGTTCTTGGAGTAGATAAGAATGTCGTCTAGGTACACCACTACGCATTCGTCCAGCAGGGGTCGCAAGATTTGATTCATCTCCGCCTGAAACGTTGCTGGTGCGTTGCAGAGTCCGAACGGCATCACCAAGTATTCGTAGGAGCCGTATCTGGTACGGAACGCCGTCTTGTGGACCGAGTTGTCTGCCATCTTGATCTGCCAGTAACCCGACCGTAGGTCCGGCTTCAAAAAGACTGTTGCACTACGCAGTTGGTCCAGATGGTCGTCTATGCGCGGTATGGGGTATTTGTTTTTTACTGTCTGTTTGTTCAGTGCGCGGTAGTCGATACACATCCGTAAACTGCCGTCTGGTTTTGGAGTGAAGAGAACTGGTGCACCGTAGAGAGAGGTGGATGGGCGGATCAGTTGTCTGTCCAGTAGATACTCTATATGTTTCTTCATGCCTGTCAATTCGGTCGGACTCAGTCGGTATGGTGCACGTGAAACGGGTTTCGCACCTGGTTCCTCCACGATCTCGTGCTCGTGGGTGCGTGCTGGAGGTACGCCTGCAGGTAGGTCGTCGGGCATTATATCCTTGTACTGCTCCAAGGCCTCCTTCACTGCTGCAGGTAGCTCTGTGTTCGGCTTCTCCTCCTCTGCTGCTGCCATAACCAGTGCTAGGTATCCCGTGTTTCTCTTGTTCACCGTCTGTTCAAACCGTGCCAGTGTCGTTTCAGGAACGCTCCCTGTATCCGTCCAGGTTCGTAGTGCTATCCGCTTCCTATTGTTGTAGATGCACGCCTTCCTGTTGACCCAGTCGATCTCGGGGTTGAACCGCTTCGAGAAATCTCGCCCCAAGATGAAATCTAACCCCTTGATGTTCGTGATCGGCAACGTCGGCTTCCACCTTAGCGCCCCTATGTGCAGCTGTAGTGATGCTTCACCGTGGATGGGAAGTTTCGTACCGTCCACCATCGTTGCCGAGAATTTGGTCTCCTCGGAAGGTTCCCCAATTTTCTCCAACGTCCCGCGGTCACACACTGAGTGAGATGCACCGCTGTCCACCAGTGCCTGGAGGCGTCGTCCTTTGCATAACACCTCGAGGAGTAGTGGTGCCTGCTGCGGTAAGTAGCCAAAGAGGGTCTCATTAATAGGATCATAGGGTATATCAAACTGAATACCATCCCTATTTCCTATACCTGACTCATCACTTTTCTCTTCCAACTTCCCCTAGGGGGTAGGAGGATTTTTCCGAGGCTTGTACAACTTCTCAGGAGCCTGGAATTTTCCTCTAAGCCTTGGCAGCTGTGTAGGCTTCACCTGTGCGCAACGGGGAGCCTTAACACTGTGCTGCGGGGAGAGAATATTAACTCCACGGAACGCACGACCCTTTTCTACGCTCCGTAGTACTTTGCCCAACTTCTCAGGTACCTGAATAATCTCTAAAGGCCTTTTCTTGGCCTCTAAATCTCCCCTGAATTTCTCAAAGGCTTGAAAACCACGAGAAGCAATATTTTTCGTTAGAGTATCTTTATAGGATACTTTTAACGAATTCTTACTTTCGTGGGTGGTCGGCTGGAGTTTCCCGGTCGGTGCAGAGTCTTTTTTCGCAGAGCCTCCATTCGCCTCGGTGATTTCCCCTGATGCCGGCCGGTCGTGACGTCTTATATTCGTGCCATCATTTTCTCCTTTTTTCACCCGCTCCGAAGTCGCCACGTCGTCGCCTTTTCCTGCTTTTCGGATCTTTACGCGATCGCCAGGTCGTTCTGCGGCTACTGGCGATTCCCGTTTTTTTACTTCGGGGGTGCTCCACTGTTACCGCCCTGCATTGCCGCACGTGCCTTTTTCATTTTGTAGCACGACAAAATCTGATGCCCTGCTGCGCCGCAAAATTCGCATTTTGTCGGCTGCTGCTTCGCGTCGTATTTGTCGATGTCCATCGGTTCGGCGAACGTGGGGGGTGTCGATCGCTCTATGCCGAATGTACGGTTCGGCGTGAAGCATCGTGTTTCGGGTTGACCTCGAGTCAATGCGTCGTATCACTCGGCAGCACGCACAATGACGTGTGAGAGTACGACGACTTATGCTGGCTTTGCTAGCTTGCCTAGACTTTCTTATGCTATTACTAGCTTGGGTTTTATTTATCATGCATAGATATGCTTGATTTCCTACGTTAGGTGCATTCCTATATTTTATTATAGTTATAGCACCGAACCAGGTTACGTGCACCGAACTCAAGCCTATTCGGTTTCCACCGAATTGCTTTCTACTGAGTTTGGGAAGGTTCTGTTCGGGACGCTTCGCGACCCTCAGAACATTCGCGTAACACCTGGGTAACTGGCCTTGTGTCGAGACTATATATAGCATCGTGTTGTACCCAGGTGAATCATTCAATTCAAACTCTCTTTTCTGAGCTCGATCCTAGATCCTCACACTCTTGGTCGACGACCCACCCGTCGCCCATGTCAGAAACAAGAAGTGGTTGAACTATGAAACATTGGAGTACAAGTATGAAACCCTAGAGTTGTGTACCCCCTAAAGGCTAACCCACTATAGCCTACACAGCAATAACATATATATAATGTTTGACAGCCCAGACCAGTCAGTTGCAGCTGTCGAGCTCTTTGGTCGGCAGCAACACCACAGCGGTCCCCTGCAGCTCGACGAAGCCTGTCGAGCAGCTCTCCCACTGTGAACTGTCGGCTGCTTCTCCCGTACATCCGACCAAGTCGTCGGCGTTACCCAAGCGAGGGCGGAGCCAACAGTCCACTCCCGTTAACAATTCCGTTATGGTCTGGTTCGACGTAGATCCGCTTATATCAAGCCTTGATAACATTTTACGCGCTTGTTAAGGAAGGTTCCAGGGTGGTTGTTTCACTGTAGCCCATCCCCCGAGCCCTTTTTTTTTATGCATGCCGAACTGGGCGCAAGGCCCAGTTCGGATGGCATTATGGGCATTTTTAACGGGCCCCCAAAAAATGGCGCCTGGGCATTTCGAGAAACAACTTCGAAATCGGACTGTAGTTGAAGCGCACCTTCGAAAACACGGGGTTGAGTGTTCGGTTGGCATTAATTGGGTTTAGATTGATGGCATCAAACAAAATTTATATTCGCAGAAGCTAGTAGGCACTTACCCGGATGGATCGAGTTATCATGTGATTGGCTGGCATACTTGACCAGTCACTTTTGATTGCTCCGGATCACTGATACCCCGCATGGTGCGGGACCTCGAGGCCGCATGGTGCGGCGGATCAGAAAAATGGGCACTTTGCAAGAGAAAATGGTTCGATGAAAAAAAATGGGTTTGAAAACGCCAACGAAGAAAGGGATGTTCGGCTGGCATTCCGTTATTGTCTTGTTCGGTGTAGATCCGCTTATATCGAGCCTTGATAACCTTTCACGAGCTTATCAAATAAGGTTCCGTGGTGGTCGGTTCACTGTAGCCCATCCCCCGAGGCCGATTTTTTTTGCCCTGTTCTGTTGGCGCATAAGGGGTGCTCAGCCCTAACTTTGAACATTCTCGAAATGCGCATAACAAGGCTTAAAGCCCATGTCGAGCCTCCCAAATCGTTATTGTCTCCCGAACGTCTAGTGCGGGAGTTGTGCGCGTATTATTCATGTGTGCGCAAGAACGCATGGCTCTCTGTGCGCTGAGAAAATTCCACGAGCTTGGTTTCACAGGCAATTTTCCCGCATGGCCTGTGCGAGCCCTATGCGCTCGTCGAGGGGGGAATGAAGAGGCGCACAACAAATAACGGGCAAATTTAAACGCCCATTTTGGGGTATTTTTTTTGTGGAATACTCACCCCAAAAACAATCCAACGGCTAACCAGTAAGACTGCCACATCCAGTGCATCAGTTCGCAATTTTTTTACTTTGGAAGAGTTCCAGGGCAGTGTGTAACAACATTTTTTCGGGCACACGAGAGAAAAAAGTTCGTAATTTTGTAGATTAGTAAACCCTTCGACGAGGCTGCAGGCCCTCTCTTCCTTTCGAGGAAAACGCTGTCTGCAGTACCTGTGCGGCAGCTGCGAATGGCCTGCGCGCCAACAGAACAGGGCCTTTAGGACGCGGTAAAGGTAGAGAATAGATCGCCTCAGGATCATTTTTTGGCGCGGTTGTAAACGGTTGTGTACTTTCCGTATGCAAAACGCAAGGTTTTAGTGCGGTGACAGGATCGATCTCCCCCCGATCGAGCCCTTTTCCGCGTCCTTATGCCTGCCGAACTGGGCCCAAGTTTGATGTGCCGTCAAATGGGTGTGTGACGAGACGAACTTGCTAGGAAGTGAGTCATCCACCAGGATGACGTGTGTGCTTTGCTGCCTCCCCGCCATCTGAACGTGCGAGATTTGTGAAACCTGGCGGCAACGTTGAATCCCGCCAAGCCAGAGTCTGATTGTCAGGCTTGTCCCGCGTTGGCGACAAAAGCCCACAGAGTAACGATCTCGTAGTTGCAAAAGCGACAGAATATCTCGCTGCAGCGATATCTTGCGAGTGAGTTACAATTTGTTTGACGGCATCGGCGACGGAATCCGTCTTCCGTCAAAAGCATCTCCAAACCAGCACATCACCCCTCCAACCACGACAGCCGCGAAACAATGGGAATCATTGTGCCTATATCGAGTCTCGTTATAGCGCCAGTGTTCTCGGGATTTTAGGCGTGTCACGACGAAACCCTCTAGCAACTCGCAAGAAAACTTCATAACCGCTCCATACCCTCGTGTTTTATCAGGAATGGCTGCCTGCTCCTCCCTTCTCTCCATCACCCTCCTGGTGAGCAACCATGCGCTCCTGTTCTGTTTCTGGTCAGCTTTCTTCATGCTCCTGCTTCTGTTTGTGCACTGTTCCTCTCCAGGTTGCTGGGACGTTTCAGTATGCTTGGGAGGAGTGGAATGGGATGGATGTTTTTCAACATGCAGCAGACCCCTGAAGGGACATGTAGTCATTGGGCCTTATGAACCAGATTGTAACTAAAGCACCATCTTAGGCCGAGACCACTTATTCCTAAACTCTTTGCCTTTTCCTAAACTCTTATTCTTTCATTAGTGTGGTGTTTTCTTCGCGTGGCTCTGCTGCTGACGTGGCGTGTTCATTCGGAATGGCTGAGCAGGTACTGCCAGGTCAGGTTAAGACCGATAATCATTTTAAGAGTGATAAGAAGAAGAGCACGGAGCGCGTTAGGGTTACGGTCTGGTGGCCAGTCCAGGTGCCATTGGAAGGCGAGCGTCAGCGATTACTAGGATGGATTGAATCAGCCGACGTTGGCGAAACTCGCGAAGTCAATGTCATCGTCGCCGCTGCGACTCCCCCATGCTCGGGTCGCACCGACGAAGCTAAAAAAGATATCGACCCGTGCAACGGTCACAAGGAGTCATTCCCCATTTCCCAAGATAGCTGCAAGGCTTCTATAACTATTCCAAATGACAGCTCTAGCGCTCCTTCAAACGCTGCTTTGCCTACAAACGGCCATGAAAACTGTCAGAAACACGATTTTTCTCCTACTGATTGCTATCAGGCTAATTCGTTCGAGGAGCCTGACCGAGCCTGCGTCGTCGCCGAATGCTCCGTTCTTCCAGAACATTCCAATCTCTCCTTCTCATCTTTCTTCAGCCGGTTTTCCTCCGGAGCAAGCTCACCTAAAGCGTCAAGCTGCTCGTCGCCTCGCTCGTCGTGGAGTTTCTCTGCTGATTCCGATCGTTCGGAGGACTTCGAGTCGTTGAGTAACGACAAAAATGATTGCGTGCAAGATCCGAGTCAAGATAGTACCCAGGGTAACAGATCGGGTTTTTCGTCTAAGGTGCCGTTTACCTTGTTGTGGCGACGAAGATGGCAGCAGCAGCGACAATCGCCAGCGTCGCCGACAGGCTCGTCTGGTCCCGGGGAATCTCAAGAATCGGGATCAGCTCCGTCTGTACGCGGTAAAGGAGCTGCGATACTAGACTGGTGGCGAAATGTGGAGCTGATTGGAATGCGTATGAACGTCGATGGTTCCGGAAACAGCTCGGACGACGAATCTTCGAAGCAACCCGGTGGTACAATGTATGTCTGTCGTTATTCTAGTAGGGGAGCCTAACCGTGCTTCATCCTGGCCTTGCCAGTTTTCTAGAAGCCGTCTTTCGTATCCCTATTCTCTTTCTTTCTGGGGTATGCAGCCCTCTCATCTTCCTTATACACCTCTCCGCTTCAAGGCCTGCATTTACCCTACCGTCAAGATGTCTCTCCTAAAACACATATCGCTAACGCTGCATGTTTTTTCTCTTTTTCTGTGCAGCGGCAGCGAGATTCCAGGCGTCGCTTCCAAGAAACCTACCGGCGCAGCTGCAGAGTTGGTCAGTGAAGCCGTTCAGTCGGATCGGGGATCGAAACCGGTATCAGGAGCGGCTGCAGGGGAGCATGCCGACATGGCACCTGCCGGTCATCCGGTTTCCGCTCAGGTGCGCGCAGTGCTCCGCTCAAGTGCGCGCAGTGTCAGCTCAGGTGCGCGCCGTGGCCCTCTCAGGTGCGCGTCGTGCCCTTGACTTCGTTTTACAATGGACTTTCCGGCCATTTCTACGTGGCGGACTGTTACAGGTGGACGCGCGTTGAGGCATCTCAGAAGACTTTCCGACCATCCTTTCTTGGAGCAAACCACCCATACCTTTCTCCCCCAGTCTAGCTTCCCTTGTAAATCAACGATGCGTTCCTCTCCCGTTCCTTCCCTCTCCCCATTCCGTTCCACACCCCTTTTCAGGTTGTCTTCTACGACCAGCCGACCTTCCCCGGCCATTTCTACGTGGCGGATTGTCGCAGGTGGATGACCGTGGTGCGCGGAGGAGTAGAGGACGGTTCAGATGGGTTGGAAGGGCTAGACGAGGAAGGTTCGGGTGGCAAGGGATCAGGGAAGCCGGCCGCGAACGCAGCGAATACAGAGAACGATGCGGTTACCACTTCGCCGAGCGAGGTGGGGCGAGTGGGCGTGTGGCTGCGGTCGTTCTGGGCCACCTCGGGGCACATCGAACCCACGAGGACGCAGAGAGCCAAGACTCGCGGATACGTGAGTGACTCACAAGGATTCAACCGCATTAAGGATTGTCTGTTTTTTTTCAACCGCCCTTAGTCTGACTCAATTCAACCGCATCAAGTATTCTCTTGTTCTCTTCCCCTGCCTGCTGCCACAGAGCGTTCCCTTCCACAAGCTTAACATGGCTCATGCCCTCGCCACTGCCTCTACATCCCTTGCAACCGCTTCAAACACC
This sequence comes from Closterium sp. Naga37s-1, assembly GCA_947471745.1. Classification (NCBI taxonomy): domain Eukaryota; kingdom Viridiplantae; phylum Streptophyta; class Zygnematophyceae; order Desmidiales; family Closteriaceae; genus Closterium; species Closterium sp. Naga37s-1. Next base: position 324,323 of record CANJKZ010000830.1, read on the forward strand.
CTCGGATCTGCCACCACCTCTATAGGAACGTCTATTACCACTGCCACCAGCACCATCAGCACGACAACCTCTCGCACTCTAGATAGCTGTAGGCGCGGCGCTACTGCCACTGCTTCTGCTGCCGCTGCTACAGCTGCTACAGCCGCGAATGCTGCTGCTGCTACAGCCGCGAATGCCGCCAATGCTGCTGCTGCTGCTACAGCTGCAACCGCTGCCACTGCAGCCACTGCCGCCAGTGCAGCAGCAGCTGCTACAGCCGCCACGGCTGCCACTGCAGCAACGGCGGCTACAGCTGCTGCTGCCGCGACAGCCGCGACGGCTGCTGCTACAGCTGCGACGGCGGCGACAGCAGCGTCAGCAGCGGCTGCTGCAACGGCAGCGACGGCTGCTACAGCTGCAAGCGCGGCGGCTGCTGCTGGGGGGTCGATTCCAGGCGCTATCAGGGGCTCGCCTGCTGTGATTTCCACTGCTCTTGCGGTGAGTGGAGTGTGGTTATGTGGTTGGGAAGAGTGCGAGTTTTTAGTGTATTCAAGTGGTGCTGGGGGGTGATTTTTGGTGGTCCCCTCAGGTGTTCGCCTGCTGTCATTTTCACTGCTCTGGCGGTTATCTTGTTCCTCGTGTTGCCACGCCGTTTCCCTCTCCTCTCACTCTCACTCTCTCCCTTACTCTCTCACTCTCTCCCTTTCTCTCTCACCCCTCCACTTCCCCTGCAGCGCATGTTCTTCCTTGGGAAAGCATCACCCAAGCCCAGCAAGTGCGCTGACCCTGGTGCAGACACGGAACTTGTAGCAGCAACGAAACCCCCCAGCCTTATGCTCGACAGCTCGCCTATCGACGGCAACTCAGCTTTCGACTTGAATCCAGCTGTTGGCGTCAACTTAGCAGGCGAAACAGCAGGAGAGAGCTTGCAGGGTATGAGCACACCAGACATCCCTGGAAAGGCGCCAGCCCAATTAGGGGCTTCACAGGGGGAGCTGACTCAGGGAGGGTTGGGCCAGGGGACGGCAGAACCTGGGCTGGTTGTGATTGGTCCAGATTCACTGCACCAGCAGCTTCTGGGAACGATTTTGAAGGAGGGTGTGGAGCAGGCTAAGGCGGTGGAGGGTTTGGGAGGGGCAGAGGCAAGTGTAGCGACTGCTGAGCCAGTTATTGAGAGGGATGCGTTATGGGAGGCGGTTTTGGGGGTCAAGGGTGGGGATTCCAAGCAGGAGGTGATTTTAGAGGGGGAGATTGTAGAGGAGGGAGAGGAAACCGTAGCGTTGGATTCTGTGGGCCACGTTGGGCGGCTGAGTTTGGCTGTAGCGACTCAGATTGCTGCAGCACCCGTGGCACTGCTGCTGATGTTGCAAGAAGCCGGGGTGGTTACCATATCGCTGGTTACATCCACTGGCCGGGCGGCGACTGCTGCCCTGAAGAGCAACTCTGCCACGTGGCAGTGCATGATTCGCAGGCAGCGGCTGATCGCGTCGCTCCGTGCAGCCCTCCAATCAGCGTCCTGTTTTTCAAACGAGGGCGTGTTCGTTGAAGGGGCTGTGATGGTGTCAGATGGCCACGTTGCGGAAGTATCAGGTCCTGCTGCTGCCACTCGTAGCGACCCCCTTGACCCGTCCACTCAGCCTGTTAAGGGCGCATCCTTGAAAGCATCCCTATCCTCAGCCTCAGACCTTCCTGAAACTTCTTTCAATCAGGGCCCCGACTTTTCAACAGACCCTGGAAAACTGTATCACTTCCCTCCTAAGATCCCCATTTCTGCTCGAAACGCTTCCAAAAAACCCAAGCTTCCCCTGCATTCTTCCATGGACCTCCACATCGCGCAGCACCGCATAGCATCCCCTCTGACCTCTCTCCTGTTGGACCATACCCTTGGACTCCTCTTCTCCCTCCTCCTCCTCTTCTTCTTCCGATCCGTGTCATCAGCCCTCTCCTCCCTCTTCCTTTTCCTCACCAATCACGTGCTCCGGACCAGCATAGTGCTATTAATCTCCCAGCCTATCGGACTTAAACTTAACGACGAGCTCACCGCTGCGTTTGGCGCCCTATCCTGGCAGGCGCTGCAGGCTTGGGCTAGCTTCGGCAGCGCGTACGGCTCGGTGCTGCCGTACCTGGCGGTCCTGACAGTTGGTTCGGCAGGGCTGTTCCTGGGAATGTCGGCTGCGGTGGGGGTGATTGCGGATCTGGTGCTGCTGTTGAACCTCCAGCTGGCGCTCGTTCATTGGTGCCTGGCGCCTGTGTATCGCATGCAGCTCAACGCTGTCATTGCCCTCTGGCGCCTCTTCAAGTGAGTTTATCTCCTCTTCACCATCCTCTTCAAGTAAGTCTCAAGTAGTCTGCCTCCTCTTTACCATCCTCACCCTCCTCCTCCCCACCCTCATCAATCTCCTTCCCCTCCTCTACTGAACACACCACTCGCTCCCTTGCGTCCCCTCTCCTTCCTCGCACCCACCCCTTCCCGCCCTCCCTCCCTTTCCCCCTTCTTTCCCCCCTCTTCCCCCCCTCCCCTCTCCTGTGCCCCCGGCAGTGGGCTCAAGTGGAACCCCCTCCATAGGCGCATAGACTCAGTAGAATGCACTCTGGGCCAGCTCACCCTCGGCTCGCTCCTCTTCACCATCCTCACCCTCCTCCTCCCCACCACCGCCATCTTCCACATCCTCTTTGCCTCCCTCTGTCTTGCGATCTCGGCCGTCCGTTCCGCCCTGCAAGCTGCTGCGTCGCTCCTGCTGTCCTTCCCGGTGTATCTGCTGCTGGTGAGGCTGTATCGGCCTGATCAGGTTCCAGGTGGGGTGTGGCTGGAGTTTGTGGGAGGGGGGGGAGGAGGAAGGAGAGTGGGTGGAAGGGGAAGGGAAGGAAGAGGAGCGGTGGGAGGAAACGGTGAAGTGGATGGAAAAGAGAAAGGTACAAGGCGAAGGCATGGGGCAGACGGGGGGCCGGCTCGAGACCTTTTGCAAAACGACAAAAGTTGTGGGTTTAGAGAGAGTGAGGGGTTGGAAGGGAGGGAGCAGTCTGAGTGGGCAGGTGCTGTCGGTCAGAGTGGGAGGGGTGGGGCATCATGTGGGGGTGATTGTTGCAGGGGCACTGGTGGTGCTTGTGTGGGTGCTACTGATGTTACTACTGGTAACTGCGGTGCGGCTAGTGAAGACTGTAGCGGTGGATGTGGGTCTGGTGGTACTAGCAACAGCAGCACCAGTACGCGTGATGGGAGTGGAGGAGCAACAACCCCCAGTCGTGACACAATCGCTGCCTCTTGGGAGAATGGACGGAGAGGCAACAGCAGCAGCACATGTGCCTGCTGTGCAAGGCAAAGGAATGGTGTAAGCAGCACTGGTGGCAATGGCAACTCAAACAGCAGCAGCAGCAGCAATGACAGCAGTTCAAATGGCACCAGTAGCGGCGGAAGCACTAACAGTAGCAGCAGTGGCGGCAGCGACACCAGCAGCGGCAGCGGTAATGGCAGCTGTGGCAGTGGCAGCAGCAGCTGCGGACGAGGAAGCACGTTCAGAGTGTACAGTGTGGAAGGGAGCCCACACCTTTTCCTTCATTCCTTCCCGGTATCATTCTGGGACGTGCTGAGCCGAGTGCATATGTTCCCTCGCAAGGTGAAATCGAAAGCTTAAGCATGAATTTGTGGTGTCATTTAGCAGCATGACTTGTTTTAGACATGTATTAGGGGCAGGCAGACCATATGCAGCCATGCTTATAGTTTGCATGGAGGGTTGAAGTGATTATTTGTTTATTCAGTATTCGTCTGTGGTACAAGATTACATTAAGCACCAGATATAAGCATACTATTTGTTTGCTAGTAACAAAGCAAGCAAAAATTATGGCCCTGCCTACAATGAAAGCAGCCATTAAGACAACTTTTGGAACTCAACCTAGTGTATCGGGAATGAGAATTTGAAAAAAAAGGGGCGCTTATAGTAAGCGCACTCTTCTCACTGAACTCTAGAAATTGATATGGGTGTATTTATTGAATCATGAGCATACAATGCTGGCCTTACCTTACCGGAGGCCAGTATGGTATTACGTAGCAACAATAATAGCTCCTCATAACTACTATCAGGGTAAATAATCTTCTCCATACGATAAAGCAGAAAGGAATCAAAACTGTAGAGGTTGGATGCGTGGATCAGAAAGTGCACCATCTCATACCGTTTGACATTTCAAAAAGGCAAGTCTAAAAGAGGATCATGATCAAAATCAGTATGAACCAGCAACCCATACATGTCTCTCACACCCTCAGACGCAATCTCGCCACGCCCTTTAACACTCAAGCTGTGTAGCATCTTGAGCTGGGTGAAATCCTCCGACAGAGCAGCCAACTCCTTGCATCTGTCAAATCTAGCAGCAGGAATGAATGCACTATGGAAGAGTAGGGTACAAGTATGAAACCCTAAACGAGGTTGTACCCCATATTGACTACCCCACTACACCCTACACATATATAGCATGCATATACATTGACACACCCCCATAGGCAAAGTGGGGGAGAACAAGGGGTCACAAGACCAGTCAAGAGAAGCAAAGCAAGCTCAGGGTGGATCACAACGTCACCACACACACTGAGCACAAGCAAAGGGCCATAGGGCCAGTTCACATGCAAAGGTATATATGCAACAACAACAGCACAGTGATCTCTACCTAGCAGAACAAGCATGCAGGTATATATATAGATCACACTACAAGCAAAGTCTACAGCAAGTGAGGAAAAGTGGGCACAAGGCCTAACAAAGTGCAGAAACGCTGATGATCACCAGACGGAAGTGCCTTGGTGAATATATCAGCAGTGTTGGCCCGAGTGGCCACGTGAGCAAGGCGAAGCTGACCACGCTGCTGCAACTCTCGAGCCAGGAAGTAACGCAGAGCGATGTGCTTCGTTCTGTGCTCCAGTCTGTGCTCCTGACACAAGGCAATGGCGGCCTTGTTGTCGACGTACAGCACTGGAGGAGAACGAGGCCGCTCTCCCAGGTCGGTCAGCAGGTAGGTGAGCCAGCGTAACTCCTGTGCAGCCATGGCTGTGGCGTAGATCTCAACCTCACAACTGGAGCTGAGAACTGAAGACGAGCGTGTAGAACGCCAAGAAACAGAGCCAGAGCCAAGGCTGAAGGTGTAACCCTGTGACGACCGCTGCGTAGCCTGGTCGTCAACCCAAGAAGCGTCTGAGTGCCCAGTGAGGACAACTGGGCTCCGCCCTCCAAGCACGAGCCCCATGCCCGATGTACTGCACAAGTAGCATAGTACCCTCTTAGCAGCATCCATGTGCACCTTTCGGTGCCACGTAGCGAGCCAGAAGGCCAAGAGGGTACGCAAGGTCAGGACGAGTGCAGGTCATCAGGTACATGAGGCAGCCCACTAGCTCTGGGTAAGGACCACTCGGCTCTACGGACTCGTCCGAAGGTGGAGCTAAGAGCGAGTGACCTGTAGCCAGAGGAGTGTGCTGTGGCGAGGACCAGGTGCAGCCGAAGCGCTGAAGGACCTGCTGCACCATGTGTGACTGAGTCAGTGTGATGGTGCGGCGTGCTCTGTCCCGGGTGATCTGCAAGCCAAGGTAACTGCGCAGCTCACCCGGGTGTGTGCACGTGTGTCTCTTCTGCAGCTCCGACTTCACCAGGGCGAGAGCCTCAGTGTCAGCAGTGGCAAAGACCAAGTCGTCGACGTACACGAGGATGTAGAACGGCGGCAGCGAACTGTCGGTGCGCAGAAGCAGCGACGGGTCAGCAGTCGACGGAGCAAACCCAAGAGCAGCAAGGGTCATCCTCAGTGTGTCGTACCACTCACGTGGCGCCTGGCGGAGACCGTAGACTGGCCGCCGGAGGCTCCACTGGGTACCAGGAGGGAACGATCCAGTGAAGCCAGGAGGGCGGCGCATCCAGATCTCCTCGTGCAGGCTGCCCTGTAAGAACGCTGTGCTGAAGTCAAGAGAGTGAAGCTCGTAGTCACGCTGAGCGGCAACGTGCAGCAGTACCCGAAGAGTGGTCATCTTCGGGGTGGGGGAGAAGGTCTGGAAGAAGTCAACTCCCTGTTGCTGACTGAAGCATCGAGCAATGTAACGAGCCTTGAAGACAGGTGGAGAACCTGGCGGCCGCTTCACCCCGAAAATCCACATGCCACTGACGATGTTCGCCCCAGGAGGGGGAACCTCGTCGACGTAAGTGCCTAAGGACTTCCAGGATGCCATCTCTGCGTCCATGGCTGTCTGCCACTGAGAGGAGTACTCACCCGCGATCGCCTCAGCGTAAGAGCGCGGGGTCGGGATGTCTGGAGCATCCGGGTCTCCCTCAGGGGCAAGCAGCATGGACACGAGATGAGGCGCATCGGTTGCAAGACACTCAAGGTCCTCCTGTATGTCCTCAAGGACGTCCGTGCCAAGAGCACACTCACCCCCGACGGACGGAGGACAGACAGACTCAGACTCAGCAACAAGACTAGCAGCGTAGTCTAGACGACAGGCAGCAGCAAAGTCAACAAGCTCAGCGACTAAGGCAGACGCAGCAGCAGACTCAAACGACGGGTCAGTGACAACTGTGGCTAGCAGACGCGTGACAGTAGGGTGCTCAGCACAAAACCGGTCAGACTCAGGGTCCGCAACGACAGGAAGAGAAGACGCAGGAGGAGACGGCAGAGGAACATGGTGCGGAGGAGAGGAAGGACGACGGACTACGAGGTGGGTGTCGGGGACAGCCGGCTGACGCGGACGAGGAACACGACGACTGGAACTACCAGAACGGACAGGCGAGACAGGACGCGACGCAGGCTCACGACGCTCAATAAGACCCCCTCTCTGCTCAGTGTAAGGAGAAGGAGCAGGCAGGGGTGAGCCAGGCTATAACGAAAGACCAGTAGACGAAGGGAGACTAAGAACCTGGCGAAGCACAGAGTCAGGCGGTGGCTGAGACGACAGAGACGGCGGAGCGAAGAACAGGCGCGGCTGTGCAGTGACACCAGCACCAGCAGCTCCAGTAACCCCAGCAGCTCCAGCACCTCCAGCAGCTCCAGAACCCTCAGCGCCAGCTCCTCCAGGACCAGCTCCACCAACAGCAGCACCCCCAGAACCGGCACCTCCAGTCCCAGGGTCTCCAGCCTCCGTGTCTCCAGCAGCAGCACCCTCAGGCTCAGCACCTCCAGCCCTAGCAGCTCCAGTACCTCCAGTACGAGCACCTCCGGGCCCAGCACCACTCCCAGCTCCAGTGACGTCAGTAGAAGTACCTCCAGCGGCAGAGCCTCGAGCTCCAGAAGCGCGACCCTGACGGCGACCGTATCAGTCGTGCAGCTGCTGTGAGGTGAGTGGCACACGCGGACGAAGGTGGCCACTCCAAGGAGACCGCGTAACAGCAGACTCAGAACCCTCAGCGCCAGCACCCGCAGCAGCTCCTGAACCTCCAGCGCCAGCACCCGCAGCAGCTCCAGAACCTCCAGCGCCATAACCCTCAGCAGCTCCAGAACCTCCAGCTCCAGCGCCACCAGCGCCAGCACCTCCAGCTCCACCGCCACCAGCGCCAGCACCTCCAGCAGCTCCAGAACCTCCAGTTCCAGCACCCTCAGCGGCTCCAGAACCTCCAGCAGAAACAACTCCAGTAGCAGAGTCACCAGCACCAGCGCCTCCCGCAGCAGGGCCCCTAGCTCCAGCAGCGACCCAGACGGCCAGCGTACCACTCACGCAGCTGCTGTGGGGAGAGAGGGAGTTGACGACGAGAGCGCAGCGGCGAGGCACCAGCGAAGCAACTACGCAGACGGCCGCTCCAGGGAGACTGCTCACCAGACGCCTCAGCGCATCCAGGTGCAGCACCCCCAGACCCAGTACTCCCAGGCACAGCACCCCCAGACTCCTCACACCCAGGCTCAGCACCTCCAGTCTCCGCACCCCCAGGCTCCGCACCTCCAGGAGCAGCATCCCGAGCAGGACCACCCTCAGCAGGAGCTGAGTCACCAGTGACCTCAACCGGCGCAGTCAAGAGGGGAGGGTCTACCTGAGACACACCTGAAGGAGCAGGACCGGGAGCGGGGAGGGGGTCTACCTGGGGAGCACCTAGAGCGAGGAAGAGTGGCGGGGGGGGGGAGGGGCGGTAGGGGAAGAGACGGTAAAAGGGAACCGACTCGTCGAACGTGACGTCCTGAGAGGGGAAGACACGGCGCGAGGTGGGGTGGTAAAACTGCCAACCAGACGCGTCAGGGACAAAGCCAAGGAAGACAAAGGGAACAGCGCGGGCGGAGAGCTTGTCCGCGGTGGTATCGCGGACAAAGGCACGAGCACCCCAGACCCGGAAACGCGACGCATCGCCAACCTTCCCCGTCCACAGCAGTGTGGGCGAGGTCTCCGTCAAGGAGACACGGGGCCAGAGGTTGAGCTGATGTGCGGCGTACCGGACCGCAAACGGCCACAGAAAATGGGGGGCAGCCGCATGGATCATGGAGGTACGAGCGACCTCCATGACTAAGCCAATGCGGCGCTCAGCAACCCCATTCTGCTGCGGAGAGGCCGGAAGCGTGAACGTCTGGCGGATGCCGTGCTCCGCACAGAAGGCTGCCAAGAGGTCTGAGGAGAACTCACCACCTCTGTTAGAGTGCAGACGCAGGACAGGAAAGTCCGACTAGAACCGCTCGCGGAGCTGGAGACGAACAGCACGGATCCAAGGGATCAAAACATCAGGGACATCCCCCTTGCGCTGCAAGGGGAAGACCGTGGTGTAACGCGTATAGTCGTCGACGACCAGCAGGAAGTACCGCTCGTGGCCCTGTCCACGGACGCGGGCTGGGCCCCACACGTCCAGGTGGAGAGTCTGCACCCCATATTGACTACCCCACTATAGCCTACACATGTATAGCATGCATATACTTTGACAGCATCCATCCAGGTTTAGTTTCTTGAGCCAACTCAACTGTCCAAATTGGCATGGCAGGGAGTGTATGGCTGTGCGGCTGAGATTCAGCTCATGAAGGCAGGAAGGCTAGGTGAGAGAAGCAGGGAGTTGGGTGAGGGATGAGCACTTGGCCAAATTCAGTTGACGAAGTCGAGATATCGCCCCGATGCCCTCTGGAAGAGAGGACAGCTTGGGTGCATGCATTTCAACGGATGTCAGTGACTGAAGCTTGGTGAAACTCTCTGGCAGCTCTGTTAACTCTTCAGCCTGTTGTTTCTCCAGCCGCCTCAGCTGCCGCAAGGCCAAACCAAATCTTTCCGGAAGCTTCTTCATGCAAGCAGCATTGCAGATGATCAAGCTGCGGAGGTTAGCAAGGAGTTCCAGAGGCAACGGGAATCCCTCTGCCTCTCCGATCAACACCAGCTGTAAGAGGTCCAGAGACGGTAGAGTCAGACCAGAGGCCAGTCCACCCGTAAGCCCTACACCAGTTAGGACCATTTCTCTCAGCTTTGGCAGTTCTGGAATTTCCAGCGGAGGGATGGGCCGCTTGAAGCTTCCTAGCGAAAGAAACTCGAGGACACAGGGGAAGGATGTAGATACTTGTGCTAACTGGGGTAGCTTGGAAAATGCCAAGGTTTTGAGCCTTGTAAGGTGGGCCAAGGTGGTGGGAATTGAAGTAAGGATGCTGCAGTCGACAACATTCAGAACCTCTAGGTCGACAAGGTCAGTGACAGATTCTGGAAGCTTCTTAATCTTAGGACAGGCCTGGATGGTCAATTCCTGCATGTTACTCAGCTTCCCCACGTCCTTTGGAAGTTCATATAGTATCAAACAGTCGGTGAGATGGAGACTTGTGAGGGAAGAAAGCTGCGTGAAGGAGGATGGAAACAGCTCCTCCGACTTATTCTCAGTCAGGCAAAAGGTGTGGAGATTGGTGAGGGAGCCTATGTCGTTTGGAAGCATCGGGTACGACGTGTTGAGGATACACAAGGAATTGAGTGCCGTGAGAAAACCGAAATTATCAGGCAGATCGTAGAGGTCGTGGCAGAAGGACAGGCAAAGGGTTTCTAGGGATGTCAGCTGGTAGAACGAATCTGGAAGGTTCCAGAGAGGCAGGGAGTTCAGCGTCAGAGTTTTCAAAGCGGGCAGATTTCCGAAGTCTTCGCACAGGCTGCCCACCTCGCACGCGGAAATCGTCAGCTGCTCCAGGCAGCTTAGGGCAGAAAAATGTTCGGGCAGCTCGGTAAAATTTAGGCATCCGCACAAGCTCAGATCGCGAAGCCGGGGCAGTCGCTCGGCGATGTCGTCAGGAAGTTGCTCGAGCTGATCGCAGTCGCTGATACACAGTCGTTCGAGACGGCTGAACGTCATTCCTGACGGAAACATCAGGTCGAACCGCGGACTAAACGTGTAGAACTCCAGGGCTTTCAGCGACGGTATTTGAGCGAATGAAAAGGGGTAAGAGGCACCGCGGGCTTCTAGTTCTATGCATGCCTGTTCGAATAAAACGAGGGTGGTGATGGCTGGAAGATGCGCGAGATTTGTGAGATTCAGATCTTTCTTATCGGGAATACCGACTGAGAGCACGGTGAGAGAGGTCAGGTTCGTGAATCTCGAAGAATCGAGAAGTGAGCTATCGGTGAGAGCGAGGGTGTGAAGGTTGGTGAGGAGCGAGAGAGACTCCGGTAGCGCACAATAATAATGCAAGCAGTAGAGCGAGAGGTGCTGGAGTTGGGTGCAGCGACGAATGAATCTGTCCAAACCGATTTTCATCACCGGATGCTCTTTCTGCCGCTGCCAATCCGATTTCGACGTAATCTCCCTCCCCACGTGCAACGCACCAGTTTAGGGCATGATGAAGCAAGGAAATCGAAAAACGCGTCGTTGATAGTCTCTACGCTGTTGTCGCTGAGATGCAGATGGGAGAGTTCGGAAAGCAGGTGATTGCAGTGGTGAGATCTTGGAGCGAAACGACGACGTTTTTCCTCACGACGAGAATTGACACCTCACGGCAAGCCAGGCGATGCCAGCGCGTGCAGACAGAAGCGATGAGAAGGATATATGCCGAATCTGTAAGCGCGGTAGGAGCCGACAATGGAGTATAACTAGAAATAGTATACGCAACGTTCTGCTGCAGGGAGGAAGTTTCCGGAATGCATTCGCCGGAGGAGCTGAGATGTTCGCCGTACGGGTTTTCGGAGGTGTACCTAGGTAGTGGCAAGACGGTATACAATGAATGGCTACTACTTTTGGATTGGCGGCAAGCGGGAATGTGGCTTTGGGAATGCCAGAAGATCTTAACGAGAAGGTCATCTGATAGGTTGTTGATGTATGAGGGAGGCGTGGCATCCGAGCTATTAACAGCTGACATGATGAACGAGCTTTCTGTGGTTCTAGTAATTATGAATTAGATTCTGTCTATGGAAATAACGATAGTTAACGAGAGTTTAGGTCGGTCTACTTGTAAAACAGAGTAGCTGTGACTACTGGAGGGCTGGAAAATTGGCTGGAAAGTCTTAGCAGGGCTACTGGAATTGACTGGATGAGGTAAAACTTCACTATGCTCAAGATTGTACAAGCCCACTAAGGCACAACTCTTTAAGCATCACAAACAAAGACAAATAGGTAGCTCAAACTAGGCTGCTAGACAAGGCAACTTCCTTGGGAAGTTGGGCACAATTCTTCTTCCATGGACCTTGAGTGACTTTGAGAGCCACATGAGGTGCATGAATAAGAAGGCTCTGGAATTCTCTGATATAGCTGATTTTGGATTGTAGAAGCCTGTAGAAAGCGTTAACACTTCGGCTGAAAGTGATTCCGAACTGTAAAGAGATTTCGGCTGAAATCTGATTGGTTGCGGAAGTTTCTGAATATTTCGCGAAGCCTTGACTCCATCGCCGACATTCCCCCCTTGCTGCTCCTTGTGTGCAAAGGGCTGGGGCGGCAGAAACTCGCTTCTCCAACACTCCCCCTCGCACCAGACCCGAAGCACACATACACCCATGCTTATGCTCCTCTCACATCTCCTTTTCATACACTCCATGCTGCTGCCCATGTCTCTTCTCCTCATACTCCTCATTCTCCTCAAACTGCTGCACTGCTTCATGAAGTGTCATGAGGCCAGCTCTTGCCTTGCACATGTTGAAGGCATCATATGGAAGAACCTTGGTCATGAAATCTGCCGCTTGATCGAACGAACAACAAAAGTTGACGACGAAAACTCCCTTCTCTAGTTGCTCACGGATGAAATGGTACTGCACCTCGATGTGTTTTGTACGCCCATGATGAACCGGATTCTTGGAAAGAGCGATGGCTGAAGTGTTGTCTACGTAGAGCGGAGTTGGTTGAGTTTGCGGCTGCCTCAAGTCCTCCAAGAGTCCACGTAACCAGATTGCCTCCCTTGCTCCTTCGGTCATTGCCATGTACTCAGCTTCGGTTGTAGAAAGCGCCACACAACTTTGCTTGCGTGATTGCCAAGAAACAGCGGCACCGCACATGAGGAAGATGTAGCCGCCGGTGGACTTCCGTGTGCTCAATTCTCCCGCCCAATCTGCATCGGTAAAGCCTTGAAGGGAGTTTGCATCCAAGATTAGAAGTACCTTTGAGATACCGAAGAGCTCGCTTGGCCGCATGCATATGGATGGGTGATGGGGCACTCATGTGTTGAGCTAGCTTGGATACCGTGAAGGCTAAGTCAGGCCTTGTGCATAGGGCTGCATACATGAGACACCCAACCTGAATTTGGTAGAGAGCTAGGTCTTGTGGGGATACCTTGGCTGAATTCTCACCATGATGCTCACTCTCCTCAAGACACAATTCCTCAATATCCGTGATGTCAAGGCTTGACTCTCTCTCCTCATAGGGCTGATGTGAAGATAAAGGGACAAAGTTGGAAGGAAGCGTGGTAGGTGATGGCTTGCTATCATCAAGACCAAACCTCTCAAGGACCTTTTGGATGTACCTTTGCTGGAATAGGAAGATGGACCGTGACTTATGATCCCTCACAATGTTCATACCAAGATAATGACTCGGCTCACCAAGATCGGTCATTGTGAATGCGCTCATGAGAATACCTTTCACCTTGTTGAGAAGATCAAGAGAACCTGAGACTAGGAGGAGGTCATCGACATATACCAAGAGCCAAATGTACTCCCCCTCACTCGTGTGCATGAAGTACAAAGCGTTGTCTCTCATGGACCTTGTGAAACCGTGCTTGAAGAGTACCTTCTCAAGAGCACGATACCATACCTGTGGGGACTGTTTGAGACCATAAAGTGACTTTACCAAACGACAAACTCGACCCGTACCATCATCATAACCTTCGGGTTGTGCCATGTATACCTCTTCTTCCAAGACTCCGTAGAGAAATGGGTTCTTGACATCCATTTGATGGATATGGAGACCAAGATATGCGGCTATGGCGAGGAGGACTCGTACCGTGGTGTACTTTGCTACCGCGGCAAAGGTTTCGGTGAAGTCAAGACCTGGAATTTGGGAATAACCTTTTGCCACTAACCTTGCCTTGAACCTATCAAGGCTACCATCACCTTTTACCTTAATCTTGTACACCCATTTTACACCATTTACCTTCTTCCCTGGAGGTGGCTCAACAAGACGCCATGTACCTCTCTTCATGAGACTCTCAATCTCTTCTTCCTCGGCCTTCAACCAATGCTCTCTCTCGGGACTTGCCACTGCCTCACAACGACTCAATGGCTCTCGTGGAAGGTGTGACGCTGCCATGCATATTGCCTCTACCTTCTTGTGAATGCAATTCTCGCTCTCCTCACATGTGCACCTTTATGACATGTCAACCATGAATGTGAAGGGCTTTTTTACCTTGCGGACTCGTTTACCTTTACCATATTCCTCACTTGGCTGAGACACATCAGTGGTAGGGTTCGGTCTCACAGTGTTTGGATGTGTTGATACGGTCATTTGCGGCTGAGACAACGGCTGCGACATCGGCTGCGACGGCGGCACGGCTGCATGATCTTCTCCCGGCATGGAACTTTCTCGATTATCGGTGTCGACTTGAGGAATAGGTGTGGTGACCCGTGGCGGTGAAGCTGAAACGTTCGTCGGCATAGTTGGTTGTGAAGATGCTCTTGGTGGGGATCTTGAGACTAGAAGCTTAGGAATTGATTATGACGCTGCGTTGTCGAGAGGTGGTGATGAATGGGGCTGATTGGTGTTGTTTCTCGGTGTAGAAGATGGCGGTAACTGATGACGGCCGATTTCGGAACGTGGGGGTGAAGTTGAGAAAGGTCTTGGGTGAAGAAGTGGGCTGTTGGAGCTGGTGTTGGTGGTGACTCGCTGAAGTGATCCTCGTGCTATGAGCTGGCTTGACGTTGGAACCTGAAGTGATGAACGTGTGGTATGAGAACGAGGTGTTGCAGTGACGGTTGGCTTGTTGCTAGGAAGAATCGTAGATAGTGTTGATGTAGGTACTTGGGGTCTTGTAGGTGTCGGTTGCTGCTGCATTGGATGATGGTGAGCTTCTGTAGTTGCCTCTGAGGTGACGTCTGGTGATGGGTTTGATGGTGTAGTGGTGGGCTGATCCGGTTGACGTTGAACTTGCGAGGTTGGTGTTGAAGTAGTTGGCTGGTTTCTGACAGTTGGCTGCTGCTCCTTTGGCGGTGATGGAACGGTGACTTCCTGAGTTGGATGGTCTTCATTTGATGGCTGAACTTCATCTCCACTTGGTTGAGTAGCTGCTGGTGGCACTGGTGTGGCACGGCTGGTCTCGTTGACGACGGCTTGCGGGAGATCGATCATGGGTCCGCTATGGTCAGAATCGGTGTCATCTTCTTCCTCCTCTTGTGTTGTTTCCTCGGGTGCTCTTGCTGGTTCCTGTTGGATAGGGGGTGGTAGAGAGGAGGAAGAGGAAAACTTGTGCCAACCTACGAGGAACATGTCTTCATAGAATACAACATTCCTTGAAACCACTTCTCGCTTGGTGACGGGATCCCAAAGAACCCATCCCTTGCTCTCGCTGCTCATGCCGATGAAGAGGCCCCAATGAGCTTTGCTGTCCAGCTTGAGTCTTTTTGCATCTGGAACACGGTATTGGGCCATGGAACCAAAAACATGAAGCATAGCCAGATCTGGTTTAACTCCAAACCAAGCCTCATATGGCGTTACACCATCCGGTAGGGGCCTTGTGGCTCTCCTGTTGCGAACATAAATTGCCATAGTGATTGCCTCACCCCACCAGAGCTTGTCAAGGCCCTTAAACTGAAGAAAAGTGGTAGCTATAGCTTGAATAGTGCGATGGAACCTCTCTGCCACTCCGTTTTGCTGAGGAGTATAGGGACAAGTGAACTGTTGTTTGATGCCCAATGCCAACAACTCCCCCTGAAATGCTTTCCCCATGTACTCACCTCCTCGGTCCGACCTCAAGGTGAGTAACTTTTTCCCTGACTCTCTTTCAACAAGTGCTAGCCATTGCTTGAAACACTTGTGAACTTCATCCTTGGTGTTGATGAAAAAGTACCACGAGAAACGACTCTTGTCATCTATGAAAGACACCAAATATCTCTTACCGTTTCGAGTAGGGTCTCGCATGGGGCCGAATACATCAGTGTGGACCAACTCTAGGAGGTCCCTTGACTGAGAGTTAGAAGGGAAAAATGGCTTTCTAGCTAGCTTGCCTTCGACACAAGATGGACATGGAACGGAAGAAAGGGACTTGACTGCACTTTCACTCAAACTCAATCCTTCCACACTCTTGTGATTTACCAACTCTTTCAATGCTTGCATTCCTAAGTGTCCCAAGCGTGCATGCCATACCTCAGCTTGGGAGATACTCCCTTTGTTGTTGACTTGATCGGTTGAAACAGCGGGAAGCGAGACAACGTCGTTCTTCGTGTTGCTAGAACCGCGCTTAATCTCCAATTTCATCTTGTAGAGCCGCCCGGTACGCTCGCCTTCAGCCACCAAATTTCCTGCACTGTCCCACACTTTGGCTTTCCCCCCTTGCAAGAGTACAGAGGCACATTTCTCTTCGAGTTGTCCAGCTGAGAGCAAGTTTGCTCCCAAATCAGGAACAAACAAAGTTTTTTTGACACAAAATGACTTACCATCTTTTTCGAACTCAAGCTTGCCGACTCCTGTGATAGGGACTTTGCCAAGATCAGCAAGAGTCACCACTTTTGAGTCATACGAGGGCTGATAATCCTTGAGAATGGACTGATAGGGAGTCATGGTTTCAGAACAGCCACTATCAAGAATAAACTCCTCACTACTAGTAGTAAATACGTGCATGCAAGTAACGGCATTGAAAAGAACAGGACCATCGGAATCCTTGGACTCATCTTGACTTGTAGAATGACTTGCTATATTTGCTATGACTGCCTTACCTTTTTCAGATAGTAGCTGAGGTGGGGGGACCCAATTAGGAGGCTTCTTAAGACAAGCATACCACGGGTGACCCCACTCGTGACAACAAAAACACTCAAAATTAAACTTTTTAGCATTCGAGGCTTGGCTGAAATTATTGACTCTTGGCGGATTGACTCTTGCATTCCTAGGCTGGTATTGATTGGGAATTGAAGGCCTTGGCTGGACATAGGGACTGGACTTATAAGGAGGACTTGACTGAGGAAAACGAGAGGGTTTGTATGAGTTGGAAGGTGACTGAAATTTCGTACCGTAGTAAGGTTGAGGGCGGTTTGGGCTGAAATTTCCTTGCCTCTGGGATTGGTTGCCATATCTTATAGCTGCTGCTGCACTCCACGCACCTTCGTCACTCCGCTTGTTTCGTGCAAGGTCTCGACTTTGCTGCTTGTTAACAAGGGCTTCGAAGAGGAACGCACGACTCTTCATTGACTGCGGAAGCGCTTGTAGTGTTGCACGGAAAGTGTCCTACTCCGGTGTAAGGCCAGTAAGGATGACGGTCTTGAAAACAGACTCTGGAATCTCCAAGCCAATCGCTGCTGCTTCCTCTAGCATCGTTTCAGCTCGTTGAAGGTAGGTTTGGGCTGGTTCCTCTTCTTCCATCTTCAGGTTCATGAAGCGGCTCCACATCTCGGCTTGGCTGCTCTCTGATTTTGACTGGTGCATAGACTTCAGTCGGCTCCATGCCTCCTCAGCACTGTTTGCCTTGGTAGAACAGGGCAGGAGCGACTTCAACTGCTGCTCGTGAATGCTATTGAGTAGGTAGAGGAAGGCCTCCTTGTTGCGCCGTTCGTAAAGTCGTTTTTCAGCTTCTGAAGCATCTGCTGCTGGTTTGGCTGCTTCTCCAGTATAGTAAGGCCACATATCCAGAAGGGATGCAGTGAGCTCAAACTGAGTTGCCCATGTTGGAAAATCTTTGCCGTTGAACTTGGGAAGGTGAAGCTTAGGCATGAAGGAGGTGAGTGGTGAGTATGCTGTTGAAGAACCTCCTGGTGCAACTGCTTCCAATAAACCTGTAGCTGCTGAGGTTGACTCTGAAGCTCCTCCGGCTGACTGAAGTGCAGTGCCAGACGTATTGTCTCCCGCCATGCTCGTATAATGCTAGGATAGGAACGTGGTGGACTCGGTTGATCGAAACAACGAGCTCTGATACCAACTTGTAAAACAGAGTAGCTGTGACTACTGGAGGGCTGGAAAATTGGCTGGAAAGTCTTAGCAGGGCTACTGGAATTGACTGGATGAGGTAAAACTTCACTATGCTCAAGATTGTACAAGCCCACTAAGGCACAACTCTTTAAGCATCACAAACAAAGACAGATAGGTAGCTCAAACTAGGCTGCTAGACAAGGCAACTTCCTTGGGAACTTGGGCACAATTCTTCTTCCATGGACCTTGAGTGACTTTGAGAGCCACATGAGGTGCATGAATAAGAAGGCTCTGGAATTCTCTGATATAGCTGATTTTGGATTGTAGAAGCCTGTAGAAAGCGTTAACACTTCGGCTGAAAGTGATTCCGAACTGTAAAGAGATTTCGGCTGAAATCTGATTGGTTGCGGAAGTTTCTGAATATTTCGCGAAGCCTTGACTCCGTCGCCGACATTCCCCCCTTGCTGCTCCTTGTGTGCAAAGGGCTGGGGCGGCAGAAACTCGCTTCTCCAACAGGTCTAACCACGAAGGGCTTCCTCACCCCACACAGGCTCTAGTCTGTCCGTCCTTCAAGGAAGGCAGTCCGTCCTTCAAGGAAGGCAGAGGATGTACAGTACATGGCAAGGGTGGAACGTGACGGGAGGAGGTGGTGAGGTGAGATGACGGCTATGACCCAATCGTTGAAACCAGAACTGGGGTCTTTCCAACCTTAGAACTCGGGGTCATCAATGGTGTTACCACATCGTCGCACGAAATGTTCGGCACTGCTCATTCTCCATGTTCTAGATGCTCACGAAAGGAACTTTAGATAAACAGTCAGAAGGTTACGGTGTGGTATCTCAGATTCGCTGTGAGCCGGGCAAAAATCCCAACTTCGCTATTTTCGCATCGCCAGAATTTCCGACACAATGTCAACACTCGTCAATTCCCAAACAGCAGGAACTTGGCGTTTTATTCAATTGTACCACGCCTTGGTCATGACGTATTCCCAACCAGCAGACTTTCTAGACTGTATCGCCTTTCACGCGGCGTGTCACTTGAGTATTACGAATGCTTGCCTTCAAACGCCAACTGACAATCGACATGAGGAAACGGTATTGAGATTTCTCATAACGAAGTATTTAGTAGGCACGAGTTAAAGCTGGAATAAGCTCGAGGTAGAATGCGTGCGTCCTTTGTCAGGCTAGCGTCGCACCGCTGCCGCATTGACAGTCGCAGTCGCAGTCGCAGTCGCAGTCGCATACAATGTCGCATTCGCGGTCGCAAGTGCGGTCGCACGAGCTGCCTCTCACAGAACGATCGAATGAGATGCCCTCGCCGGCAATAGATGTCGCGTCGCTGGACGAAATCTTGCGAATTTTCCGCGCCTTCGACGCGCAGCTTTTCGCCGGCTATGCGGGTTACTCCGGCCTGATGGACGAAGAGGTGAGCGTGCGAAATCGTTGTCCCTTGCGAAGTATCTGGTATCATTCACGAAAAACGGTCAGCTTCCTTCAAACCACACTTCGAGGCCGCAAAGTGTTGGCCTGGTTTGCTTTCCCGTCCCAAGCCCGCCTGCCCAATGGAATCACTCAGGCTGATGTACGAAGCGCGGAGAGTTTAGAGGGGGGAGAGCAGAGGGGGGAGAGCAGAGGGGTGAGCGCAGAGGGGGGAGTGCAGAGGGGGAAGCGCAGAGGGGGGAGCGCAGAGGGGGGAGCGCAGAGGGGGGAATGCAGAGGGGGGAGCGCAGAGGGGGGGGGCGCAGAGGGGGGAGCGCAGAGGGGGGAATGCAGAGGGGGGAGCGCAGAGGGGGGAGTGCAGAGGGGGGAGTGCAGAGGGGGGAGTGCAGAGGGGGGAGTGCACCAGGGGGGAGTGCACCAGGGGGGATTTACCCCATGCCGTGAT
The DNA here is from genome assembly GCA_947471745.1 of Closterium sp. Naga37s-1. NCBI lineage: Eukaryota > Viridiplantae > Streptophyta > Zygnematophyceae > Desmidiales > Closteriaceae > Closterium > Closterium sp. Naga37s-1. Next base: position 343,603 of record CANJKZ010000830.1, read on the forward strand.
ATTCAGACTACTACATGCTGAAAAAGCCCCTCAACACTCTTGAGATGTCTCAAAAAGGTGACTTTTGAGTCGACTCAAAAGCCACCTCGTGATGTACAGACTACTACATGCTGAAATATTCCCTTAACATTCTTGAGACGTCCCAAAAGTAGACTTACATGCAGAAAATTCTCTCAAAGCTCTGTCCTTTGCCTTGCCCTCTTTCCGCCTCCTTCCCCTTCCCCATTTCCTTCGCCATTTCCTCCCTCTAGCCCACCCCGCTAACCCCCCCCCCCCCTCCCCCCCCATCCCCTCCCCCCCCCCCCTCCCCCCCCATCCCTTCCCCCCCCCCTCCCCCCCTCCTTCTCTGTATAAGACCATTCGACTGGTTGACCAGCTCGCAGCAGCGGCCTTTGAGAACTCTCAAAACTGTCCACTTGCCTACCTCCTCTGCACCCACCTTTCCCTGCCCACTGACAGTCACCTTATCTCTAAATCAGACCATTCGAGTGGTCGACCAGCTCACAGCAGTGGCGGCTGAAATTGTCTCCTTCTCCAAGGCATACTGCTGCCCTGCCCTAAACCCCCCTCCCTTTCCCTCTCCTCCGGCCCGCCCCCTCCCCCGCCCCTGCACACCCGCCTCTTCTCGTGCATCTCCCCCCATCCCTGCATCAGACCATTCGAGTGGTCGATCAGCTCACAGCAACCCCCCTTCCCTTCCCTTCCCTTCCCTTCCCTTCCCTTCCCTTCCCTTCCCTTCCCTTCCTTTCTACCATCCATCCGTGCACCCCCCTCTCCCCCCTGCACACCCACCTCTTCTCGTGCATCTCCCCCCATCCGTGCATCAGACCATTCGAGTGGTGGATCGGCTCACAGCAACCCCCCTTCCCTTCCCTTCTACCATCCATCAGTGCAACCCCCCTCTCTTCCCTGCGCACCCACCTCTTCTCGTGCAGTGCATCTCCCCTTATCTCTGCATCAGACCATTCGAGTGGTCGATCAGCTCACAGCAGTCGCGGCTGAAATCGCTTCTTTCTCCAAGGCATGTTTTTCCCCCTCTCCCCTACCCCTGCCTTTTCTTTCCCCCTCTTTCCCTTCCCTCCCCTTCCCTCTCCTACCCACACCTTACCTACCATCCCCTCCCCGTCCCTCCCCTTCCCCCCACTTCCTCTTTCTCCTTCTCCTCACGTTTTCCCTAAGAGTCGACTCAAAAGGCACGTTCCCTCCCTTCTCCCATCGCGTCCTCTTTCTCTCCCACCCCTCTCCCTCTGCCGTCCTTCTCGAAGTCACGCTTGCTTCTCCCCTCCCGCGAGCGTTGAGGTGCATTTTGAGGCGCCTCAAAATGCACCTCTCCCTCTTCCATCCTTCTCAAAGTCACGCTTGCTTCTCCCCTCCCCTCGCCACATCTCCACTTCCTTCCCGTTACAATCCCCTACCCCCCCACACTTTTCCTCTCTCTCCTTCCCGCTTTTCCAAGGCATGCTGCCCTTTCCCCTCCCCTCCTCTTTCCCCTTTTCCTTCTAATATGCTCTCCATCCCATGCTGCCATTTCCCCTCCCTCTTCCTCATCCCCTCCCTCTTCCTCATCCCCTCCCTCTCTCATGGTCCAAATCACCCACGATCGATTGATGTTCATCCCTGGGTGAGCCTGCCCGGCTTTTGAGGCGCCTCAAAAGTCACCCACGATCGATTGATGTTCAAATCCTGTGTAATGAGGTCATTCTTTATCCTCTTCCTCATCCCCTCCCTCTCTCTTGGTCCCAATCACCCACGATCGATCAATGTTCATCCCTGGGTGAGCCTGCTGGGGTGCCCAGAGGTGCATCTCTGGGCACCTCTTGAGGCGCCTCAAATATCTTCTGAGGCGCCTCAAATATCTTCTGAGGCGCCTCAAATATCTTCTGAGGCGCCTCAAATATCTTCTGAGGCGCCTCAAATATCTTCTGAGGCGCCTCAAATATCTTCTGAGGCGCCTCAAATATCTTCTGAGGCGCCTCAAATATCTCTTGAGGCGCCTCAAAAACTCATCTCTGGGTGAGCCTGCCCGGGATTCCCGGAGATGCATCTCTGGGCACCTCAGGTCTGTAGTTTGAGAATTCTAGAAAAGCAGGTTCAGCCTATCCTTGGGTGAGCCTGCTGGGGTGCCCAGAGTTGCATCTGGGCATCTCTGGGCACCTCAGGTCCACTCCACCTCCCAAGTTAACCTCTCTGAGCGCATTGAGGTGATTTCTGCGGCGCCTAAAAAATCGCCTAAAAAAAGGCACACCTCAGGTCAGGTTCACCTCCCACGTTAACCTCTCTGACCACGAACGAGATGGCATCAGCTCAGGTGCACCTCAGGTTCTCCAAGTGACTTTTGAGAATTCTCAAAAGGCACACGAGATGTCCTCAGCTCAGGTGCACCTCAGGTTCTCCAAGTGACTTTTGAGAATTCTCAAAAGGCACACGAGATGACCTCAGCTCAGGTGCACCTCAGGTTCTCCAAGTGACTTTTGAGAATTCTCAAAAGGCACACGAGATGACCTCAGCTCAGGTGCACCTCAGGTTCTCCAAGTGACTTTTGAGAATTCTCAAAAGGCACACGAGATGACCTCAGCTCAGGTGCACCTCAGGTTCTCCAAGTGACTTTTGAGAATTCTCAAAAGGCACACGAGATGACCTCAGCTCAGGTGCACCTCAGGTTCTCCAAGTGACTTTTGAGAATTCTCAAAAGGCACACGAGATGACCTCAGCTCAGGTGCACCTCAGGTTCTCCAAGGCATGCTGCCCTTTCGAGGCGCCTCAAAAGATTACCTCAGCTCAGCTCAGGTGCACCTCAGATTCTCCAAAGCGTGCTGCCCTTTCTCCTTCCTTCTTTGCTTGCTCTGTCTCATACGGTAGTAGTCAATCAAAGGTCTTGCTCTCGTCCTTGCTTCGTCCTCTTGGTTTCTGAGAATGTGTGCGGGTGTGTGTGTGTGTGTGTGGGGGGGGGGGGGGGGGGGGGGGGGGGGTGTGCGTGCACGCGCGCGTGTGTGTGTGGGTTTTTTTTTCGGGACTGCATTTAGTCTGTCACAGCGATTCTAGTTGGCAGGTACTTCTGGCACGGCCTCCAGCTTCTGGCACTTCTGGCACAGCCTCCAGCTTCTGGCACTTCTGGCACCAAAGTGTTTGTGAAAGATGTGTGTGAATTCTTGAGTCGACTCAAAAGGCACTTCTGGCACCAAAGTGTTTGTGAAAGATGGTTGTGAATTCACAATCTTGCCAGGCCTCTTATGCGAACCACCAGTGTTTTGAGATGTCTCAAAACAATCTGGCATTAAAGTGTTTGTGAAAGATGTGTGTGAATTCACAATCTTGCCAGGCCTCTTATGCGAACCACCAGTGTTTTGAGATGTCTCAAAACAATCTGGCACCAAAGTGTTTGTGAAAGATGTGTGTGAATTCACAACTTCCAGGCCTCTTATGCAAACCCCCAGCTTGTATGCCTCCCCACTCACCTCTTCCCCCTCTCCCCTTCCAGTTATTCTAACTGGCAGGCACTTCTGGCACCAGAGGGTTTGTGAAAGATTTGTGTGAATTCACAATCTTGCCAGGCCTCCTCTGCAAACCCCCAGCTTGTATGCCTCCCCACTCTCCTCTCCCCGTTCTCCCCTTCCCCTCCCGATCATCACCGCCACCAACCCTTCCCTCAGGATAGCTGTGGTTCAAGACCAGTCCTGAAATGACAGGTGTATCGCCTCTGCTCGTTTGCAGTCCCCCCTCCTCCTATGCAACCCCCGTCCCCACGCTCCCGTCTCTCTTCCCCTCTTCCCAATCAGCCACTTTACGACCCCTGCCCTCAGGATGGTGCAGTGGTGGTATCAGAGCAGTTGTGAGAACTGTTTCTCCTGTGCCCGTATGCATTTCGCTTCTCCTATGGCCCCCCTTCTCCCGTCTCTTCCAACCCTCCCAATCAGCCACGTTACGACCCCTGCCCTCAGGATGGTGCAGTGGTGATATCAGAGCAGTTGTGAGAACTGTTTCTCCTGTGCCCGTATGCATTTCGCTTCTCCTATGGCCCCCCTTCTCCCGTCTCTTCCAACCCTCCCAATCATCCACGTTACAACCCCTGCCCTCAGGATGGTGCAGTGGCGGCATCAGAGCAGTCGTGACAAGTGTTACCCCTCTGCTCGCATGCATCCCTCTCTCACGCCTCTCTCACTCCTCCCAGTGACCTATTCATCCACCCCACTGCCGCTGCCCTGAATATACCTCAGCTCAGTGGACCAGTGGCACAGTGGTGGGATGTTGGCGATATCAGGGTGTGTGTATGCAGTGGTGATAGCAGTGGCTCCCCCAGCTCCTATGCTCCCAGCTGTACCCTCTCCCCCTCACCCTCCTTGCAATAATCCATCCCACCGGCCCATACCTCTCAGGATAGTGCAGTGGTGGTATCAGGTGCTGGCACCAGTGGCAGAATAGCCTTCCAGGTGCTACCTTATTGGCCTGAAAGGTGCCTTTTTTTAGCCATCCTGCTGCGTCTTTGTAAGATGACTGTCAAGTGCTATTATATCTCATACCTACAGTACTTCTTTTGTTTTGTTTTGATTTGTCCCCCCTCCCCTTCAATCTCCCTTTCCCCTTTGGCAATCGTGTTCTCACCTCCGTTCGTTTTCAGTTGGACATTTGACCCCCCTTGTGTAGCACAGTCTGCGTGTTGCGTTGCACCTTACAATGCTGAATCAGCTGCGTGAACCGTCGAGTAATTCAGGACAAGAAGAGTGGAGCTACCGTAGATGCAATGTACAGTTACATAGATTCCATGGTACTGATATACGGTACAATATTACCACACCTAATTACCACAAAATCAATAAGCGGATCTAGGTATCCCGACCCCAATGAGGGACATCTATTGGAACCTCCAAAAAATAGCAAACCATGAGGGAGGAAAAAGAACCAAGTAGGAACAACTGTACAAGTACAAATAAAGAAAGCCTAATGAAATGATCTGGTTGCAAATGACCAGAGGACCAGAGCATGTGCACTCCCAATAAACCCCTGCTTCAACACATGGCTGCATCAAGGTCTTGCTCTGATGCAGCGCCTCTTCATCATCTCACCTCCTTGAAACAATCACAGTGCACAAGCATGTGTGCGCAACACAGAAGTCACCGGCTTCAGCACAAGGCTGCATCAAACTCTTCCTGTGATGGCAAAACCTCTTCGTCGTCCTTCTCCTTCACAGAGCATACAGCTGGGCGGCTTACACCCCCTGTCACCTGTACATTTGGGATATGAGACAAATCCTGCCACCCACATGTCAGCTCCAGCAAGTGAACCCCTTGCGCGTCCACCCCACTGCTGCCCTCGCTTGACACATCACTTAGAGCAGACTCGTTATGAGCTATAGCGCACGACGAATCCAAAACAGCTCTAGGGGAGAAAGCCGGATATGAAACCACAGGTCCACTGATGCTACCGCTGCTGTTGTAGGGAAACCCTTTGCCCCCTCTGCCACCCTTTTTAGGAGAACCTCTGGAAGATCCGTTATAAGCTGATCCAGGGCTCCTTCCTGCTTGCCCGTACCCTCGGGATTTACGCGCGCTCGCTGCTCTAGCAGCAGCAATGGCAGCCGCAGCTGCTGATGGCGATGCTGACGTGGAGCCACCTGGCGCACTGTACTGCTGCCACGTGTCACGCCCCATAGACCCCCCTGGTGACCCATAAATAGGCCCCTCATGTTCAGTCCGAGCCTGAGGATGTCCGAACCATGGCCTGGTGTTTGCACCAGAGCTGGGCCGGAGCTTCGGGAGTGGGAGGTTCGAAGGCGAGAAGCTCTCAGAATTTCCGAACCTATCCTGATGTGTCTTGAGCAGCGATTCCCGAAGCCGTACTGGTGAAGCTTGGGCTTGGGCTTGTGGTGATGCTACAGCAAAGGAATTGCCTATCCGTCCTGAACCTGCAGAATTCTGCAGCTGATATTCAATCTGGGCAGCTTTGAGTTGCGATTCAAACCTTGCGGCTTGGACCAAGGCCGTGGCTTGGGCCGAGGCTGCGGGGGAGGTTTGGCCCGAAGCAGCTAGTTGCTCCAATGCTTGCAGCTGTGTTTGCAGCTCCACTTGGGTCATGTGCCACTGGGCCAGCTGAAGGCGCTGCTGCTGCTGCTGCTGCTCCTGATAGTCCTGCTGCTGCGACCACTGCTGCTGTTCCTGTACAAGTGGAGATTGGTACCGTAATTGCTGCTGCTGCTGCTGCTGCTGCTCCTGTACACGTGGGGATGGGTAACTTAATTGCTGCTGCTGCTGCTGCTGCTCCTGTTGCGGCTGCTGTTGCTCCTGTACAAGTGGAGAGGGGTACCTTATTTGCTGTTGCAAAAGCCCACGTTGCTGCTGCTGCTGCTGCTGCTGCTCTTGCTGTAACTCGCTGTAGTGTAAGTGCAATTGTTGCCGAAGCTGCTCTTGAAGCTGCAAAAGCGGGGCAGCTGCAACGAGCTGTTGCTGCTGTGACCACTGCTGTAGCTGCTGTTGATGCTGCTGCCGTAGTTGCTGCAGCTGCTGTTGCTGCTGTTCCTGTAGCTGCTGCTGCTGTTCCTGCTGTCGTTGCTGCTGCTCTTGCAGCAGCTCCAGCACCTGTTGGGAAACCACGGACTGTGAACCCAACAACCCACAGCCGGCCCAAATAGCGTCTGAAATGCCTTGCGACGCGGAAGCGCAGCTGGCCGGTAGCAGGGGCGCGGACTCAGACGGCGACGTCAAAGCAGTCGGCGACGTCAAAGCAGACGGCGACGTCAAAGCAGACGGCGACGTCAAGGCAGACGGAGACGGCAGACTAAACGATCCTGCTGACGGCTCGTCTATCAGACCAGCTGAACGCACAGTACCCCATGGTCCAGACTCCTGCTGCTGCGTTTGAGGCGACTCAATAGCAGCCTGTAACTGTACAGTACCCCATGGTTTCAGTGCGTGCTGCTGCTGCTGCGGCAAACTCTGCGTTTGAGGCGACTCAATAGCTGCCTGTAACTGTACAGTATCCCATGGTTTCAGAGCGTGCTGCTGCTGCTGCGGCAAACTCTTGACCCACGCAGACCCTCCTACCCTTTCTGGACCTCCTAAGAAACCCGTAGCTCGTTTCTCGTTCTCATCCCGCTGCCCCGTTCTACGAGGTCTTGTATCGGGTATTTTCGGAAACGGAGCTTGCAATGGGTCGGGGCTACGGGTTAGCGGCGGCCAGTAGGGAGGGGATTGCGGAGAAGGAGGGGAGAGCGACATCAGTGGAGGCATAGAGCTTGGAACTGCGGCTTGAGAATATGACGTAAGTCGAGGAGAAGGGGACGCAGATTGAGAAAATGATGCGACTCGAGGAGAAGGGGACGCGGATGATGACTGGGGAGTAGGCGGCGAGCAAGAGAAACTACTGGGTTCTGTGAGGCCTGTACTCGTGGTTTGCGCGTAAGAGAAACGCGGAGACGGAGGCGGCGGGAAACGCGGAGATGGCGACGGCGTGAAACGCGGCGATGGTGACGGCTGGAAACGGGACGAAGGAAACGGCGGGAAGGGAGAAAGGCCTGAAGAAACGGGAAGGGAAAAGCAAGAAGAAAAAGGAGAGGGTTCTAAAGTGGTATGCTTAGAAAGGCAGCGCTACTCCTAGGTGCTGGCTTGGAAGTCTTGGTAGCGGAAGCAACTAGTTAATCACGTGCGAAGACTAGGACGGTTCCTAAGTCCGAATTTGCAGTAACGGAAGCTCGTTGACAAAATCCTCTTCAAAACTCGCACGAAAACCATCCCACGGAAAAACGTGAGGTATAAATACGCATCAGACCGTCACCTTCATCTTGCAAAGATATCTGAGGCACGTCTGCAAACGGCGGGAAAACAGCTTGCGCTTTCCACGATCCCCGTGCCGCGACGCGCGATGACATATCACCCATCAACGTAAGCATATTCGTTCACTAGAATCACACATAAGCAGTACATGCTCCAAGTTAAACGTCACAGGCCTACGGTTCGTTGCTAGACTAGCTCGCTGTTTCTTCTAGCTATCTTCCTGGACCTTGGGATGAAGGAAACGTGAGTGCAGCTAGAACAATTGGCACACGCAACTGAGATGGCGGAAACGTCTTTGCTTTGATCTTGCTTCTGCTCTCGTCTTTTCGAATCGGTCGCTTGTGTCTCCCTTGGTCGCAGTTTCTGGAAAGTGGTCGAGAGAACTTCGAGAATGCAAGCAACAAATCTCGAGGTGATGGAGAGGAACTGGCGGGAAAGCCGGAGACATTTCGGCGAACGTGGAATATTTCCTCGGGCAGAATTGTGTTTGTTCGGCGAGAGCTGCGGGTAGGCCGCAGGATACTTCGAAGTTCTGAGCTTCGATCGGGATTGGTTGAACTTCATCAACGTCGGACTTGGCGGTGTGTCGTTTGGTGCTGCAAGTTCGGGCAGCGCGAGAAGTGACGAGGAATCGAGTCAACGTGATGTCGGGCAGGCGTAGAACAACCCTGTGCTTGGATCAAACTGTGGGATAGGGCAGGGATGGACCAAATTACATTTTCAACAAGCACCGACTGGGGTTTGATTGGCCATGACGTCTTTCACGACAAGGTGTGGTTGGTTACTCGACAAAACAAAACAGCTTTCGCGAAACACCTCGAAAGACCGAAGCACAACAATTTCGCGGAACGCCAGCGTGCAGTTGCGACAACCGGCCACGTCAACGGACAAATGACACCTCGTTTGGAAGGCAAGGGCAAGGTTAGCCGCTGACGCTGGTTGAGGCAGCAGCTGACTCAAGTCGTCGTCATGAATTCCACAAGACACGTCACTGGCTTTGCCCCTCAATGAGTGAACTCAAAAGTACGGTTCGTTAGAGGGTTACATCTGACCTCAAAACAACAAAAAAAACAATGTGACAATTCAATCAGCAATAAGGAACCAACTTCGACCAAAACACACCTCCAGCACCAACTCCAGTTTGTAAACAGGGGGAATATTTATAACACTGCAAATTGTACACTTATTTCAGCACAAGCCAGAAGTGCTAAAAGCTTGCATACATAAACCCATCCATGATGCATGAATGATTTCAAACTTCAGCAAGCAGCTGCCTGCAAACACGAGGGCCCAGCACAAAAGAGTAAGCATACGAAACAATTGGAAGCTCAAACGCTCTTGGTGCGAAGAAACAGGGAGATTGCATGTGGGGAAAGGACGGCCACCCTTCAGTTAAGCACACCTGATGCCAAAGCATCAGGAGAATTAGAGACATTCGACACGGCATCAATTCCGTCCGCCCGTCTCAGGGTAACATCCTCAGGGGGGCAGCAGGAACAGCTCAAGAAAACAGTGTATGAGCAAAGGTAGTAAGAAGTCACACCTTCAGGTAATCTTCACACAAGACAACCATTGTCAGGCGTTGCGAACGCAGGACCGTGAATTAGCTCCAGCACAAATAGAGTTCACAGATTTTCAAGCGGTTCAGCCGGATAGCCGGCACATGTTATACATCAGGAGAACCAGGCCGACCGTCACTCGAACAGGCACCAAACTGGAAGATGTCGGATGATGGAATAAAACCTCATTGAAGTGTCCCAAAACCTGCGATTGCGAAGGAAAAAGGGGTAACTTATAAGGATTCTAAGACATCAAGTACAATACCTATGATTTATCCCAAGGGAAATGTGTGCAAGTTCATTTGACGGAAGGGCAACAGAGTGCCTCCACCGCTGGTAAGACAGCACGTAGCCAGAAGGCACGATGATCTGGCATCGGTGTGTGGTGACTTGGCCACAATCACCGCACTCCAACTACCTCTACCCCTCCGAAAAGAGGGAGGTGAGCGGAGAGCGACGCTGACATAGTCACCGATTGTCCGATGCGTACGACACGTATTATTATAGAAAAAAAAAGGCCAGGAAATGGAACAGAGAACGACGCACGGGAGTCCGGGAAGGGATGAATAAAATTCACGAGTGGCACACCTGTTAAGTTAACCGATCCAAGCAAAGGATCTGGTTCAATATAGGCTGGTGCTAAAAACTCGCCGAATTGAGTTCATCCGAGCAGCTCCGGCCTGCCGACACCTGCGGCTAGAATGCGTGAACCGCATATAACTGACTCATCGATTCAACGTGGCGTTCCGCATCCCCGAGTCTGCTTTTGAGCTGCAGAAAATGTTGGAAGCTTATGCCTGAAGCTCATGACCACGAGCTTCACTCCCTAAAGGGTTTCCCATTGTTGACTGCCACGGTTAACTTGTGAGTCAACGCGAAAGCCGCATCTCACGCGCTGTACCCCATAGTTCAAAGCTTCTGAACAGGATAGGCAAATGGGCCGAGGAGATGCCATGGGGAAGGAGCTATGCAAAACCTGGGAGGCAGGAATGTGAAAGGGTTTCGGCTGAACTAATATGGTTCGAATCACCTCATTGAAAAAGAAACTGGTCTGGTCATTGTTACTTGGATGAGTCGGGGAGGGAGATCGTAAAACCCCTAAGCCTCCATTGAAGGGGAAAGGGATGCCGTCGATCGTCCCCTCTCTACGGTGATGAAGCCCTCGATCCCGTTGAGGCTCCGCCACTGAGTGTGTTTGCGGGTGGTGGTTTCCCGCGCGGTGGGGGCGAAAATGGATGGTGGGGGTGGAGATGACACACAAGCACAAGAGACGACAGGTGGCGATAAGTGTTACCAGTGATTAGGACACACCAGGGGATTTAGAAGCTTATTTACATACAATTATATCTCCGACATCTTCCCATGTCTACTTTAACGTTGACATCCTCTGCTGTTTCCTCATTTCCAGGCTAATTCATATATATAATTACATTAGAACGAACGGAGAGCCAAGTTCCTTCTTAAAAATGGGTAACTCTTCGCAAACAAATGCACGTAATCAGCCCATGCTAGGTTTCATCTTTAAAGCATCAGCGACTAGCATTCGCACACGCCTGTTGCTGAGTGCTGCATCTCTAGCGCTCTCTTCATCATCAAAGCACCCAGCTGCCAGCAGAATCGCAGTCGGCACTATTCTTTCCAGCTTCGCCCCAACCCTCACCATCTCCTCAACCGTCCTTCCCAAGCTACCCCCATCATCATCCCCTATTTCTCCCTTCACCTCTCCCTCCCTCCCCTCCATCCCCTCTTCCCTTTCAGCAATCACTATCGCCCTCCTCACACACCTCTCCACCTCATCCTCCCCAACACCTGCCAGCTCCCCCACCACTCTCACCGCTCTCTTAAAGAGCTTCTCGTTACTCACTCTAAGGTCCACCATGCGGTTACTGTACACTTTGCCTAAAAGCACATGCGCCCCGCTACTAGCAACGTTAAGTGCTAATTTCACTGCTAGTTGTGCAAAGAGGTCGGTACGGGGGAGAAGGGGAGCGGCGGAGGGAGCGGGGAGGGAGATGGTGACATGGAGAAAGACGGGAGTGGGAGAGCGAGAGGAGGGAGAGGAAAAGTACGAGGGTATAGGAGAGGAGGAGGAGGATAGAGAGGAGACGGATGAGGAAAAAGGGAGGTCTGAAAAGAGAGCAGATGCGGAGCCCACTGGCTTGGGTCGCCGCTTCCTGATTGGTGGAACACCTGCTACTGCTTCAGCCGCTGCATCAACACCTGGCTCCCTTTCTGCTACATCCTCTGCTGTTGCTACAGCTTCCGCCTCGGCTTCTGCTGCTGCTGCTGCTGCTGCTGCAACACCAGGAGGCTTCTGAGTTGACTCAGATGCTTTTCCTGTGACGATACTACTGTGAAGCAAATGCTCTGTTTCGTCCCCATCCACTGACTCCCACTCACTCCCCTCCTCACTCCCCTCCTCGTCCCCCTCCTCATTCCTGTCCCCAGATTCACCCTCTCTCTCCTCCTTAGCTACACCCAATCTCTCCTCCTCTCCTAACTCCCTCCCCACCAGCACCCCTGAATCACTGCTTCCTCCTTCCTCCTCTTCATCCACCTCTCCCTCCTCCTCCCCTTCCGCCCCCTGCCCTCGTGTTCTGCCCTCCTCTTGCTCATCCCCCCCTTCCTCTCCCTCCTCATCCTCCTCTCTTCCCTCCCCCCCCTCCTCTTCCCCACTCTCTTCCTCCTCACTCTCCTCCCCTTCACTCTCGTCCTCCCTCTCCTTCCCCTCCTCCACGCCATCCTCATCATCATACACCATTAAGAGCCGATCGTGCGGTGCCACACCGACACTTAGCAAAGCGAGGGACAGCAGCCCCTGCTTGGCTCGTGTGTGGAGGGCGGTGAGGAGCGGGAGAGGGAACAGCTGTGGCTGTAGCACGTGTGACTCTAACAGGAGAACTGTGTCGTTGGCACTGGAAGCAGCAAGAGCGGGAGGGAGGAAGACAAGGGAGACAGAGAAAGGATGAAAGGGGGGTGGTGAGCGGTAGACGGAACTGTTGTAGCTGTAGCACGTGTGACTCTAACAGGCACACTGTGTCGTTGGCACTGGAAGCAGGGGAAGGTAGGGGAGTAACACAAGGGAGGAAAGAAGAGTGATTGGTGAGAGCGGGAGAGGGAACAGCTGTGGCTGTTGCACGTGTGACTCTAACAGACACACTGTGTCGTTGGCACTGGAAGCAGGGGAAGGTAGGGGAGTAACACAAGGGAGGAAAGAAGAGTGATTGGTGAGAGCGGGAGAGGGAACAGCTGTGGCTGTTGCACGTGTGACTCTAACAGACACACTGTGTCGTTGGCACTGGAAGTAGCAAGAAAGGGAGGGAGGAAGAGAAAGGAGAAAGAGAAAGGATGAAGAGGAGTGGTGAGGAGAGCATCAAAAGCCGGTCGTGAGGAGCCACACCAACAGTTAGCAAAGCGAGGGACAGCAGCCCCTGCGTGGCTCGTGTGTGGAGGGCGGTGAGGAGAGGGAGAGGGAACAGCTGTAGCTGTAGCACGTGTGACTCTAACAGGAGAACTGTGTCGCTGGCACTGGAAGGATTGGAAACAGCAGGGGTAGTTGGGATAGGGCGGGGAAGCAAGGGAGGGAGAAAAGGGAGGGAACCAACAAAAGAAAGAGTGAGAGGAACGGAGCGGAGATGAGGAGCAGGGGAACACAAAGAAATGGCGGGCGGGGCAAGGGAACAGCTGTAGCCTGCAGGGTGGCATGCTGAGCCTGTCTCACTGTGTGGCGGGGAGGACCTCGTGCAGAAACTAGTCTGTGCTGATGGACTTTAATGGCTCTGGCGTGGGTTGGCGAGAGGGAGACTGTGACGAGGAGGACCAGGTACGAGAATACAAACATACCCCGCAGTTTGCTGGAAATCTCTCACCGTGTGGTGGGGAGGACTTGGTCAAGAAAGTAGTCTGAGCTGATGGCCCTCAGTGGCTCTGGCGTGGGACTGGCGAGAGGGGGAGTGCGATGGGGTATGTGCCACTGACCATACTGGGGAAAACATAGCATGCGGGTTGCGGGACTTAGCTCACCGGGTGGTGGGGATGACTTGGTCGAGAAAGTGGTCTGAGCTGATGGCCTTGAGCGTCTCTGGCATGGATTGGCGATCAAGGCCGAGCGGGCCCAGGCGGGCACGGAAAGAGCTAAAACTGACCACACTGGGAAAGCATAGCACGTGGCGTTTCTCACCGTGTGGTGGGGAGGACTTTGTCGAGAAAGTGGTCTGAGCTGATGGCCTTGAGCGGCTCTGGCGTGGATTGGCGAGCGGGTGAGTCAGACCAGGAGGACCAGCAGGTACGTACCACAGAGCATACGGCATGCGGCTTGCTGGGCCTATCTCACCGGGTGGTGGGGAGGACTTGGTTGAGAAAGCAGTCTGTGCTGATCGCCCTCAGTGGCTCTGACATGGAGGCGAGAAGGTGAGTGGGATGAGGCTTATTGGACGAACATAGTGCGAGGCTAGCTCACCGTGTGGTGGGAAGGACTTGGTTGAGAAAGTGATCTGTGCTGATGGCCTTGAGTGGCTCTGGCGTGGAATGGCGAGAAGGTGAGCACTGCACTCCATTGCGTGTGGGTTGATGGGCCTAGCAGGAAGCTTGCTCACCGGGTGGTGGGGAGGACGTCGTGCAGAAAGTGGTCTGTGCTGATTGCCCTCAGAGGCTCTGGCGTGGATTGGCGAGAGCGTGAGTGGGATGAGGCTTATTGGACAAACATAGTGCGAGGCTAGCTCACGGTGTAGTGGGAAGGACTTGGTTGAGAAAGTAGTCTGTGCTGATAGCCTTGAGTGGCTCTGGCGTGGATTGGCGAGAGGGCAGCAGGCCCAGGCGGGCGGGCAAAGGGGCACCGAGGATACTGGGCACACATAGCAGCCGGCTTGCTATTGGGCCTTTCTCACCTTGTTGTTGGGAGGACCTTGGTTAGAAAGTAGTCTGTGCTGATGGACTTGAGTGGCTCTGGCGTGGATTGGCGAGAGGGTGAGTGGGACGCAGTAGCAGCAGCTTCAGCAGCAGAAGTAGTAGCTCTAAAGGAAAAGAACCAAGACCTTGTGCTTCTGCTCCTGCTAGTGCTTGCTTCACTGCCCCTGCTGCTCCTCTTCCCTGCTACTGCATCTGCTGTTCGTGTCCGTCTGCTGCTGCTTTTCTCGTTTTGACCTTCCCTAGCACCTGCCTTGCTTCTCCTGCTGCCACTGCTGCTACTCCTGCTGTTTCTGCCACCGCCTCGGCTAGCGCTGTTGCCATTACTACTGCCAACACCACCACTGCTGCTGGTGCTGGTGCTGATGCTGCTGCTCTTAGGAGCAGATGAACCCAATGGGTCCACTGTGTGCTGGTTCAACGGACGAATCAGGCGATGCCACGTGGAAGTGAGGAAGCCTTGGAACGAGCCTGGCCGTGCCCCAAAGGTGGGTATTTGCTCTGATGCGTCTGAGGGAGTGGGATGGGAGTGAGAAGGATTTGGGAAGGGAGGAGGATAAGGGAGTGGATGTGAGGAAGCCTTGGAACGAGCCTGGTTGTGCCCCAAAGGTGGGTACTTGCTCTGATGCGTCTGAGGGAGTGGGATGGGAGCGAGAAGGATTTGGGAAGGGAGGAGGATAAGGGAGTGGATGTGAGGAAGCCTTGGAACGAGCCTGGTTGTGCCCCAAAGGTGGGTACTTGCTCTGATGCGTCTGAGGGAGTGGGATGGGAGCGAGAAGGATTTGGGAAGGGAGGAGGATAAGGGAGTGGATGTGAGGAAGCCTTGGAACGAGCCTGGTTGTGCCCCAAAGGTGGGGACCTGCTCTGATGCATCTGTGAGGGGAAGAGGGGAGAAGAGGAGGAAAAGGAGAGGGGGGAGGAGGATAAGGCGTGGAGGTGAGGAGCCTTGGAACGAGCCTGGTTGTGCCCCAAAGGTGGGCGCCTGCTCTGATGCGCGTGAGGGAGAGGGGAGGGACGAGATAGAGGGAGTGAGATGGGAAGATGAGATGAGAGGAATGTTTGAGGCCTGGATCGAGCCTGGTCGTGCCCCAAAGGTGGGGACCTGCTCTGATGCGTCTGAGGGGGTCAAGAGGATGACAAACGGAGGTAGATTGCGAGGGGACGGAGGGGGAGGAACGAGGATAAGGAGCTGAGCTGAGGAAGACGATCACTGCAAGGCCTGGAACGAACGAGCGTGGCCGTGCTCCTAAGGTGGGCACCTGCTCTGATGCGTCTGAGGGGGAGAAAGAACGGGGAATGTTGAGAGGAGATGAACGCCGAGTGAGTCGTCCCCAATGTACGTGAATCGACCGCCAGTGCTGATGGAGTGAATGTGTGACGGCACATCACAGGCATTGCTCTAAAATACACGCTTCTCATCTCTTGCTCTCTCACCTATCAAGCCAACGAGACCGAGGGAGTCATCCCCAATGTACATGACCCGGCCGCCAGTGCTGATGGATCGATGGAAGAGACGGGTGAGGGCCTGATGAGGGGGGGGGAGAGAAGGGGTGGGGAGAGGTGGGAAGAGGTGGAAAAAGGGGGGCATCAAGCCCACCAGGCGGACCAGGCCTCGTGAGTGTGAGTCATCCCGAATGTACATGACCCTGGGAGTGCTGCTGTAACGACCCTCCCACAAGTTTTGAGGCGCCTCAAAAAAAGTTTTGCGGGTAGTGAGACGACTTTTGAGGCGCCTCAAGAGTATGGGTGGGTGGGTGGAGGCTGGGAGTGCTGCTGAAATGACCCTCCCACAAGTTTTGAGGCGCCTCAAAAAACAATTGCGGGTAATGAGAGGACTTTTGAGGCGCCTCAAGAGTATGGGTGGGTGGGTGGAGGATGGGAGTGCTGCTGAAATGACCCTCCCACAAGTGCTGATGGAGCGATGGAAGAGGCGAGCGAAGGCCTGGTGGGGGGGTTTGGGGGGGGGGGGTAGGTGAGGGAGGGTAGGGGGATGGGTGAGAAAGGTGGAGTTGCTGTGCTGCGTGGGAGTGAGGAACAGATACCCTCCCCAGCGCAATTTAAAAAAACACTGCCGCAGAAGCTGATGGACTTTTGAGTCGACTTATGAGTCATCGATTCAACTTTTGAGTCGACTCAACAAACACTGCCGGAGAAGCTGATGGAGCGATGGAAGAAGCGAGTGAGGGACTGGTTAGGAGGAATTGGGGGAGGGGGGAGAGACGGGTAGAGGTGGAGAATTTTGTTTGAAGCCAGTCTAAAGCTATTAATAACTCACCACAATTCCTGGTAATTGCTGGTAAACACCCTTCATCGCCCCCTCGTAAGCCGCCATGACATCGCCCTACCGAGCCGCCGGGGCAGAAGTAGTTTTCAGGAATAACCCACTGCAATGCGGGGTAGTTCCCCTAATACACACCCCTCACAGCCCTTCACAAGCCACCATCGAATCCCGGTACCAAGCCTTTGAGGTATCTCCATTCTCTGGCAAGTTTGGTAACTGTCTAGGGTTGTTGATTACCCACCACAATTCCGGGTAATTGCTGGTAAACCACTCTCATCGCCTCCTCGTAGGCCGCCATGACATCGCCGTACCGAGCCGCCGGTGCAGCCTCGGTTCGGCCCCAGCCTACCCGTGCCGCCCGCCGAACCGATGTTTTGTCATCGGGAGTGAGCTCGGGGGGAGGGTTGATGAGTAGGAGGGGCACTCCCGCATATGATGGGGTGGGGAGGGGGGAATGGATTGAGGTGTAGGATAATTGCAACAAGTTTTTACACTACATAGGGGAGTGAGCTTCAGGGGAGGGTTGATGAGTAGAAGGGGCACTCCCGCATTTGATAGGGGGTGGGGAAGGAGGGGAGGGGGGATGGGGAGGGGCACAAGGATGGAAAGGGGGGAGTGACATAGAGTCCTTTTTCTTTTTTGCCACATGGTATCTTGGGGAGTGAGCTTTAAGAGTACAGAAATTCTTCACATATCATTTCTGCCACTTGGTATCTTGGGGAGTGAGCTCCAGTAGAGGGTTGATGAGTAGGAGTGGTACTCCTGCATCTGATATGGGGGGAACAGGGGGAAGGGGAGGGGGGAATCTGCGAGAGGGTTGATGAGCAAGAGGGGCACTCCTGCATCTGACAGTGAGGAGGAAAGTGGGAGTGGGGGCACGGAGAGAAGACGAGGAAGGCAGGAAAAGAGGGGGAATGATAGGTGGGTTTGGTAGGGACGTGTATCAGAGAAGGTGCAAAAACATGGCATCTTCTTTTGTTTGTTTGTTTGGTTTTTTTGCCCCGGTAGTCACCGCTCACAACGGCTTTTGAGACGTCTCAAAAGAGAATTGGCAGAAGGACCTTTGTATGCAGCACTGCCAGCCAGCCACCACAACAGCAGCCCCACAGCCTCTACTCATACACTCCCCCATACGCCCGCCTCATGTCACTGCCAGCACTCACAGCTTACAAGGGCGGGCAGACGCAGCACTCGTGCAATGGCCCGGCTGAAAATGGTTTCCATCCAGAAGGACCTTGGTCGCGCTGCCTGCTGTCACAGCCCCATATCTCTACTCATACCGCTGACCCTTAACACTCACAGCTGCCAAGGGCGGGCAGGCGCAGCACTCTGGCGATGGCCCGGCTGAAGATGGTCTCCAGAAGGACCTTAGTGGCACTGCCGCCCTTGAGCCTCGTGGACCCTGTTATGGTCTCCTGTGGTTGTTGGGATGGGCAGAAGAGGAGAGAAGCGAAGAGAAGAGAAGGGATATAAGCGGCCAGACCCCTTTCAGCCAGGAGGACCTTTGCAGCGCTGCCGCCCTTGAGCCTCGTGGACCCTGTGATGCTCTCCTGCATGGTGGCATGGCATATTGGAGGCATAGTGGCATGGTGGTGGAGGCATGGCGGCAAGGGGGTAGGGTTGAGTTAGAAGCCTTGGTGACTGCTGCCCTTGAGCCTCGTGGACCCTGCGATGCTCTCCTGTGGTTGGACAGGGTGGCATGGTGGTGGTGGTGGCATGGCGGCAAGGGGGTGGGGGTGAGTTAGAAGGACCTTGGTGGCACTGCCGCCCTTGAGCCGCGTGGACCCTGCGATGGTCACCTGTGGTTGGACAGGGTGGCATGGTGGCAGGGTGAGATTGTGGCATGGCGGTAAGGGGCTAGGGTTGAGTTAGAAGGACCTTGGTGGCACTGCCACCCTTGAGCCTCGTGGACCCTGCGATGGTCTCCTGTGGTTGTTTAGCACACGGGGAGGGAAGGGAAGAGAAGGGATATGAGCGGCCAGACTCCTTTCAGCCAGGAGGACCTTGGTGGCACTGCCGCCCTTGAGCCTCGTGGACCCTGTGATGGCCTCCTGTGGATGTTTGGGAAGGGATACGAGTGGATAAGGAAGGGGTAAGTTCAGTTCGGAATGAGAAGCTTGGTGGCACTGCCACCCTTGAGCCTCGTGGACCCTGTGATGGCCTCCTGTGGATGTTTGGGAAGGGATACGAGTGGATAAGGAAGGGGTAAGTTCAGTTCGGAATGAGAAGCTTGGTGGCACTGCCACCCTTGAGCCTCGTGGACCCTGTGATGGCCTCCTGTGGATGTTTAGCAGCAGCAAAGGATACGAGTGGGGGAAGGTAGGGAAATCAATATGAAAGGGGGTGGGGGTGAGTTAGAAGGACCTTGGTGGCGCTGCTGTCTTTGAGCCTCATGGGCCCTGTTATGGTCTCCTGTGTGGTGGTGGCATGGATGGTGACATGGTGGGGAAGGATAGAGGAGAAGATAACCCCTATTTTAAGACGTCATTTTTGAGACGTCTCAAAACGTGTAAAGAGGTTATTTTTGAGACGTCTCAAAAATAACCTCTTTACACGTGGGCCCTGTTATGGTCTCCTGTGGATGTGGTGGTGGCATGGATGGTGACATGGTGGGGATGGATAGAGGAGAAGATTACGCCTTTTTTACTACTCCCAACTCCTCTCCACTCCTCGCCACTCCACTCCCCTACCTACCCCTCCCCCTTACCTACCTACTGGGTCGACAGCAGGAGAGAGGACGAAGTGCCTTGGGACAACCCCCTCTGCTTCAGCAGCATCGATACAAACCCCCATTGCTCCAAGGACCGAGCAGAAAGATGATTCCTTTTCCACTCCTCCCTGCTCCTCCCCACTCCTCCTCACTCCTTCCCACTCCTTTCAACTCCTCCCCACCTCTCGCCAGCCCTCCCCTCGACATACCTACCGGGCCAACAGCAGGAGAGAGGATAAAGTGCCAATAATCCATTCTGCTTCAGCAGCATCAGGGAGCCCTCATTTCTCCAAGGAAACAATGGAAAGGTCACACCCTTTCCACTCCTCCCCACTCCTCCCCACTCCTCCCCACTCCTCCCCACTCCTCCCCACCCCTCCCCACCCCTCCCCACCCCTCCCCACCCCTCCCCACCCTTCCCCACTCCTCCCCACTCCTCCCCACTCCTCCCCACTCCTCCCCACTCCTCCCCACTCCTCCCCACCCCTCCCCACCCCTCCCCACCCCTCCCCACCCTTCCCCACTCCTCCCCACTCCTCCCCACTCCTCCCCACTCCTCCCCACTCCTCCCCACCCCTCCCCACCCCTCCCCACCCCTCCCCACCCTTCCCCACCCTTCCCCACTCCTCCCCACTCCTCCCCACTCCTGTACCCCTCCCCCCTACGTACTGGGCCGACAGCAGGCAAAAGGTGCCTTGGGACATCCCCCTCCGCTTTAAGCATCATAACTACTCCTCTCAACTTCTCCCCACCCCTTTCCACCCTAGCCGTCACACCTACCTATCGGGCCAACAGCAGGAGAGAGGATGAAGTGCCTTGGTACGACCCCCTCTGCCTCAGCATCATCATCATTACTCCTCTCAACTCTTCCCTAACCCTCCGTACCCCTTCCCCCTACCCACCGGGCCGACAGCAGGAGAGAGGATGAAGTGCCTTGGGACCTCCCCCTCTGCTTCAGCAGCATCAATGCGAGCCCTCATTTCTGAAAGCACGGACGGGAAGGTCACTCCTGGAGCGCCCTGGTTGGGTAATGGGGGGGTGGAACAGAGAAAGAGAGTGGGGTAGTTGGAGGAGGGGCGGAGGGCAGACACAGCAGCAGCACCCCCCTCTGCTTCAGCAGCATCGATGCGAGCCCTTAGCTCTTGAAGGACAGAAAGGGAAGGTCACGCCTGTAGCACCCTGGTTGGGGAATGGAAGGGGAGTGGAAAGTCAGCGGAAGGAGTGGGGAAGACAATAAGATGTGGTGTCTGTTTCAGCAGCATCGATGCGAGCCCTCAACTCTTGAAGGACAGAAAGGGAAGGTCACGCCTGGAGCACCCTGGTTGGGGATGGAGGATGGGAGGGGAGGGGTGCTGGGACTGAGATGAGATTGCAGCAGCAGCAGAGATTTCAGCAGCATGGATTCGAGCCCTTAGCTCATCAAGGGCAGAGGGGAAGGTCACGCTGGGGGGATGCTGGGGGAGGGGTGTTGGTACTGAGATTGCAGCAGAAGCAGCAGCAGCAGCAGCAGAAGCAGCAGCAGCAGCAGCAGCAGAAGCAGCAGCAGTAGCAGCAGCAGCAGCAGCTTCAGGGGGGTTGTTGTGGTATGCAGAGGGGGGAGTGGGGTGGTTGGAGGAGGGGGGAAGGACAGACAGACACAGCAGTAGCAACGGCTTCTGCTTCAACAACAAAGACGCAAGCCCTTAGTTCCGAAAGGACTGACAAGAAGGTCACGCCTGGAGCACCCTGGTTGGGGAATGAGGGGGTGAAAAGGGCGGAGGTGGGGGGGGGGGTTGGAGGAGGAGGTGGATAACAGCGTCAGAAAAAGATTCAGCAGCACCATCGATTCAACGTCTGAGGCGCCTCAAAAGTGTGTTTTGAGGCGCCTCAAAACACACCTCAATACACGAGGGGGTGAAAAGGGCGGGGGGGGGGTTGGAGGAGGAGGTGGATAACAGCGTCAGAAAAAGATTCAGCAGCACCATCGATGACCGCTCGCAAGTATTCAACTTCTAAGGCGCCTCAAAAGTGCTCACCCTCGTCTCTTCAAGGAAACTGGTGATGCTGCTGCTAAATTTGTTTTGAGACATCTCAAAATGCTACTTTTTATCACGTGGAAACTGGTGATGCTGTTGCTGAATCTGTTTTCCGAAGAAATGGATGCAGCAGCAGCAGCAGCAGCAGGAAGGACATGCACGAACGAACCTACCCATCTATCATGTGTTTTGTGGTGCTTTTAGGTCGTTTTTGAGGCGCCTCAAAAACGACTTCAAGGACATGCACGAACCTACCCATCTATCATGTGTTTGCTTTTGAGTCGACTCAAAAGCAGCAGGAAGGACATGCACGAACCTAGGCTACCCATCTATCATGTGTTTGGTGGTGCTTTTTGGGCCGCCTTGAGAGTCGCCTCCGTACCCGCACCCATTTGGTGTTTTTGAGCTGCCTCACAAGTCGCCCCTCTACCAGCACCTACCCGCACCTACCCACACCCGCCCACAAATACCTGAACCTTCCTGCACCTTCCCACACCTTCAGACATCTACCTTGGTGTTTGGCGCCAAGAAGGGCGGATTGAAGCCCATGGCAGCAATGGCATAGTGAGACTGGGAGAGGGCGTACTGGGGGGATGGGCAAGCATGGTATCCCGCACCTACCCCGCACATAACTGCACCCACCTTGGTGTTTGGCGCCAAGAAGGGCGGATTGAAGCCCATGGCAGCAACGGTATAGTGCGACTGGGACAGGGCGTACTGGCGAGATGAGCGGGTAAGGTATCCCACTTGCACTTCCATCACCCGTATCCTCTACTCCGACCCCAACATTCATCCACTCATTCACCCACTTTGGTGTTCGCGCGAGAGAGGGCGGATTGAAACCCATGACAGCGACAGCGTAGAGCGACTGTGAGAGGGCGTACTGGGGGAGAAGTGAAGGGCACGGCTGTCGAGTTCTCACCTCCCACCCCACTTGTCATCCGCTCACCCACCCACCTTGGTGTTTGGCGCCAAGGGGGGGGGGTTGAAGCCCATGGCAGCAAAGGCATAGTGTGACTGTGAGAGGGCGTACTGGGGGAGAAGTGAAGGGCACGGCTGTCGAGTTCTCACCTCCCACCCCACTTGTCATCCGCTCACCCACCCACCTTGGTGTTTGGCGCCAAGGGGGGGGGGTTGAAGCCCATGGCAGCAAAGGCATAGTGTGACTGTGAGAGGGCGTAGTGGGGGAGAAGTGAAGGGCACAGCTGTCGAGTTCTCACCTCCCACCCCACTTGTCATCCGCTCACCCACCCACCTTCGTGTTTGGCGCGAGAGAGGGCGGGTTAAAGCCCATGACAGCAACAGCGTAATGTGACTGAGAGAGGGCGTACTGGGGGAGCGGGAGCGGGAGCGGGAGCGGGAGCGGGAGCTGATAATATTAAAGAGTAGGGAGGAGTAGGTGTGAGTGCGGGAGGATAGGAGCCATGACAACGATGCGGCGACAGCATAGAGCGATTGGGAGAGGGCGTACAGACAGGAGGGATGGGCGGGAAAGCACATAGGAAAGAGCAGGAAGGTATGTAGCGTGCACGCTGTGTGTGCATGTTGAAGAATTCCCAACAAGACGGAGCCACTTTTGAGAATTCCCAAAAAACAAGAGGTGTATGCATGCTGTGGTGTGTGCATGTGAGAAGGGGCGTACTGGAGAAACGGGCAAGCGGGCGCAGAGGGGGAGGAGCGAGGACAACACGGAGCTTGACTCGTTTGACTTGTGCTTGTGGTGAATGGCCCCTGCTTGACTTGGTTGACTCACCTTGACTTGTGCTGCCACATAGGGAGCGCTGAGGCCACAACTGATGCCAATCTGAGGCAAGAGGAAGGCGCAGTGACAGAGAAGGTTGTTTGAACCACACAGAATTCAGCAAAACCACTCACAATAGAAACCTCACCCACTGAATCATCTATACAGATCGCGTTGAGACCACTGATGCCAATTTGAGCAGACATATTCCACTCTGGATGAAACAGGGAGGGTGGTGGCGAGGACCACGTCCTCCTTATAGTGTGTCTCAGATCTATCTGTGCTGCTGACTAGTTTTGCCCCTTGATTATTTTATAGCCTGAACAGTTTAATAGCTATGTATACATCGGATCGGTGCCTTCCTTGCTACATAGAGAATAGAAGTCTTCGAGCCATAGCAGAAAGAAACAAGTTGAGGTACTGATAACTGGATACGTTTCACTACAACAGATCACGGGAAAGTAAGCGGACATAGGGGGAAAGAAGAAAGGACGCACGCACATAGAGCACTCGCCCACACGGCTTCCCCCACGGGTTGCCTCTCGCCTCCACTCGTCTCAGAGCCGCCACTGCTGCTTCTTGGTTGTCCTCTGCTCCCTCCTGTGCCTGGTGGCGAGAGATAGGAGGTGAAGGGAAGTTGAAACAGCAGTGTCTCACTCGCCTCAGAGCTGCCTCTGCTGCTTCTTGGTTGTCCTCTGCTCCCTCCTGTGCATGGTGTAAAAAAGTGGGGGGATTGGTTGGGAGGGGGTTAGGAGTGAGGGAGGTTGGTAGGCGGTCATGAGAAGCAGAGAGGTTGGAGAGAGGGGTAATCTGCGGGTATATAGTGCCCTTTTGTGCCTCGTCTCAGTGCTGCCTCCCTCCGCTGACTGCGGAATGAGAGACAGGAGAGGGGGCAACAGTTTCTCCCTGTGCCACCACAGTTGTATATATTCAAAAACAACAGAGAGCTTTCATGAGCTTAGGGGACTTTTGAGTCGACTCAAAAGTCACCTCGTTTCTCCCTGTGTCACAGTTGTACATATTCAGAAACAACAGACAGATTTTATGAGCTTCTGTTTCTGTTGAGGCGCCGCAAAAGTGAGAAACAGAATATGCAAGTCTGCGGACTTCATATTTCACTTTGCACATGAACGCACACGCATGCGCGTGCGCACGCGCGCGCACGCACGCACGCACGCACGCACACACACACACACACACACATGCACGCACACGCGTGCTCCCATTCCCCCCTCTCCCCTTCCCCCCCACACCCATCCACCCACGCCCCCCTTCCCCTTCCCCCCCTTGCGCGCGCGCGCGCGCGCACACACACATACACACACCCACACCCCCCCCCCCCCCCCCACACACACACCTTGAGTAGGGCCGGTAGCCCCCCTGCGATGAGGAAGTGGAAGCAGGGTGGCAGGCCGTATCTCCTGAGCACCGCGTTGAAACAGAGAACCACCTGCAGGTGAATTTTCAGGTGAAAGTCGGGTGGGCGGTTGGCACGTGCCAGATGGTTGGCTGGATAAACGTCCAGTGCAGGAAACGTCATCGTGTGTTTCTTGAGAATTCTCAAAAAGTATGGCGTTAAAAGTTAACAGCTTGAAAGAATAAGAGAAGGAACTTATAGCCCGATCCACTGTAGTAAAGAAAAGGCAGAAGTAATAACAGGGCCCATTTTTTTGTTGCAGCTTTTAGTTTCGAATAAAGGTGAGTGTTGAGTCGACTTGAAAATCACCCGGTTTAAGGTTTCGATTCAATTTGTTTAGAACAGAAGGCAAAGTGATCAACCAAAAAACGGATGGGTGTGAAGAGAGACGAAAATCGCCAGAGGGGAAAGAAAGCACATTGCAGTAGACGAGCAGGAATTGCAGTAAAAAACACTTGACATGAAGATGTGATGCACCTGAAAGGTTTTGAGACGTCTCAAAACCCTTCTTCATAGACGAGCAGGAATTGCAGTAGAAAACACTTGACATGAACGCGGACATTCTCTCAGAAATTCTGACGATGCGAAAATTGCGAATTTGAAAACTTTCGCATAGTTCGAACGGCTCGCGGACAATCTGAGATAGCACACCGTAACCTTCTGACTGTTCATCACGAGTTCCGTTCGTGAGCATCTAGAACATAGGAGAATGAGCAGTGCCGAACATCTCGCGCGACAATGTGGTAACACCTACAGTGGTCCCGAGTTTCAAATTTGCGAAAACCCCAGCTCTGGTTTCGAGGTTTGGGTCGAAGCCGTCACCTAACCTCCTCCTCCAGTCACCTTTTGCCGAGTCCAACCTTCCCGCCTTCCTTCGGTTCGGAAACACAGCCAGAGCCCTGTAGGGTAAACCCTCACAGTCAGGGAGTCTCGTAGCTTGTTAGACCTTCCTGAACTCTCGTAAATCGTTCTTTCCACGGACAGAGTCTAGTTCGTAGTTACTAGAACCACAGAAAGCTCGTTCACCACAGAAAGCTCGTTCTTCATGTCAGCCGTTAAAACCGGAGGGCCAAGAAGGCCCAAATTGCCTCAACCTTCCTAACCTTGGTTGAGTTTGGCACTTGCACCCAAAACCTTAGCCAATTGTGTTGCTCACTCCAACCAAGTTTCCTAAGGTTGAAGTTCTTGGCCCGCGGGTTTATTAGCTCAGAAGCCATGCCTCCCTCATACATCAACACCCTCTCAGATGACCTCCTCGCTAAGATCATCTGGTATTCCCAAAAGCACGTCCCTTCTCGCCGTCAATCTGAAACCCGGAGTGATTCAATGGATTCCATCTTGCCACGACCGAGGTACACCTCCGAAAACCCGTACGGCGACGATCTCAACACCTCCGATGGCTCTTCCGAACCGTCCTCCTTGCAGCGGAACAGAGGCAATATCAGTCCTAGAGCTATTACTAGTAATTCTCCGTTGTCAGCTCCTACCGTGCTTACAGATCCGGCATATAATCTCCTTATCGCTTCCGTTTGCACGCGCTGGCGTCGCGTGGCTCGCCAACAGATCTTCATGCTCGTCGTGAAGAAAAATGTCGCTGTTTCGCTTCAAAATCTCACCGCAGTCATCAAGTGCTTCTCAAACCACTCCCATCTGCATCTTAGCGACAACAGCGTAGAGACTATCAACGATGCGTTTTTCGATTTTCTCGCTTCGTCGTGCCCTAATCTGGTGTCGCTGCACGTGGGGAGGGAGATTACGTCGAAATGGGACTGTTTTCGTCCGAAAGAGCATCCAGTGACCGAAACCGGTTTGGATCGGTTCTTCCGCCGCTGCACCCAACTGCAGCACCTCTCGCTCTACTGCTTACATTATTACGGCGCGCTACCGGATTCTCTCTCGCTCCTCACCAACCTTCACACCCTCGCGCTCACCGAATGCTCTCCTCTCGACGTTCCTGGATTCTCGAAATTGTCGTCTCTCACCGCACTCTCCGTCGGTATCCGATAAGGATGATCTGAATCTCGCGAATCTCTCACATCTCCCAGCCGTCACCACCCTCGTTGTATTCGACAACACTTGTCTCGATCTAGGAGACCGCGACGCTTCCTACCCTTTTTCATTCACCCAGATGCCTTCGCTAAAAGCCCTGGAGTTCGAGACGTGGAGTCCGCATTTCGAGTTAATGTTTCCATCAGGAAATTCTTTCAGTCGTCTCGAACGGTTACTTATCACTGGCTGCGATAGCCTCGAACGGCTTCCTGACGACATTGGCAAACGACTGCCACGTCTTCGCGAACTGAGCTTGTCCGGATGCAAAAATCTCACCGAGCTGCCCGAACAATTCACTTCCCTAACCTGCCTGCAGCAACTGACGCTAAACCGCCTGCCAATCGCGAGTCTCTCAGCTTCCTTTTACCAGCTAACGTCACTGGAAACCCTCTGCCTGTCTTGCTGCAACTCGATCTTTGATGTGCCTGCAACATTCGGTCTCCTCACCGCACTCAAATCCTTGTGTATCCTCAACTCGCCGTACCTGACGC
This sequence comes from Closterium sp. Naga37s-1, assembly GCA_947471745.1. Classification (NCBI taxonomy): domain Eukaryota; kingdom Viridiplantae; phylum Streptophyta; class Zygnematophyceae; order Desmidiales; family Closteriaceae; genus Closterium; species Closterium sp. Naga37s-1. The sequence continues at coordinate 370,534 of CANJKZ010000830.1, forward strand.
TCCCAGACGACATAGGCTCACTCACCCGTCTCCACACCACAGAGAATTTCTCAGATCAGCTACTTCCATCCTCGTTCACGCAACTGTCCTCCCTTCGAAAACTAGAGCTCGTAGACTGTACGGTACTAGCTGAACTTCCAGAAGACGTGGGGAAGCTGCGTAACCTGCGAGAATTCACCATCCGGGCCTGCCCTAAGATTCAGAAGCTTCCAGATTCTCTTACTGGCCTTGTGAACCTGCAGGTTCTGAAAGCCGTGGACTGCGATAGTCTTACTGCGATCCCCTCTAGCTTAAGCAATCTCAAAAGGCTGAGGATTCTAGGACTAGTTAAGCTCCCCCAGTTAGCACATTTATCGGGATCCCTGCCATGTTCCCTCGAGTTTCTTTCCCTAGGGAACCTCAAACGGCTCACCTCTCTGTTGGAAACCCCTGCACTGCCTAAACTGAGAGGATTGAGCTCGACCAGTGAAGGGCTTATGGGTGGGCTGTCCGCTGGTTTGACTCTTCCCTCTCTAGGGCACTTACAACTGGTGCTGATAAGAGATGCAGAGGAGTTTCCGTTGCCTCTTGACTCGTTTCCTAAGCTCCGCCGTTTGACAGTCCAAAACGCCGCTCGCGTAAAGAAGCTTCCGGAAGGGTTCGGCTCGGCCTGGGGAAAGCTGAGGCGGCTGGAGATACGATGGGCTGGGGAGTTAATAGAGTTGCCAGAGAGTTTCACCGAGCTTCAATCCTTGACATATGTTGAGATCCATGCGCCTAAGCTTTCCTCTCTTCCGGACGGCATCGGGGCGCTATCTCGGCTGCGCGAGCTGAATTTAGCCAACTGCTCATCCCTCACCCACCTACCTGCTTCTCTCACCCAACTTTCCTGCCTTCATGAGCTGGACCTCAGCTGCACCGCCATACGCTCCCTGCCTTGCCACTTTGGACAGCTGAGCCGGCTCAAGAAACTTGACCTGGATGGGTGCGAGGAGTTGACTGCTCTGCCGGAGGATTTCACCCAGCTCAAGATGCTGCACAGCTTGACGGTTAAAGGGTGTGGCGAGATTGTGCCTAAAGGTGTGAGAGATATATATGGGTTGCAGATTGATATTGATTTAGAGCGTATTCCTACGGGGCCACCTCGTATCAAGAATGAAATTGACTTTTGTTTACGGTATAAAACACCTTATATCAAGAATAGACCGAACCAGCGCACCAATGAAAATGCTCGCACACCCAGAAGTGAACGTGCTGATTTTCCGACGCACGGTTCCAGTTGACGCGAAGTCGTCAGTCCAGTGAATGCGGCCGACAAACAGTCATGCGAAACTGCACACGGTGGCAGTCGTGCGCCGCGCGCGAACGTGCAAAGTGTGCAAACTTGTTCATGCTGGGTCGCAACATGCCACATCAGCTGTTGATGGAGTCGCACATGTGGGTTAACCGGCAACTTTTACTGATATGAGGTTTTGGCGAACTTGTCAATTTACAGGCAGGAGTACCATTCTTGATACGAGGTGGCCCCGTAGGAATACGCTCTTAGATCAGGATCCTTTTTCAGATTTGCCTTTTTGAAACTATCAAATGGTATAATGCATATTCCGATCTGCGCAAATTTTACATTTTCTATTCCTTCTCTATCGTGGAGGAAAATATTTTCCAGTAGCCGTTCTGAGGAGCTATACTAGCATCCGTTAAAGCCCGCAGGTAAAATAGTGACCCCCGTCCCAACTTGAATAAGGAATATGAAACCAGTCTCAAAAACACTGTTTCAAATGATTTCTATGGGCAGAGTGAACTTATGTTACTGGCTCTCGCCACAATGGAACGTGATGGTTTCCGCCAAAAAGAACTTTGTTTCTCATTTCAGCCGTCGCATTTTTGCGTGCCGCATCCGCACGACAAACCCCAAGCGATGGTTTCCCATCGCAGGCCCAACTTCATTTTCAAGCTGGTGGGGGGTGCATAACTAGATTTCCGTCACTCCCTTCATCACTAGTTTCCGCATAGCATAGTAAGTAGTATAGCTGAAAGCGCAGGCGTTTGTGCCATAGCCGCGTAATTACCGACGAGTGCGTCGATTGTCGACTTAGCAAGAGTGTGAAACGTAGTAATACGTCGCCTGGCAGCGCAGTGCCAGTTTCCCCTCGTTTATCTCCCTTCGCTGCTCGTCGCACTCGCCATTGCTAATGGGGTCCGCCGTCGCCTCTCTCTAGTCCGTCCCGACGCCTTTCCGTCGCCCTCGCAAACACACTCGTGACGGCCCTCCCGTCGTCCTCACGGTCTCCCCTCCCGTCCCGTTATTTTCCCGTTCACCCCTCTTGTCCCCTCGCCCTCGCGATTTCCCTCCGATCCCGTCGCCCTCCCGTTCTCCCGCCCCTCGCCTTCAATGTCCCCTCTTCCTTCCCGTCGCCCTTGCGTTATCCCTTCCTCCCCTCGCCTTCAATGTCCCCCCTTTCCTTCCCGTCGCCCTCACTATCTCCCTTCCCTCACGTTGCATTTTCCTTCCCGTCGCCCTCGCGATATCCCTCCCCCCTCCCCCCCCTTCGTCGCCATTCTTCTCTCCCCGCCCATTACACACCTCGTCGCCTACGCTCTTTCTCTGAAACACCCTCCCCGCGCCCTTTGTCCCCCCCCTGCCATCACTTTTCTCGTCGCCTTCGCGCTCTCCCTCCCGTCGCCCTTGTAATTTCCCCTCCCATCCCGTCGCCTACTTCATCTCCTTTCGCTCACGTCCTCCCCTCCCATCAGCATCGCGCTCACGTTCCTCCCTCCCCTCGCAATCACGCTCACGTGCACCTGTCTTCGCATCGCCTCCGCGCTCAAGGTCTCCCCTCCCATCGCGCTCGCTATCTCCTCCCCTTTTCTCGTCGCGCTCGCTATCTCCCCCCCTCTCCCCGTCGCGCTCGCTATCTCCCCCCCTTTTCTCGTCGCGCTCGCTATCTCCCCCCCTCTCCACGTCGCACTCGCTATCTCTCTCGCGAACTCGTATCGATCCCCCATTTCCAGTCGCCCTCCGTTCCCGTCGACCTCCGTTCTGATCGCCTCCGCGATCTGATGTCATCGCCTCTCCCGTCGCCCTCCCATTTCGCGTCGCCCTCCGTTCCGATCGTCTTCGCGATCGGCTCTCACATCCCGTCGCCCTCCCATCTATTTCGCCATCTCCCATCTGTCCTCATCGCCCTCACGAACTCACTTCCCATTCCCTCACAATGCAAGTCCCCCCTCCCTTCTCATCGCCCTCACGATCTCACTTCCCATTCCCTCACGATCTCTCTCATGGAAGACGAGGCTTCCCTTCCCTTCGTGATCGTCAGCTCTCATCCCCTTCCCGTCGCCTCCCTTTCTCCCATCCCCTTCTGTCGCCCTCACCTTCTCCCGTACCTTCCCGTCTTCCTGGTGTTCTCCAATGCCCTCCGTCACCCTTCCTCTCCCCTGCCACCCCGTCGCCAGTTTCCGGTTCCTCTATCCCCATCACCCTCTTTCTCTTCATTCGCATCACCTTGCCCATCATCATTTCCCCCCGCTTTTTTTTTATTCCTCCATTCCCCGTTATTGCACCTCTCACAGGCCCCAAGTCCAAGGCCGCACATTGCTAGATGCGAATTTGGTAAAGTATAGGCACTAGCGTGTGTATTTGGCTCTCATCACGTACATGTGTGTCCGCTTGGGAGTAGAGTGAGATGTTGATAAATGTGACCTTGGTGAAGTATCGGCTCTAGTGAGTGCAGGAGTGCACGTCGCTCAACTTTGCGCCAAATTCGCACACGTACATGTGAGGGATTCTGGCTGCCAATCAGAATTGAGGAAGAACTTTCGTTCGAGGCCCACTACGAAACTCGTATGAAGGCTGAAAAAAAAAACACACAGCACTTCCAACTTTTCAAAACAATACAAAAAGACTTGAGTAATCAAGTTGGGTCCAACTAGAAGGGGGGGGTCACTATTTTAGCTACGGGCTTTAAGCCCAGCATTATTTGACATTTTCAGGAGTATGGGAAACGAGTCAAACGAGAACCTGCTTGGCTTGGAGAAAAACAGCCTGAGAAAAATGCTGTCGGTGCTGGGATTCGAGCCCAGGTCTCCACGGCCACAACGTGGGATTCTAACCACTAAACTACACCGACGTGCTTCATAGGAACTAATATCAGTAACTGTCCGTTTGATTTGAACGTCTTGAATTACGCAGGATCATGTTCTTACGTGGTTTTAAAAACGTCTAAAAGTTTTGAGTGCAATACGCGGGATTTTATTGCGGTCGAAGATCGATTTTTGCACGATCAAGCCAGAGGGGGACGCGTCCTTACGATGCTCACCACTCCCTAAACGAAGCGCGCAAAAGTCGAGGATCTTCTCGCCGTTCGAGTTGGCACCAAAACGCCCCAGGCTCCTCCTGTCAAGAATTTCAGGGGTTGGTGTATCCTGTACCCGTTCCAAATTCAAATACCTACCGTCTTCAACCGTATTATAAATTACTGGTTTCGTGTACAACCTCTCAGTTTACCATGAATCTGACTTCGATACTATCGTTCTCATATTAAAAGGGCGAATCTGACGGATTTTCTCACCATCTGATCACAGCACTTCGTGACGTTTTCAGCTGCTAGATCAAACTCCGCGACGAGAGGAGAGGAATGCAGCACTTTTTATTCCTCAGTATTCACTAAGCGAAGTATTCGCATAGTTGTTGTATTACGACGACGAGCTCTTGCGGATCTGGTCGGCCGCAGACAAAGTAAATTAATCTCCTTGGATCGCGACGCGCCATCATGTCTGCGTGTACTCAAGTGTCCTCCATCTCCCTCGCCCGCTCTGGTAACTGGTCTGGTAACAGTAACCACGCTGGTGAAACTTCGCGAACCGTCGCGAGCGGGCTGCCCAGTAGGGCCGCGGTAAGTCCGTCACTAGAATTCGGCTCGATTAGGTCAATGAGCAGTCGAGCCGTTGTCTTTTCTTCAAGGCACCTCAGCAACCGTCTCCTAGTTACTGAATTTCAGCTTCATTAGGTTAAAGAGAAGGCGAGTAGCTGTCAGATTCTCTCGGCGTGTCAACTTTTTTCGTAGTTCCAGGAATTCAGCACCATTGGGATAATGTGCAGTCAAGCAGTTGTCTCACGATCAACAGGGGGCCAAGCGGTTTCTCCCATCAGCGAGCCAACTTAAGTCCCCTGGACCTCCCTAGCCGTTTCCCCTTCAGCGTTTCGAATTTTAACAAATCGGCTCGATCGCTCTTCCCCGTTTCCTGCTCCACTCACTCCTCCCCATTGCGAAGGACGTTCGGAGGGCTGGCTCGAGGAATGGCAGGGCCAGGCCGGCGACGCAGATTCGGTGCGTGTCCGAGCCTAGAGTGGAGGTTCGGTCCGCCGACGATGTGCTTGCATCTCAGCCGTCATTTCTTCGCCACATCGCCGACCATGTGAGTGCAGCCCTGAGAGTTGGCCCAATGCACTCTTCATCCCCCCCACCACCCCCACTCCAACCCCTGCTTCTTACCTCCCCTTGTCTGCAATCGTTTCTTCGCCACATTGCCGACCATGTGAGTGCAGCCCTGACAGATACTGCACGCGTCGTCCCTCCCAATCTCACTCCCACTCGCAACCCCACTCCCAACCCCACTCCCACTCCCACTCCCACTCCCAACCCCACTCCCTCTCCCACTCGCACTCCCACTCCCACTCCCACCCCCATTGCCTATAAACCCCAAACCCTGAACCCAGCCGCGTCCCTCCCCTCGTCTGCTTTCATGTATGTTGCGACATGTGAGTTGAGGCGCCTCAACATCCGTTCATCATGGGCACCCACTTGCACCTCTTTCCCCCTTCTAGTTTTGAGACGTCTCAAAACAGCATTCATGTCTGTTGCGACATTTGAGTTGAGGCGCCTCAGCATCCATTCAACATGGGTACTTACTTCCACCTGTGTCCCCCTCTTCTCCCCCCTCTTTTCCCTCCCCTCCCACTCTCCTCTCCGCTCTGCTCCCCTTCACCCTGTCACCTCTTTCCCCCTAAGTCCCTCCCACACTCACACCCCCCTCCCATTCACCCGCAGTGTCATCGACACAATACAAACCCCTCTCACTTCCCCCCACCACCAGGGCACGCCCCTGCCATTCACCCGCCAAATCATTGAGACTGTGCAGGTCAACATCGGCCTGTACTGCAACCACGCGTGCCAATCCCTCACCTGTATCCCTTCCTTCCCTTCTTCCCTCCCCTCCACTCCCCTCCCTTCTCCCTCCCCTTCCCACTCCTTCAGGGCACGCCCCTGCCATTCACCCGCCGTGTCATCGAGACTGTTCAAGTCAACATCGGGCTGTATTGCAACCAGGCGTGCTAAATCCTTCTACGATGTCCCTCCGTCCCTTTCCTCCCTCCCCTCCAGGGTACGCCCCTCCCGTTCACCCGTCGAGTCATTGAAACCGTGCAGGTCAACATCGGGCTGTGCTGCAACCAGGCGTGCCAGGCTCCTCACCTGCTTTCCTCACTCTTTACTTCCCTCCCCTCTCCTTCCACCCTCCCCCCTGCAGGGCACGCCCCTGCCATTCACCCGTCGAGTCGTTGAAACAGTGCAGGTCAGCATCGGGCTGTGCTGCAACCAGGCGTGCCAGGCTCCTCACCTGAGCTGGCCCCCTCTTTTCCTTCTTCCCTTCCTGCCTCCCCCTTCCTCCTTTCACCAGGGCACGCCCCTCCCGTTCTCCAGGCGAGTCATTGAAACTGTGCAGGTCAACATCGGGCTGTACTGCAACCAGGCGTGCTAAATCCTTCTACGATGTCTCTCCGTCCCTTTCCTCCCTCCCCTCAGGGCACGCCTCTGCCATTCACCCGCCGTGTCATCGAGACTGTCCAAGTCAACATCGGGCTCTACTGCAACCAGGCGTGTCAACACTGCCACGTGGACTCCTCCCCCCTCAGAACCGAGATGATGGACCACAGAACAGCAGAGAGGGTGGTGAGTGCTGGAATGCGTTGCAATTATCAAACCGTAAGCCCCCAGCTTCTTGCTTGTACTGCAACCAGGCGTGCCAGCACTGCCACGTGGACTCCTCCCTTCTGAGAATGGAGATGATGGACCACAGAACAGCAGAGAGGGTGGTGAGTGCTCTTTCTCTATCCCCAGACCCTGCAAGACCCAAACCCTGCAAGCCCCAAACCCCCAGCTGAAAGCTTGATTAGGTCAACATCGGGCTGTACTGTAATCAACCAGGCGAGCCGGCACTGCCATGTGGACTCCTCCCCTCTGAGAACAAAGATGATGGATCACAGAACGGCAGAGAGGGTGGTGAGTGCTGGAACACCATATAGGCCAGTGCTTGCTCACTGTCTCTCCTCTTTCATCAAGCCAGCAGCGCTGCCACGTGGACTCCTCCCCGCTACGGACGGAGATGATGGATCACAGAACAGCAAAGAGGGTGGTGAGATCATACTCTTTGCCCTCCCTACACACGCCAAACTGCGACCACCGCCCGATTTGCCCCGAAACCCTAAGCCTCAAGCTTCAATCTTCAAACCTTTAGCCTCCGTTTTTGAAGTCTCAAACCCTAATCCTGAAACCCTAAACCCTAGCACAACTCCCTTCCCCTCTCCACTTCTGCCACCCTTCCGCTCCCCCTTCCCTCCCCCATTTTTCAATCCAATCCGCTTGCAGGTCCACCTGGTATCGGCGTGCCCAAGTGTGCGCTGTGTTGACCTCACAGGGGGAGCACCTGAGCTTAACCCTGAGTTCAGGTGAGAACAGCGGAGCCGCTCAGGTGATTTCATCAGATTATCTGACGGCATTCTAACAGCTGTAAGGGTTAGAATGCCGGTAGAGAAATTGAAGTGACCATTCAAGTAGTTTTGTCACTTTTCAGGTGACTTCAGTTCTATAAGGTTGCTTTTCAGGTGGTTTTAATCTTAGAAGGTCTTTCAAATGACTTTGATTTATCGTATCAGTGGGGCACATCGAACAGGCAAGAAGGCGAGTGACCGTTGCATTCTCTATTCGTGTGACTCTTGAGAATTCTCATGTGACTTTTGAGAATTCTCAAAAGTCACACGTATATGACTTCGATTTATTCTATTAGTGGGGCACATCGAATGGGCAATGAGGTGAGTGACAGCGGCAATCTTAACCACACTGCCACCATTCCATCCCTGTCCACTACATTGCACCGCACTGAACCACCAGGTACCTGGTGACAGAGGCGCGGAGAATGGGCAAGGAGGTGATCGACCGCTGCAACCTCACTGTGCTATTTGAGCCGGGGCAAGAGGTGAGGAGGAGTGAGGAGAGGCGAGGAGAGGCGAGGAGAGGTGAGGAGAGGTGAGGAGAGGTGAGGAGAGGTGAGGAGAGGTGAGGAGAGGTGAAAGTAGTTGACGTGGAGTGTGTGTACCAGTGCAGTGAGGGTGAGGAGATAAGGTGATCGATTGTTGCAACCTCGCCGTGCTGTTCCGAGCCATGGCAGGAGGTGAGAAGGAAGTGGGGAGGCAAAGTCCTGTCCTGAGAGTGGGTGAGAAGGTGGGGCGAGACGTGAATGCGTGCAAGGAGGTGGTTGGTCGCTGCAACCTCACCGTGCTGTTCCGAGCCATGGCAGGAGGTGAGATAGGGAGTATGGATGAGATAATGGAGGAGGTGAGGATGGGAGGAGGGATTGTTTGAGCACGTGTGCCTGGCTAAGGGTGACGTGTGAGGGGGTGATTGAGTTTCGAGACGTCTCAAAACTCGATTCCATGGGTTGTTTGGGCGGCAATGCCATAGTCGAGGTGAGATGAGGGGCTGATTGTTGGAAAGTTGACTTTGAATCGGCTCAGAAGTGTGCGTTACCTCACCCCACGTGCATGTGTGTGACTATGAATCGACTCAAAAGCCACCTCAAAAGTGGGTTGTTTGGGCACCTGTGCCTGACTAGGGGTGACGTGAGGGGTGATTGGTGGGAGAGCAGAGGAGGAGAGTGTTTCAAGTCTCACAAATTCCTCATGTGTGTCCCGTGGTTGTGCGTGAGGGTGTGCGTGTGCGTGTGCGTGTGGGTGTGGGTGTGTGTGTGCGTGTGCGTGTGGGTGGGTGTGTGTGTGTGTGTGTGCATGTGTGTGTGTGTGTGTGTGTGTGTGTGTGTGTGCTTGCATGTGCGGGTGCGTGTGCGTGTGTGCATGTGCGTGTGCGTGTATGCATGTGCATGTGTGTGTGTGTGTGCGTGTGTGTGTGCTTGTGCGCGTGTGTGTATGTGCATGTGTGTGTGCGAGCGCATGTGTGTGTGCGCGCGCGTGTGTGTGTGTGTGTGTGCGTGCGTGCGTGTGTGTATGTGCATGTGTGTGTGCGCGCGCGTGTGTGTGCATGCGTGTGTGTGTGCATGCGTGCGTGCGGGCGTGTGCGTTCATGCGTGTGTGCGTGTGCGTTTGGGCAGGACTTGGCTGAGTTCCTTGCTGGCATCGCACACACGCCCAGCAACGTTTGAGCTCCCATGTCTCAAGTCCACTGGCGTTCTGCCTCCCTGTGTTCATCTCTGCATGCGTGTGTGCGTGTGTGTGTGTGAACAGGATTTGGCAGAGTTCCTGGCAGCCAATCAGGTGCACGTGGTGGCATCCCTCCCATGCTACTCAGCTGATAATGTCAACAAGCAGGTGAGGCGTTAACTCACGGCTACTCACTGCTCGGGTCGTTCCCATAATACTACCTGCACTGTCATTATCGGTTGTGACCTCCCGACCCGATGAGTCACACCCGTCTCCTGACAGGCAGCCATAGCCCCCCCAATCTGACCACCATAATGCACTAAAAGCTGAATAGCAGCCATGGCTGGCTGTCAGGGGACACAACCATAATGCACTAAAAGCTGAATAGCACCGGACACAACCATGCCTGAGGTTGTGCGACCACCCATATCCCTTCCTCCTTTCCCATCCCACTCCCATATTCGCTCCCTTCCTCATATCCCCATGCTCCAATTCATGTGCATTGGGAATTCATGTGCTCCAATTCATGTGCGTGCGCTTCGGGGAGACTTTTGAGTCGACTCAAAAGTCACCTCATTCGTTAATACATGTGAGTGTGCTTCGGAGAGGAGGGGGGGTGTTCGACCTCAGAATCAAGCATCAAGGCGCTTCACCCATGCATATTCCCTCCTTCCTCCCGCACCTGTATCCCCCCCGCTTGCTCATATCCCTCTCTCATGCGTGCTGGTGGGAATTGGAGGGGAGGGGGAGTGTTCGACCTCAGCATCAAGGCGCTTCAGCTATATTTTCTCCTCCTTAGTCACATATACCCCCGCCCTCACCCCATGTCCCTTTACCCCTTGCCCCGATGTGTGCTTGTGTGGGTATCAGAGGGGAGGGGGAGTGTTTGACCTCAGCATCAAGGCGCTTCAGCTGCTCAACAGCCTGGGGTACGTACTGTGCGGTGGAATGAGGTGCAGTGAGATGCAGTGGAATGTGTTGGGGTGCAGCAATGGATTCTTTCTGTATGCGTGTTGGGTAATGGTCTGTGAGCGCAGCATCAAGGCATTTCAGCTGCTCAGAAGCCTGGGGTACGTGCAGTGTAGTGCAATGCATTGTGGTACAATGCGATTGAGTGCAATTTCGTTGCGATGGAGTGTGGTGCAGTTTTAGGCTGTGTAATGCAGGTTAGCTGAAAGCTGTTGAGCCTATGCACTGGCTTGTCGCTTGCTCACAACCAAGGATGAAATGTTAATGTGCTTCAACGAGATGCATCGCGGTGGGGTGCGGTGCAGTGCAATGAAGAACAGCACAGCACAGGTCGAGTCGGGTGTATTATGGTGGGATGCGAAAATATTTATACGTGTTCTGGGGATGCTAGTACATTTTTATGCACGTCGGATTCACGGCTGTGCAGTGTTATTAGATCTGCTGTGTGCGTACAACTCTCTGGTCTAGATACTGTAATGAAACGTGAAATCTCTGTTTTCTTACTTCCCAAACCTGCGTTTCAGGTACGGCAAGGAAGGCTCGGGTTTGGTGCTAGACCTGGTGTACAACCCTGTTGGCCCGTTCCTTCCGCCTGCTCAAGCCAAGCTGGAGGAAGCATACAAGGTGAGAGGATAGAAGAGAAGGGAAGGGTGTTCAATTCTGCACAGCTATGGGTGAGTGCACAGCAGGAGTGGCCCAACAGGACTGGTGCTATACCTGGTATACAACCCGGTTGGCCCGTTCCTCCCCCCTGCTCAAGGCAAACTGGAGGAGGCATACAAGGTGAGATAGGATGCGGTGGGGTGGGGTGGAATGGGATCGGATGAGATGGGGTGGGGTAGGATGGGATGGGATGGGATGGGATGGGATGGGATGGGATGGGATGGGATGGGATGGGATGGGATGGGATGGGATCTGTTGTGCTGGAATGCTATGATCGTTCAACCAACAGTCTCCCATGCCCCTGCGTATCCTCCGTACCCCTCCTTAACCCTGTATACCCCTGTATACCCCTCCGCGCCCCTCCTCGCCATTCATACCTCTCAGTGAGCTGATGTTATGCTGCGGCATATCATTCAGCCAACAGCCTCCCTCTCCAAATTTTCTTTCAAACCCCTCCATGCCTCTCCATACCCCTCCATACCCCTCCATACCCCTCCACCCCCCCATACCCCTTCTCACAGCGAGCTGATGTCATGCTATGGCATATCGTTCAATCAACTCTCTCCCTCTTCCTAATTTCTTGGTTCCCTTCCAAACCCCACCATACCCCACCATACCCCACCATACCCCACCCACCATACCCCACCATACCCCCCCGTACTCCTCCACAACCCCCCCCATACCCCCCAATACCCCTCCACACCCTTCTCAGAGCGAGCTAATGTCATGCTATGGCATATCGTTCAACAGCCTGTTCACCATCACCAACATGCCTGTAAAAAGGTAGGTGGTGAGTGAGCGGTGAACAGGGGTGAACAGGTGTGGAGAGAGGTGAACAGGGGCGAGCAGCGGGTAAGAGAGGTTAATGGAAATGAAGGGAGGTGTGTTGGGTGGTGAGCAGAGCATGTCGTTCAACAGCCTCTTCACCATCACCAACATGCCTGTACAGAGGTGGGTAGTGCATGGTGAACAGCGGTGACGAGAGGTTAACGGAGGTGTGTGTGTTGCGTGGACAACAGAGCATGTTGCTGAACAGCCTGATCACCATCACCAATACTACTGTAAAGGTGAGTGGTGAACAGGGGTGAACAGAGGTTGACAGAGGTCAAGGGAGGTGTGTTGGTGGCGGGCAGTGCATATCTATCAGAAGGCTTTTCGCCATCACCAGCATGCCTGTCAAGACTCAAGAGGTGAGTGGTGAGTAGTGACAAGAGGTGGGTGATGGGTCGGTCGACGGTTGGGCATACGCCAACATGTGTATACATGTTGGGTCGGTCGGGCATACACCACTCAAGAGGTGAGTGGTGGGTCGGTCAGGCATACGCTGCTGCTGCTTTCACTCCATGCATCTTGTGTTAGTGTGATTCTATCCGCGCATATTTGCCGTCAGTGCATCCTGTTTGCGTCGACTCAGGAGTCACCGTCACCGACATGCCTGTCAAATGGGGGGTTGGGTTGGGTTGGGTTGGGTTAAGTTGGGTTGGGTTAAGTTGGGTTGGGTTAAGTTGGGTTGGGTTAAGTTGGGTTGGGTTAAGTTGGGTTGGGTATGCGGAGCTGCTGCTTTCACTTCATGCACTTCCTGTGTATCCGTCTCTGTACATGCGTGTTTGTCTTCTTACATGCATTAAATGGTGAGTGGTGAACAGAGGTGGGTGCTGGGCTGGGTTGGGTTGGGAATGCGCAGCTGCTGGTTCCATTTCATGCACATCATGTGTATGTGTCTCTGTCCATGCATGTATTTCGGAGCATCCTTATAAGGCGACTTAAACGTCGCCATGTTCAGCATGCATGTCAAGAGGGGGGGTGTGTTGGGTTGGGCATGCGCAGCTGCTGGTTTCGGCGTTTCATACATTTCCCGTGTTTGTGTCTCTGTCCATGCGTATTTGTTTGTGCATTTCTACCACAGATTTGCAACGTTTCTGCACAGGCAGGGCCAACTCGAGGACTACATGCAGCTGCTGGTAAGCCTTGTAGTGGAGATGCTTATATGGAGTACATGTTTTGGCTCTATATTGGCATGCAGTCAGCACGACATTCAGATGCATGCATACTTGCATCCATCCATACACTCAAACATACACACACACACACACACACACGCGCGCGCGCGCGCGTGCACGCACGCACGCACGGACACACACACACACACACACACGCACTCACGCGCGCACACACACACACACACACACACACACAACACACACACACACACACACACACACACACACAGACCAACATACACACACACACACACACACACAGACCAACATACACACACACACACACACACATACATGCATACATGCATACATACATACATACATACACACACACACACACACACACACACACACACACACACACACACACACATACATACATACATACATACATACATACATACATACATACATACATACATACATACATACATACATACATACATACATACAAACATACACACATAGACACATACATACATATACACGTCTCTCCCATTCCCTCTGCTGCCTCCCTCCCACTCCCGCTGCAGCCTCCCTCCCATTTCCCTACCCTGCCTCTCCCCTCACCCACGCAGATCTCAGCTTTCAACCCACCAGCAGTGGGCAATGTGATGTGTCAAAACCTCATTGGTGATTCAAGCATCATATGTCGCCCCCACCCCAATCCACCCACCCCACCCCACCCATTCTTCCACCCCCTTCCCACCCTTTCCTTCCCAATTTTCTCCCATGTACCTCCCCTCACCCAAGCAGTTCTCTGCATTCAACCCAGCAGCAGTGAGCAACGTGATGTGCCGAAACCTGGTCAGAAAATCTAGCGTCAGATGTCGCCCCACCCCATCCCACCCTATGCCTCCCAACCCCATCCTCTATTCCCTTTCCACTCCTTATCCTCACCAACACAGGTCTCTGCGTTCAACCCGGCAGCAGTGGGCAATGTGATGTGTCGAAACCTGATGGCTGTTCCTCAAGTGTGCCCATCTGCTGCCTTCTCTCCCACTACCTCCCTTGCCTCTCTCCCCTCACCAACACAGGTCTCTGCTTTCAACCCGGCAGCAGTGGACAACGTGATGTGCCGAAACCTGATCAACATTGACTGGTTCGTGGGAGAGGGAGAGTAGGAAGGGGGAGGTTGGGAGGTGGGAGGGGAAGTGATGTGTGCGTGTGACGAGTGTGTGCCTTCAACCAGGAAGCAATGGGCAACGTGATGTGCTGAAACCTGATTAACATTGACTGGTGTGTGTGGGGGTGGGAGAAGGGGAAGGGACGGAGTTGGGGGAGGAACGAGGCGCTCTCTTTGACTGTGACTTCAACCAGCAGCTCGCCCTCGGCCCTCCCCCCAAACCATCCACTGCAACTGCCTCTCCTCCCACCTCTTCTCCCCCCGCTCTTCTCTCCTTTGCCTCCTATTCGGTGTTCCCTTGCAGGCAAGGCGCTCTCTTTGACTGTGACTTCAACCAGCAGCTCAACCTCGGCCTTCCCCCCAAACCATCCACTGCCCTGGACTCTCCCCTCACCTCTCCTCCTCCTCCCCCGCCGCGCTCTGTGTTTGACATCCAGTCACTGGATGAGCTTGTGGATCGACCCATCGCCACAGCAGCACACTGCTACGGGTGAGTGAGTACTGTTCTATCGTGGTATCTGTGAGCCTGTTAGTGTTTGCAGCATGCTCAACTCCTCTCGCTCTGTCTTTGACACCCAATCTCTGGATGAGCTTGTGGATCGACCCATAGCCACAGCAGCGCACTGCTACGGGTGAGTGGGACGTCTAGCCTTTGTATGGTTTGCGGCATACCCCTCCCCCGCCTTGCTCTGTTTTTACATCCAATCAATGCCTTTGTCCTTTGTCATTTCATGTCTCGTTACAGGTGTACAGCTGGCAGCGGTTCCAGCTGTACAGGCGCGGTGGTGTAGTGGCTGATGGACAATTGGTAGGAATGCATAATGTTTCTGTCTACTAGTGGCTCCACGTATTAGGTTAGGAATGTTCCCTACACCTTGCTGCAGGCCTAGGAGCGTTGAATCTAGTTAATCCCTCTAATTATGTACATACAGTAAACTTTCTTTTATTGAATGCCAAATTTTGATGCATACCTGTAAAGACCACCTCTCCTGATGGGGCACATGCTTGTACAGTTGTATTTTTCTATATGGGTGTACTCTCCTCGATTAGCAAATTCGGCTGTAAAGGGTGTGGACTGCATGTAATTTTCTCCCAATGCGGTCAACGTCAGCTGCGATACCGCCAGCAGGGTGAAATTCTTCGCAGACTTGAGTGATTTCTTCGCCGGCCATTCACGCCGTAACTGAGCAGCATCGAAGGCCAGTCTCGCCCTGAATAACTCGATAAGAAACGCGCGAAACTGGCTTGCGAAAAGCAAGGGCACAGCAAGACTCGGAAGAAACTCGCGGAATGCGTGCGTGACGTCGCACAGCGAACTTGGCGACTCGGCCTGATTTGAATTCCATGCATTGCTGTCGCGACAACTCATCTCTCACATCCCTCCCCAAGAAAACACATCAGCAGGATTCAGCGCCTCCCTGGCTCTCTCGCACGGCTTTGCCTGGCGTGTCTGGCTCCATCCCTCCCCGCACGCCCTTCCCCGCTGTCTCTCTCCGCGGGTTCTCCCCGCTCCATCGCCTCAACCCATGCGGTCGCTGGTCCCCGCGTGTATTTAGTTCGTTCCAGACTGTGTGCCTCCGCAGTTCCAGAGCTTGCTTCTTTTACAGCTCTAGCTAGCCTGTTCCGTCAAAGCACGAATTTCGCCAGCGATCTTCTTCACAATTGCGCAACTCTTCGTCTTCAATCTGTGAAATATTAACGTCCTTATTGTTTTGCGAGTAATTAATAACCGCTTTAGTTAGTTCCTTTTTTTCCTTATCGTATTTTAGCTTGAAGCTAGTACCGACGACGCCTTTACCAGAGCCGATGGCGGCCGGAAAAACTCCTCCCGCGCTTCTCCGAAACCTCCTCGCGCCTCTCCTTCTCTCCTGCCTTCTGCTCCCGCTCGCTCCGGTGCGCGCGTACGACTTGGACTGCGCAAACGAGGCAAACGCGGCCGTTGCGGTCCTGAGCTTCTGCGATGGAAACGGGTGGCGTCGCACGTGTCTCTACGGCGGCGGCTATTCCCCGGACGGCTCGACTAAGTGCGCGCTCGTGCAGGCCGGCGCGCTTTACTGCCAGGATTGCAAGTGGAAAGTGAACAGTCTCGCGCGTTGCTGCGATATAGACCTCTCCGGTTACGAGTATAGCAGCGGCCAACAGGCCGACACGCATTATATCGAGGAGGGAATCAAACAGCTGCAATGCCCGGGGAATTTCGACTGTGGTGAATCTGGTTACCCGCAGTGTAACGGGGGTGGCTTCGACGGGACTACCCCGTACTGGTCTAATGAATATGCCTATGCGGAAAGCTACAGTTACTGCGCCGACTTCGATACTAGTGGAAACGTGCTGCGCGCGATGGAGCCTCGCGCGCCGCACAGCAGCGGCGGAGTGCAGCTGCGCGAATTAGAGCGGCCGCAATTGATTGAATCCTCCCGCAACGGCGCACTGGCGGGCGGAAAGACCAAGATGAGCCGCCGCCTGTGGGGAAGCGGGCGCCCCTGGTCCCCCCCCAAAATGTATAGCCGCCGCTTGTATGGGAGCGGGCGCCCCATGTACAGCCGCCGTTTGTGGGGAAGCGGACGCCCCTGGTCCCCCCCCAAGATGTATAACCGCCGCCTATATGGAAGCGGGAGGCAGTGGTACCCGTAATAAGCAGATTCGGCATTACCGTAGAGTGTAACTGTCAAGTGTTAAGGAGCTTTCGACAGAGCTGGAAGTGACACCAAGGTGGAACACAGTATGGGGGGTTTTCTTGAGGGGTTTCCGATGTGATAGAACAAAGCTGTTGATTCCGGGTGCAGATAGGTTGTTTGGGGCTTTGAGACTGGGTATACCCAGGGGCAACCACTTCCAGGTGGCTGTGTGATTACGTTATCACTTGCAGGGCGCTCTGTTTGTGGACGGTTAGCAAATTATGTTAGTGGTGGTTGATTTGTACTGGGGCACATGATTAGTTGTGCTGTTTGGGTGGGGTTCCTTGTGCCAGCCGAACTTGGGGGGGTGGGCTGAACATGAGCACATATTACATGACTTTCTATTGTTGCCTTTTCAGTATGGGGGGTTTGGTTGGCTGCTGTAATGCTGGGTTTCAAAATTATATAGGTACGTTTCCTTGAGCTAGTTGAAGACAGACGAGCCCAAACCCAATACCGGGAAGTTTCTTTGCATGGTGGATATTTACCTTCATCATGGAACTTCTACAATTCAATGAGATGAGCTGGGAATTGTAGGTACGGTAGTGCATAGTGGGGCTAGTCTATGAAATATAATGCTGGAAAGCGGAGATGAGGACAAGAACATTATTATGGCGAGCTTGAGTGATGGTGAATCAGGTATATATAGTGGCACGTCCATGCTTAGAAGCAGCAGTGGAGATGATATAGTAGTAATAAATCTGCTAACCTGTTGAGAGATTAGTTTTCTCTTCATGTTTTTTACCTTGCGGTTCTGAAATTCTACACCGCATCAGCCGATGTGTCAGACGATATCACATCATTTGTGACCTTTGACGGCCGTCCTGTTTTCGTGCGAGCACACCACCCCCCAGCAAGCAAAGAATTCGTCCTGCAACGGCAATGTCAAACCAAACGGCCACCAAATTTCCCATCAAGCTGTACTTTGGGAAACACCTGCGCAACTCCTATTACCACATTGGCAAATCCTTCGATGCGCAAAGCGCCATTCCCCCGTGTTTTTCGTCCACGCGCGCTCCGTCGAAAGGGCACCATCAATCATGTGCAAGCACACCCAATTATGCCCCTCAGGAAAGCAAGGACCTCACCACCATCTACACTGTTAGCATAAAAAAATAGAAGCGAGCGCAACACTTTCTTAAAAGCGATCCCGATTATCCTAATCTCAGCTCCCAGCTGGTGAGCCTGCTGTGCTTCAGTGGCACACAGGAACTACTTCCTTCTAAGAGGGGTTGAAGGAGATTTTAAAAGGTGGGGGATTGATTATCAGACCTAAGTATGGTTGTATAACCTCAGAGATTCAAGATGCAATCACACCACCAAATTTCGAGGAGGGTTTGGAGCATCACAATTTCGTCAGATCTAACCCCTGAAAATCTTAAAATGCGCCCAAATGAACTACAAGACTTTACATCGATGTTTCCTTCCATCCCCATCATTGTTCAGCAGTACGCGCCACGCAAGCAGTGGCAATCTTCCATTGACTCGACGCGCAAGGAAACGGCATTCCCCCAATGACCCCCTCATCGAGATTACAAGCTGGAGAAGACATTCTTTTTGGGGCTTCCTGACTCCTGAGATCATCTGAATGAGCCACCATCACCTCCAAAGACTGCTCACAATCAGGATTCAAGCTGTTCACGGAATCAGAGCAGAAGGTTTCCGCGGCATCCCTATCTCAAGGAGCTTTCGGAATTACGAACTCAGACGTTGATCCCGTTGTCCTAGCGCTTCGTGAAGTTTGCCTGGTAGTGTAGGAGTTTCTAACTTGGAAGGAGGTGATGGAATGTGCGCCAAGATAGCTTGCGGTTGAGGTTCTTGGAAAGGTTAGCTTGCACTCTGAGAATCAGCCACTGAGATTCAGTGAGAAACGTTACGACCAGCCATAATTAACAGACATTCGCACGTCAAAAGTGTTTCCTACAGCATCCACTTGTGCAAAACCCTACGCATAGACTAGTATTTATTTTATTTTTATGGCGCGAAAAGTATCCCAAGTAGCTGGGATTCTAGACATCCATATCATTCAGGCGGAAGGACTACGTGAGCTATGCGACTATGGACCCCAGGATGTGTACGCGCGGGTGCTCTGCGGCGAACGCGACGACATCGGTCGAGTGGCTCTGACCACGAAAACCATCAAGTCTGGCGGGAACAACCCAATCTTCAACCAACGACTCCAGGTCAGAGGACGGAAGAGATCGACATGGGTATGGTATGCATGACAGCTCTCGAGCCGTCAGGGTATCACACGCCTCTTTCAGCCAAACCCACCTAACCTCCTTGTCTTTCGTATGTTGAAGTCTTTCGCCTGGCGAATTTTCTTATTTCCCTCACGTTTCGTTGCTCCCTCATCCATGAGGTGGCGTATCTGAGCGCGAGACGGACGTGAAGTGCCACCATCGCTTTTCAAGACGGCTCAAATCGGTCCCTCCTCACGTTTCTTTCGTCCCCTGATGTCTCTTTTCCTCAATGGCGTACCTCTTCTCGCTTCAGGTGGGCGTGCCTGAGCGCGAGACGGAAGTGAAGTGCGAGATATGGATGGCGAGCCACCACCGCGGCACCACAGACGACCAGCTGCTCGGCTTCATCCAGATTCCGATAAGGTCAGACTTTCATCAGGTCAACAAAGTTATGAATGTTGTAATCAATATTGCATTCTATGTGTTACCAGGTCGTAATTTGGGTGCGTCGAGTCTTTCAGCAGAGATCGTTTTTTTCTGATGGAGCAATCAGCTGCTTGGTTCTGTTCGTCAGACGAGTTTTGACTTCCTTGGGTGCTACTTTTTACCTGAAATTGTTTCAAGACGCTTATGCATTCGTGTTTCGCGCGAGCTCGCTGTCGTCGCTGTCATGGCTTTCCAGTCAAACAGCTATATTGATTTTTTCGTCCAGATCTCTGGCTCCATCATTACTTCACCCAGGCCTCGACGGTGTCGATTCAAAGTTCACCTATCTTCACCCCTCTTAGTCACCTTTCTCTCTTCTCCTTGTTTGCCCCTGCCTTGGAACAGAGACATCATGGAAAGAGGCAAAGCCGGCGATCAGGAGTTTTACCTGCGAGCTTTCGACGAAGTTGGTAACCTGTTCGCCAGTTCTGCGAAAGTTCGCATCTCCCTCTCGTACCACCCGCGACCGGGAAGCGCAACCCCCACTGGCGGAAACACCCCCGCTTCTAAGGCACGCGGAACGCCCTCCAGCGCAAAGGGGAACATTCTCGGGCGCGCGCTCACCGCAGCATTCTCCCGCATCTCCGCGGAGAGGGCTGCGGAAAAGGGAGCGGAAAAGGGCGGCGGCGGCAGTGGAATCACGGGCTCTCCCGCGGGAACCCCAATCCGCGCGCAGTCGTTTTCCCGCGTCCACCCGGAGACCTTCAGCAGCGCCGGAGGAGTGGGAGGTGGAGGGGGAGGGGGAGGGGGAATGCCCGGAGGAACTCCTACCGGAACGCCCGCGCGCATCCGCGGAGAGGAAGGGGGGCTTCTAGCAGGGGGGGCGACAGTGCTAGGCACTCCAGGGGGGGCTGTCACTGGTGCTGGAGCTACTCCGGTGGCTACACCTGGGAATACTCCTGGGATCACACCTGGGAATACACCTGGCTGGGCGTTGGCGAGCTTACGACTAGCGAACTTGACGTTCACGCCTGGGATTCAAACGCGGGAGGCCATGTCGTCGCATGGCCCTAGCACGCTGCAGCGGTCGCGGCCCATGTCGCCAAGGTCGCCGGCGTCGCCCAGGTCGCCCATGTCGGAGGTGCGCGACGGTCTGCGACACGGGCTGGACCTGGTGCAGGCGCTGCGCGAAGTTACCGAAGGAGGGGCAAAATTCGCGAACGCGAGTAACAAGAAGCAGAAGTCGAAATCGGGGCCGTTGAGCGTGAACCATCCGTACATGATGGAAGCCGTGGATCTACAGCGCAAGCATAAGTATAAAGCGCAATCCGGCCCGTTATTCGATAGCGGAGACGCCTATGACGCGGATGGGGGAGGCTCCGGAACCTGCAGCCCGTACAGCTCCCGCCGCCCCGCGTCCTCCTCCCCCCCGAGGCACGTGCGCAAGATGATCCTCCCCCACCGCTCCGCCACTCCGCCCATGTCCTTCCGCGAGGCCCCGCAACCCCCGCATTCGGGAGGGGGATTCATCCTCGGTAGAAGCGCTCCGCTAAACCCAGAAGCTCTTGATCTTTGGGAAGGAGGGGAGCCACCTCCAGGGGTATTTACCTCGAGATCTGGGCCGTTACGGTTGCAGGGTAATTACTCGGGATATCAACCGACGTCGGGGCCTCTACCCACCACGACGTCTCTAATGAAACTCGACTCGTTAGACACTCCGCCGACTCTTCCCCCTCCCCCGTCTCTCCGCGCTATGCGGCGCGGAGGGGGCGGGCTGTTCTCGCACTCGATTGTTAGCGGGAGTGCTTATAGCGGGGCTGCGTTAAGCGGGGGGGCGTTTAGCGCGGGAGCGGGGAGCATGCAGGAGACGAACAGCTCGAGCGGCTGCCACGTGGGATCCACGGGCGATGACGTGTCATCTGGTATGGCAGGCTCGGGGATGGCAGGCTCGGGAGTGACAGGTTCGGGAAGGATGCTTCGGCGGCAGGGATCCGGCGGCCGGGAAGGGCCGGGCGGACGATCAGGAGGAAGCATGGGGGCGGTTACAGGCGGAGGGACGGGGGGAAGCGGAGGGACGGGGGGAAGCGGAGGTATGGGGGCATCTGTGGGGCCAGTGACAGGCGAGTTTGGCAGCTTCGCAGGCGGGTTTGGGGCGGACGGATTTGGCAGCTTCTCCAGCCTGGCTTCTCAAGGGTCTGTGAAGGCCCCGCTACATTCACAAGGCAGCTTCAGCGGCGTTCACGGCGCGAGTGTTAATGGTGCAACTTCCTCCTCCGGCCGAGGAATGCCTGAGAGCCTGCAGCGCGGGGGAAGCGGGGGGAGCGTGCAAGTCGAGGGTGGGGGGGAAGCGGAAGGGGCGGGAGGGGGTGGAGGGGAGGCGTTGGGATTGGCAGGAGGGTATGCCGGCAGGGAGACGGTGGGGGGCGAAGGATTTCCGGTGCCAGCGGGCTTAGAGGCTCAGAATGACGTGGCGCTGTTTCTGCCAGAGGGGCGAACCTTCGAGGAAATGCTGATGGAGGAGGAGAGACACGAGGTTAGAACACGGAATCCCAGCCGCCGCCACTGCTGCTGTTGCTGCTGGTGAGCACGAGGGTTTCGAGGCGAGCCACATGCTGATGGACCCAGCAGGTGCATTGGATATTTTCCCCTTGCCCATGCCCGAAGGTTTTGACACGATGGGGTGGGATGACGCGGCTCAAAAGCCCTTGCCGATTCCTGAAGGGTTTGACACTATGGGATGGGATGAGATGGAGGTGTCAGAAAATGGGGCGGTAGGGGAAGGGAATGGGGCGTGGGGGCCCGTGGGCGGAGGTGGGGTTGAGGGGATGGGGGATGGAAGCATCATAATGGTGAATGAGGCTTGTGTTCAGCAGCCGCAGTATTTGCCGCAACAGCAGCAGCATTACTCCCAGCAGGACCAGGAGCAGCAGTACCAGCAGCAGGAGCAGCAGCAGCAGAACCAGCAGCTTCAGCAGCAGAAGAAGAACCAGCACCAGCAGTTTCAGCAGCAGCACCACCAGCACCAGGAGCAGCACCAGCAGCAGTACCACCAGCACCAGCAGCAGAACCAGCAACAGCACCAGTGCGGGAACCAACAGCAGCAACCTGAGATTCTACCTGAATTAACACCTGCATGTGCTGTTCCGCATCCGCTAGTCGCATCATCCTCGTCCTCCACTATCCCCTGTGGATTCAACACACTCCCGAAATCCCCGGTTTCAAATACCAGCCTTGTCTCAGGGCGCAACGCACATCTTTCCCCGGCGTCAGCAGCAAGGCTATCCGCGCAGCAGAAGCTGTGGCAGCGGCGGCAGCAGCAGGGAGTAGGAGGAGGGACGGGTGGTGGGGGGATGAGGCAAGGCGGCGGAGGGGAGAGAGGGGGGCAATTACCACAGCTGCAGCAGCAGCATCAGCAGTATCAGCAGCAGCAGCATCAAATGAGCCCACAGCAACAGCAACAGCAGCAGATGAGCCCACAGCAGCAGTG
The DNA here is from genome assembly GCA_947471745.1 of Closterium sp. Naga37s-1. Taxonomy (NCBI): domain Eukaryota; kingdom Viridiplantae; phylum Streptophyta; class Zygnematophyceae; order Desmidiales; family Closteriaceae; genus Closterium; species Closterium sp. Naga37s-1. The sequence goes on from CANJKZ010000830.1 coordinate 393,475, forward strand.
GAACCAGGAACAGGCACCACCGCCACCTCAAAACGGTTGGCCACGTCAGCAACCCACCGCCAGGCAACAGGCATTCCAGGTGAGTCGCACTGCCTCTTTGCTCACTGTTTGAGATGTCCCGGTATGAAGCTTGAGACGCTGCAGTTTACATGTCTTGAAAGCTTGAGATGTCTCAGAACGAGTCACGGACCGCGTTTCAGGTGAGCTGCACAACCTTGTTTCCCTTGCTGTATCTGGGTTTGAGACTTGAGATGTTAGTCTGTACTCTTAAAGCTTGAGACGTCATATTCTATCAAAACAAGTTGCAGTCCTCATTCCTGGTGACCTGCACTGTCGGTTCACTCGCTCTTTCTCTTCCCTTGCACTAATTCGGTTCTAAAGGTTTGCAGTAACATTAAACTTGTGCTATGCCGTTCCCCCTTGCCCCTCCCCTCTTCGCCCGCCAACCCTCTTCCCCTTTTCTCCCCTCGTCGTTTCGCTCCCCATTCCCCAACTTGATGTTTCCAGCAACAGATGGCACAGGCACAGCAGCCTTTATCAGCAGCAAGCCCCCACCACCGAGCTGCCTATACGTGCCTCAGCGACAACCAACAAAAGACAGCGGACGCCGGCCAGGTGAACTGCTTGCATCCCAACGAATCCGGCGACACAATCGGCTTGAGCGACACAATTGTTCTGAGCGATACGGACGAAGAGATGGACGCGGTTCTTCGCTCCATCATCAAGCCACACAGCAGCCAAGGCGGTGCTGGTGGTTGCAGCAGCGGTGCTGGTGGTAGCAACACCAAGGACAGCATTAGTGGCAGCAGGAGGAGGAGCCTGTCGGCCTCTCGGGTGATCAGCATCAGCAGTGCAGCGCTGCAGGAGCAGCAGCACCTGCTGCAGCAACAGATGGAAGCAGCCTCTGTGGCACCGTTTCCCCATTCCCAATCCACGTCCTCCCTGCCACGTCAGCCACCAGTCAGCCCGGTCAACCAGGTCAACCAGAAGACACAGCAGAACTACCAGCAGCAGCAGCAGCAGCAGCACGGATTAAGCATTATCCCGGGAGTGGTGAATGTTGACACGGCACAGCCATTCTCCCCCCCCTCTGACGTCCCTCCCTTCAGCGCGTTTGATGGTGCTCTCTCCAACCCACCTTCCGTAGGCAGAGGAGAACCAGCAGCAGCACCAGCAGGAGGAGCTGCAGCAGTTATTGCTGCCAGCAATGCGGGCAGTGCTCCTGTTGTTGGTGGCAGTGTGGGTGGCAGGGGGATAGGCGGTGGTGTTGGTAGTGGCATTGGGAGGTCTGGCTTGGGTGGTGGTGGTGTGGGCGGATGTGGGGTTAATTCTGGTGTCAGTAATTTGCAGCAGCTGCAGCAGCAACCATACCAGCAGCAGCAGCAGCAGCAGCAGCTGGGTCAGAAGGAGGGTGAGCAGGAGGGGCATGTGATGGGCATGTGGAAGGTGTACGACAACCAGCTTGTCTCTGAGAACCAGCTACTTTCACACAACCAAAACATACTACCTTCCAGCATCCACCCACCTACCCCCCTTTCATCTCCTGGGTTTGGCATGGCGGCAGGAGCAGCAGGGAGTCCCTTGCGTCGAGCAAGGGGTGTTGGGCGGAGGACAATTGGAGCGGGCGTGGGTGGGGGTATAGGAGGGTCCATGGGAGGAGGAATGGGAGGGGCGATGGGAGGAGGAAAGGGAGGGTTGGGAGGAAGAATAGGAGAGAGACACAGTGGGATCGAAGGTGGTGCTGCTGCCACTGCCATAGCTCCTGCTGCTAACACGGCAGCACCCATGGCTGCAATGCAGTATGCTTGAGAAGCCTGGTGTGGGAGGGTGACTTCTGAGTCGACTCAAAGGTCACTCTGTGGCAGCAGGGCAGTGTGGCTGTGTGTGCAGTGTGGTTCTATGGTAGTGTGGCTGAGGCGGGTATGGCTCTGTGGCGGCTGTGTGTGCATCTCTCATTGCTCATTCCCAAGTCCAGACCAGCTGCACTTTAATGGGAGCGGTCTTACAAACGATGGGAAGAATGAGGATGCCAACAAGTGTCGGGGGGGGGGGGGGGGGGGGGGGGGGGGGGCGCACTTTAAACTTCAGGGAGGAAAATAAGGTATTGCTTGTTTGGTAGAGCGGTCGGCTACTTTGCTCGAAGCTCAAGAGTTGGGGCAAGCTCGCCCTGACTTCAAAGGCACTAGAATGACGATTTTCAGTTCATAGACTAGTGAGGGGTGATAATATGATTCTGTTATGCAGACCATTAGACGGTCGAGTAATCTGTCTATGGGTGGGTGCGTTTTGGAATGTAGATTGAACTACCAATAGTCATGAATGTTTGGCAACTAATTGAGGTTCAACTTTTGAATAAACTAGCTCATTCAAACACAGCAGCCAATAGAAAAGTCATCAACAATAAAGAGGCATGTAATCGACATCCAAGTTTTGCTACCCCCCCCCCTCCCACCCAGCTGACACCAACAGAAACCCTATACACCTCAACTAGCCATGTGCATCAGTACTAAACAACCACCATTATTAGTCTAACCTCCTACCCATCCACAAACAGGGTTCTCTGGAAGTGATTATTGCAGCCCTACCAATACGTGAAAACTGTTGGACTGGGCATACCGTACCCAATTAATCCCAACCAACCCCTGTGCATCCAATCCAAAAACATCACGTCAAACCCCTCAAGAAAATAAATTCCTGTGATGTCTTACCGTGTTGCACCTTAGCTTCACTTCAAGCTCTGTCTAATCTCCGTCGCACTTCACCAGTTACATCCTGCACAGGTGTCGGCGGTGTCGAATCTGCTTGTTACGGGTACCACTGTCTCCCGCTTCCATACAGGCGGCGGCTGTACGTCTTAGGGGGAGACCAGGGGCGCCCGCTTCCCCATAGGCGGCGGCTATACATGGGGCGCCCACTCCCCCACAGACGGCGGCTGTACATCTTGGGGGGGGACCACGGGCGCCCACTCCCCCAAAGGCGGCGGTTATACATTTTTGGGGGAGACCAGGGGCGCCCGCTCCCCCACAAGCGGCGGCTCATCTTGGTCACTCCACGCGCCTGCACGCCGTCGCCGGAGGAAGCAATCGGGTGCGGCGGCTCTGCGCGGATCTCCTCCGCCTGAGCGGCGGATTCCTGCCGCGGGCGCTCTAATTCGCGCAGCTTCACTCCGCCGCTGCTGTGCGCGCGGTGCTCCAATGCGCGGAGCATTGTTCCGCTGGATTCGGGACAATAAGCAAAATCTTGCACGATGTAGAACGTGTTTGTCGCATACGGCGTAACCCCGTCGTACCCACCGCCGTTACACTGTGGGTAACCGAAGTCACCACAGTCGGAATTCCCCGGGCACTGCAGGAGACTGATTCCCTCCTCGATATCATACGTGTTGGCCTGTTGACCTGCGCTTAGCTCATAACCGGTGAGGTCTATATCGCAGCAACGCGGGAGGTCGTGCGCTTTCCCCTCGCAGTCTTCACAGTAAAGCGCGCCGGCCAGAACGAGCGTGCACTCCCCCGACCCGTCCGTGGCGTATCCGGTGCCGTAGAGACACGTGTAGCGCCATCCGTCCCCGTTACAGAAGCTCAGGACGGAAACGGTCTCGCGCGCCTCGTTTCGGCAGTCGAATTCAAACGCGCGCACCGGAGTGAGCGCGAGGAGGAGGCAGGCGAGGAGGAGAGACACGAGGAGTTTTCGGAGAAGCGTGGGAGGAATTTGTCCGGTCGCCATCGGCGCTGGTGATGCGTCGTCGCTGATGAGTTCTTTGAAAACTCTAAAAAACGAACCAAAGCTGCTATTTCTAATTACTCGCTAAAATGAAGGACGTTGAAATCTTCACTAACGGGATACGAAGATTTGCGCAGAGGCACTGAAGATACGCCGACAAAAATCGTGCTTCAAAGGAACTGGCTACCTGGATAGCTGTGAAAGTAAGCTAGCTTGGAATTGGCGAGGCACACAGCCTGGAACAAACTAAAATACAGGCGACGAGCTGAGGCGAGGGAGCGGGGAAGGGTGGGCAGGGAGGGATGCAGTCAAGCCAGGCAGGCGCTGAATCCCGCTGATGTGTTTTCTTGGGGAAGAGGGTTGTCGGGACAGCAATGCATGGAATCCGAATCGCGCCGAGTCACAGAGTTCGCCGTACGACGCCACGCAAGCATTTCGCGAGTTTCTTCCGAGTCGTGCAGTGCCCTTGCTTTTCGCAAGCTCGTTTCGCGCGTTTCTTACTGAGTTGTTCAGGGATATGGGCTAGCGGGACTCGCCCTCGATGCTGCTCTGTTACGGCGTGAATGGTTGGCGAAGAAGTCACTCAAGTTTGCGAAGAAACTATCCTGCTGGCAGAATCGCAGCTGACGCTGACGAGAAAACATGAACTCAACGCCCTTTACAATCGAATTCGATAATCGGTGGGAGAATCACTCACTACATTTCTTTCCGCCCATTGGAAGGACGCAGATCTAGGACAGTGACACTCTAAATGTACAAGCATGTGCCCCATGAAAGAGCTACTGAGGTATGAATTCGAGCATATTCAATGTCAGTGCTCCTACCTCTCCAAGTGAATACGTTATAAATTTCTTGAGACGGTTATACAGAAACATACTGAAGTTTAACCACAATGTGGTACAATTGCCCCTCTACCACTACACCACCGTGCTGGTACAGCTCGAACCGCTGCCAGCTGTACACCTGTAAAGAGACATGAAGGAAGAAATTGCAAAAGCGAGAAACGACAAGAACACACAACCTATCTCATCTCCAGACATGAATGCACTGAACCAGGCAGGGTTGTTTTTTTCAAGTGGACCCAATATGACCTTAGAGTTGAGCGCAAAGATATTGAAGACCAGCATCTCACTTGCCGCTTTGCGGTCAACAAATTCATTTGGCAATTCACAGCACAACACACGCTACAGACGCTAAGACGTCTCAAAAGTTTTGAGACGTCTTAAAATCCAATCAGTGTTGTGGTCAACAAGCCCCCTCCGTGATTCACAACACAGCACACGCTACAGATGCTTGATGCACACAGAATTAGTCATTCACCCGTAGCAGTACGGTGCTGTGGCTATAGGACGATTTGCAAGCTTGTCCACTGAGTCACAACACACGGTATAGAATTGGAGGTGAGAGGGGCATGCTGCAAACACTCACAGGCTCACACTTACAAGAGGCAAGATATTCCCCGCTCACCCGTAGCGGTGTGGCACTGTGGCTGTGAGTCGATTTGCAAGCTTGTCCACTGAATGACAACACACGGAATAGAATTGGAGGTGAGAGGAGCATGCTGCACACACTCACAGGCTCACAGTATCACAGTATCACAGACTCACAGACTCACAGAATCACAGTAGCACATACTCACGGGTGCAAATAAATTTGAGTACCTACTCACCCACACTCACAGGCTCACACTTACAAGAGGCAAGATATTACCCACTCACCCGTAGCAGTGTGCGACTGTGGCTGTGAGGGTTGATAGTTTTGAGGCGCCTCAAAGCCAGACCTTTAAGTAGCTGACAAAGTCGAAGGGTGCCAGCGTGTGTATGCAATCGTCTGTTAGACCTAGTAACGTCACCCTGAGGTCACAGTAAGTTCTGTGGGGATTTCCAGTACTAGCTGACAGATTCAGGGTTGCAAGCGCTGAGGCACCTCACAGTCAGACTTTCAATAACTGACTATCGTGTGTATGCGATCGTCTGTTAGACCTTGTAACGCCACCCTGAGGTCACAGTAAGTTCAGCGAGGATTTCCAGTACTAGCTGACAGATTCAGGGTTGCAAGCGAGTGTACGCGATCGCCAGTTGGCCTTAGTAACGCCACTCTAAGATTGCGGTAAGTTTAGTGCAGATTCTCCAGTGGCTGACAGAGTCGAGAGTTTCAAGCGTGTGTATGCGATCGTCTGTCATGCCGTGTACCGCGGTGTGCTCTGTAGAAGAAGCTGTTTCACTTACCATTCCTTCTGTTTTTCTTCCTTTTCCTTATAATTTATCTAAACGGGTTGTTTGTGACAGCTAGGGCCTGTGAGGATGCTAGGTGCTGAGCTGTGGTAGGCGTCCTTTGATGAAATATGGCGTCTTTTGCATTTTTGCAAAAACACACGTGATAAGGCCGTGGTGGTGTGGGATTAGGGCTGGTTGGTGTGCAATTAGGCCATGGTGGCTTGTTATTGCACCTGTTAGGACTCCCGGGGCGTCGCTGCCTGCCGTGTGCACGCGAGACGTTCTGTCAGGCTGTGTAGCGTGTACTGCTGGATGAAGCAGGGTAGATGAAACGATCCGTTAGGCCTTGTAGCGCGGCGTGCTGAGTAGAACAGTAGCGCCGCAGTAGCCAAGGCTCGGACTATCAGGCCTATTCATTTCAGCCTTGTAGCGCAGCGTGCTGAGTAGAACAGACGCGCCGCAGTAGCCAAGGCTCGGACTATCAGGCCTATTCATTTCAGCCTTGTAGCGCAGCGTGCTGAGTAGAACAGACGCTCCGCAGTAGCCAAGGCTCGGACTATCAGGCCTATTCATTTCAGCCTTGTAGCGCAGCGTGCTGAGTAGAACAGACGCTCCGCAGTAGCCAAGGCTCGGACTATCAGGCCTATTCATTTCAGCCTTGTAGCGCAGCGTGCTGAGTAGAACAGACGCTCCGCAGTAGCCAAGGCTCGGACTATCAGGCCTATTCATTTCAGCCTTGTAGCGCAGCGTGCTGAGTAGAACAGACGCTCCGCAGTAGCCAAGGCTCGGACTATCAGGCCTATTCATTTCAGCCTTGTAGCGCAGTGTGCTGAGTAGAACAGACGCTCCGCAGTAGCCAAGGCTCGGACTATCAGGCCCGTTAGGCCGTGTAGCGCAGCGTGCTGGATGAAGCAGGTCGCTTTCTGGATGAAGCCCTCTGTCTTTGTGCCTATGCTCGTCCCAACCCCTCTGTGCCTTTGTGCCTATGCTCTGTGAAACAGGCTCGGTCGAAGGGGGAGGGGCTATTCGGCCTGTCAGGCCTTGTCCCGTGGCGTGCTGGATGAAAAAGGCTCGGGTGAAGGGATGGGGAGGGGCTATTAGGCCTGTGAGGCCTTGTGGCATGGCGTGCTGGATGAAACAGGTTGTTAGAACTAACAGACGCTTTTTGAGGCACCTCAAAAGACGGACTATTAGGCCCGGTAGGCCTTATGGCGTGGTTTCGCTCAGGTTGTTAGAACAGACGCTTAGCCATAGCCCACGCTCGGGCTATTAGGCAAGTCAGGCCTTGCGGCGTTGCGTGTTCTGTAGAACTCTTCGCAATAGCCCAAGCCCGGGCAGACGCGAGAACATCACTTACCAGGTGAGGCGGGAACACAGTCGCACAGGTGAGATGAGAACAGTCGCACAGGGGAGGCGAGAACACAGTTGCACAGGGTAGGGGGGAGGACAAGTCGCACAGGGGAGGCTAGAGCAGAGTCGCACAGGGGAGGTGAAAGCACAGTCGTACAGGGGGGGGTAAGGGCCGGTCGCACAGGGGATGGGGAGTACAAGTCGCAAAGGGGAGGCGAGAGCACAGTTGCACAGGGGAGGGGGGAGGACAAGTAGCACAGGTGGGGCGAGGACCACAGTCGCTAATTGGCTTGCCAACGCTTGTCTCAACTCCTCTCTGCCCCTATGCCACCATGTCTCTCCGTCTCTCTGCCTCTCTGCCTCTCCAAGCATAGGATCAAATTTCGACCTCGATGTGATTGGCCAGAGCACGGAATCAGATCTCAACCCCTCTGTGCGATGGTATGGTAGTGAGGCCGCTGCAGCCCATCCGTTTGTCGTGGATGATCCCAATCCCACTGTGCCATTGCAGTACACTGTACAAACCCGTCTGTCGCTCCATCCCTTTGCTCCACTCCCGTGTTTTGAGTCAACTTGAAACACAGCCCATCCGTTTGTCGTGGATGATCCCAATCCCACTGTGCCATTGCTTTTGAGACGTCTCAAAAACACCCTCATTTCACGATGTTATGGTGGTAAGCCCAATGGAGCCCCATGTAGTGAGGCCGCTGCAGCCCATCCGTTTATCATGGATGGTCCCACCCACTGTGCCATTGCAGTACACTGTGCCATTGCAGTACACTGTGCCATTGCAGTACACTGTGCCATTGCAGTACACTGTGCCATTGCAGTACACTGTGCCATTGCAGTACACTGTGCCATTGCAGTACACTGTGCCATTGCAGTACACTGTGCCATTGCAGTACACTGTGCCATTGCAGTACACTGTGCCATTGCAGTACACTGTGCCATTGCAGTACACTGTGCCATTGCAGTACACTGTGCCATTGCAGGACACTGTGCCATTGCAGCACACTGTGCCATTGCAGCACACTGTGCCATTGCAGCACACTGTGCCATTGCAGTACACTGTGCCATTGCAGTACACTGTGCCATTGCAGTACACTGTGCCATTGCAGTACACTGTGCCATTGCAGTACACTGTGCCATTGCAGTACACTGTGCCATTGCAGTACACTGTGCCATTGGAGTACACTGTGCCATTGCAGTACACTGTGCCATTGCAGTACACTGTGCCATTGCAGTACACTGTGCCATTGCAGTACACTGTGCCATTGTACAACCCGTCTGCCTTTTGAGGCGCCTCAAAAGACAACCCGTCTGTCGCGCCATCCCTTTGCTCCATTCCCGTGTTTTGAGTCGACTCGAAACACAGCCCATCCGTTTATGGATGATCCCACCCACTGTGCCATTGCAGTACACTGTACAACCCGTCTGTCACTCCATCCCTTCGACCCATTCCCTTCGCCCCATTCCCTTCGCCCCATTCCCCTTGCTCCATTCCCCTTTGCCCCATTCCCCTTGCCCCATTCCCTTTGCCCCATTCCCTTGCCCCATTCCCTTTGCCCCATTCCCTTTGCCCCATTCCCCTTGCCCCATTCCCTTCGCTCCATTCCCCTTTGCCCCATTCCGTTTGCCCCATTCCCCTCGCTCCATTCCCCTTTGCCCCATTCCCCTTGCCCCATTCCCCTTGTTCCATTTCCCTTGCCCCATTCCCTTTGCCCCATTCCGTTTGCCCCATTCCCTTCGCTCCATTCCCCTTTGCCCCATTCCCCTTTGCCCCATTCCCCTTGCTCCATTCCCTTGCCCCATTCCCTTTGCCCCATTCCCTTTGCCCCATTCCCCTTGCCCCATTCCCTTCGCTCCATTCCCCTTTGCCCCATTCCGTTTGCCCCATTCCCCTCGCTCCATTCCCCTTTGCCCCATTCCCCTTGCCCCATTCCCCTTGTTCCATTTCCCTTGCCCCATTCCCTTTGCCCCATTCCGTTTGCCCCATTCCCTTCGCTCCATTCCCCTTTGCCCCATTCCCCTTTGCCCCATTCCCCTTGCCCCATTCCGTTTGCCCCATTCCCCTTGCCCCACCCCCTTTGCCCCATCCCATTGCCCCATCCCCGTGCCCCATTCCCCTCGCCCGATTCCCTTCGCCCCATTCCCTTCGCCCCATTCCCTTCGCCCCATTCCCTTTGCCCCATTCCCCTTGCTCCATTCCCCTTTGCCCCATTCCCCTTTGCCCCATTCCCCTTGCCCCATTCCCCTTTCCCCATTCCCCTTGCCCCATTCCCCTTTCCCCATTCCCCTTGCCCATTCCCTTTGCCCCATTCCGTTTGCCCCATTCCCCTCGCTCCATTCCCCTTTGCCCCATTCCCCTTGCCCCAATCCCCTTGCCCCATTCCCCTTGTTCCATTCCCCTTGCCCCATTCCCCTTGTTCCATTCCCTTTGCCCCATTCCCCTTGCCCCATTCCCCTTGCCTCATTCCCCTTGCCCCATTCCCCTTGTTCCATTCCCTTTGCCCCATTCCCCTTGCCCCATTCCCCTTGCCCCATTCCCTTTGCCCCATCCCCTTTGCCCCATCCCCTTGCCCCATCCCCGTGCCCCATTCCCTTTGCCTCATTCCCTTTGCCCCATTCCGTTTGCCCCATTCCCCTCGCTCCATTCCCCTTTGCCCCATTCACTTTGCCCTATTCCCTTTGCCCCATCCCCTATGCCCCATCCCCTTTCCCCTTCCCCCTTGCTCCATCCCCTTGCCCCATCCCCTTTGCCTCATTCCCCTTCGCCCCATTCCCTTTGCCCCATCCCCTTGCCCCATTCCCCTTGCCCTATTCCCCTTGCCCCATTCCCTTTGCCCCATCCCCTTCGCCCCATCCCCTTGCCCCATCCCCGTGCCCCATTCCCTTTGCCCCATTCCCTTTGCCCCATTCCGTTTGCCCCATTCCCCTCGCTCCATTCCCCTTTGCCCCATTCCCCTATGCCCCATCCCCTTTCCCCGTCCCCCTTGCTCCATCCCCTTGCCCCATCCCCTTCGCCCCATTCCCCTTCGCCCCATTCCCTTTGCCCCATCCCCTTGCCCCATTCCCCTTGCCCTATTCCCCTTGCCCCATTCCCTTTGCCCCATCCCCTTTGCCCCATCCCCTTGCCCCATCCCCGTGCCCCATTCCCTTTGCCCCATTCCCTTTGCCCCATTCCGTTTGCCCCATTCCCCTCGCTCCATTCCCCTTTGCCCCATTCCCCTTTGCCCCATCCCCTTGCCCCATCCCCTTGCCCCATCCCCTTGCCCCATCCCCTTGCCCCATCCCCTTGCCCCATCCCCTTGCCCCATCCCCTTGCCCCATCCCCTTGCCCCATCCCCTTGTGCCCACCATCTCTCGGTCCCATCAGTTCCTCCCTCAACTCCATCCCCTCGCTCCCTCGTCTCCTCTCTCCATCCCCTCGCTCCCTCGTCTCCTCGCTCCATCCCTTCACTTTGTCCCTTCACTCCCTGCCCTCACACCCATCCACTCCTGCCCTCCCCTTTCTCTCTTTTGTCACTTTCTCCCCTCGCTCCGATCCATCCCACCTTTCCATCCCCTTTGCTCTATCTCTGCAGTTTAAATGGGTAGCTAGCCACGGCCCTCCCATCGCCATCACTGCTGCCATACTCACCTCCCTCTCCCGCTCTGTCCCCTCCCTCCCATCGAAAATTCTGTCCGTGTGCTTGAGAGATTAATGTAAGGGCCTTACATAGCGGGCTTTGAAATATTTCACTTCGTGTGTGTGAGGGATAAACCTGCAGGGGTTCATTGCATTTCCTGTCACTTTTCTTCTCCAGTTTCCACCAGACCAGATTAGAATCCAGTGTATTGTGTGAGATCTGAGGAATTTACTACCTTTTGAACTTGCATGGAAATTTTATATGAACGGCGGTACCAGTACACATTGGCCGAATTCTGGTTGAGGGGTGACAAAACAGATTTGCATGGTCGGCTGGGGAAATTTATATCCAAAGACACACGCGAAAGGAAAAATCTACTCACAAAAGAGGTAAAACATGTACATGTACACGTGTAGCCCATATTTCTCAGTGAATGAAAGACACTGGTGGTAAGTCTGCAGCTATGTGGCCACTGGCCACATGCACAGGCAGACAAGACAAAGGTGCTGGTTTGACTTTTGAGAAGAGTGCAAGAAGTGCCTGCCTGCCTATGTCCCAGCAGTGGTGCCACATGCTGGGAGTAGCAGTGGCAGCAGTGGGGGGATGGGATGGCAAGGGGGACTGGGTTGGGAGGAACGGCAGACACACAGCCTCCTGACCTGCTTGCTTACACCTTGCACACCCATTCTTTTCATGAGTGAAAAAATCAAAGCTCTTTTGAGGCGCCTCAAAAGAAGATCAAAGCTCTCTCTCAGCTTGTGAGTTTTCTTCCAGCAGCAGACAACTCTCCTTTGCCAGCCAATCCAAACTAGCCCACCCTTTCCCTTTTCCCTGCCAGTCTACTCTCTCCATCATCTCTCCCCTGCTCTCAGCATCCCCCCTCACCATCCCTCTTTCCCTCCTCTCCTCTCCTCTCCCGCCATCCCCCTTTCCTCCTCTCCTCTTCTGAGCATACTCTCTGCTCACCTCTTCACTCTCTCCCCTTCTGCACAACCCTCCCCTCCCTCCTCCTCTCTGCTCTTCCATATCCCATCCCCTTCACACACTCCACTTCCCCACCCCCCACCCCCCACCACACCGTTTCCTACCCTAAACCCTCTCTACCACTCACTAACTTTCCCAGCTACATGCAATCACCCAGCCCACACCCTTCACACCCCCGTTTTCCCCCTCCCCTCCCAAACTCCTTGATCTCAGCCCCCGTCCTCCCCTACCTTTCCACCACACTGTTTGCAACCCTAGACCCTTACTCTTCCCCTCACTGGCTTCTCCAGAAGCTGCAATACCCTTACCAGAAACTCCCTTCTCCTCTAAACCCACTACCCTGAACCCCACCCCCTTCCCCCTCCCCTCCACTCTCCCCTCCCCTCCCCTCCCCTTGTCCTGTAAAGACTTTCCTAGCTATAATTTGATACGATCCAACGCACTCGACCCCCCACCACACCGTTTTCCCAGCCCTTATAACCGCAGTCAACCCTTTGATAGGCTCTTCTCGCGCCAATCCGCTACCAAAGCCAAGCCCGGCGGAAACCCGTCAACACCACACTCAAGCTGCTCCCACATCCCTCCGCAGTCAACCCTTTAATAGGCTCTTCTCGCGCCAATCCGCTACCAAAGCCAAGCCCGGCGGAAACCCGTCAATACCACACTCAAGCTGCTCCCACATCCCTCCGCAGTCAACCCTTTAATAGGCTCTTCTCGCGCCAATCCGCTACCAAAGCCAAGCCCGGCGGAAACCCGTCAACACCACACTCAAGCTGCTCCCACATCCCTCCGCAGTCAACCCTTTGATAGGCTCTTCTCGCACCGACCCGCTACCGAAGCCAAGCCCTGCGGGAACCCATCACCACCACACTCAACCTGCTCCCACACCCCACCGCAGTCAACCCTTTGATAGGCTCTTCTCGCACCGATCCGCACCTAAGCCAAGCCCGGATCCCAAACCTCGTAATCACGAATGGCATGCTGACACGGAACGACGTCCACACGACTCTCTACTGACGCCTCCACGTGGCGTCAAGAAACGTGTGGATCTAAAGCGAGAACAACTGACTGCCACGTGGCCGTAGAGGAAACGCGTAGATCCGAGGCGTGTGCAACTAACTAGCTGACGATGGCAGGACCAGCGACTGAATACAAAGGTCTGCAGACGCGTGAAGGACTGAAAACCTTGTTGTATGGCCGTCTCGCGGTCTGGAAATCCTTTAACCTAGATTCGAGATCTTGGAGGCCTGGGACCCTAGAACGGGCTGAGAGCGACGAGAGCGACGGGAGCGACGGGAGCGACGGGAGCGACGGGAGCGACGGGAGTTGGTGAGAGCGACGGGAGCGACGGGAGCGACGGGAGCGACGGGAGCGAGATAAGCGCAGTGTGACTCTTGGGAGTCTTGAAATTTCTCAGGAGAGCGACGAGAGCGAGGAGACCTAGAATGGTTGATCAGATGCGTTGAACCACACGGAGGAGCGCGACGCCGAGGCGGCGATAGATCCTCCTCGACAGCACCAAATCCTCGATCTAATAGGCTCGACACAAGCCCTAATTCGATACAAGCTCTGCTTCGACATGTGCTCTCACGCCAGTACCACCAGATCCGCTGATTTGGTGCGGTGAGAGCAACAGTGTTTTATCGACGAATGATGGGGCGGGGTGGAACTATCGAGCCGGGCACCAAAAAAGTGGAAAGGGGAAGAAAGGGGAAGAAGTGGGCGTCGTGAAACGGGCAGAAGCAAGGGGAATAAAATCAACTATAAAGAACTAAAACATCAGTCTGTTATATAGGTACGTATCGTTTCACCACGTGTCGGCTCGCGGTAAGCGCAGCAGCCGCTATACCTCCAACAGCCCCCGCGATCGCCGCTGTCCTAGGTCCCGCCGCGGCCTTATAAAGCGCTCCGGTGCCCAGCCCCGCTACGACCGCATTCCACGGATCGTCCACGCCGCCGCGGTAATGATACGCAGCGCCTTCGATCCCGGAGTATAATAGCCCGACGATTCCCAGCGCGTTTCCCGCAGATCTTCCCCGCGATCCTGCGGCGTTGAGAACCCTATTCGCGCGCAGCTTGGCAGAATCCCCCGCCTCCCACGAGCGGAAGCCCTCCGCCGTTCCGCGGATTCCGCCGAAGAGCGCTCCGCCGAGGTACCCGCACCCGGTGAAGAAAGTGAGATTATCGCCGAAGCTTCGTCGCTGCACGGCCGCTTCCTCGGTAAAGAGAAACTCGGGCGCGTCGGGAAGGCGATAGATCCCCTGGATGGATCGCGCGTCGAGATTGGGGTACAGATCGGCGTACGGGTTGTACAGGTGCCCGGCCGATGGGGTTGCCGCGTCGTTGTCGTCGTGTAACGTGGCCATCGAGCGCCACGTGGCAGATCTAGCGGCGGAGAGCCAGAAACGCGAACAGGCGGTGACACAGAAAGCTAACTGAGTATCTAGGAAAGCTAATCAACGAAGGAACAGCTTGGGAGGAGTGGAATGAGGTGAAATCAGTGGCACGCGGGTGGAAAAGGGGGACGAGGGTGGTGGAGTTCGGGTTCGGGAGGTTAGGGTGGAGGGCGGTTTGTGTGGTTTGTGTAGGAGGAGGTAGCACTTGTGTTTACACGTGAAAGGAAGGGTCCTGACGATTTCTCAAGGTTGTTTCCTGCTCGGTTCAACTTCTGAACTGCTAAACGTTAAGAAAAACCGGCTTCTCTTCTTGACAGGTACGGTAAACGTCCTTGACAGGACGTTTTGCGGCTGCGAACTCAAAACGTCAACAAACTTGCGCTCGGGTTTCCGTTTGAGTTTTCGAAGCAATTGAAACGCGTAATTCGAGATATGCCTTCACTCCAGACCCAAGGGCCTCCCAGTTCCTTGGAGGGTCCAGCTGTCAGCCGCACAAAGAAGAGTGAGGTAGCCCCCCTTCGCTCCCCTTCTCCCTCAAAACCCCTGTCAAACCTCATGGTAGCCCCTTCGTACCGAACCTCCTTCCGAGGCCGGAACCTCTTTTGGGAATTTCTGAAGGAAGATTCAAGAGGAGTCATCGCGTCCAAATTGCAGATTTAGTACCAGCCTATTTGAAACAAGGTTCTTGTTCAATCTCGTAAATCAGGTTCTTAGTCAAACAGCGAGCGAATCAACCTGGAGAAAAGGCGACAGCCATAACTTTTCAAATCTTTAAAACTCATGTCTGAAACGAATGTGAAAAAAAACGCGACCCTGCATTCCTTCGCGACTCTTACCCCTCTCATTCGGCTTCCCACACTGCTGTGTCCGTTGCTTGTGATCGCACTTTTCTCAGGATACAGCCTCGCTGTTCCGCAACGCGCGGCCGCGTTGGAGGCCGACTGGATCGCCAGGGTTTCCACGTGCTGTCCGTCCTCCACCCACGCTACTGCATTTGCGAATCTAGACCGCCCATTTCTCTTCCAGCGCACCACCACCGTCCGATCACTCCGCCTCTTCCTGGTCATTCACCTCGTAACGCGTCGCTCGC
Organism: Closterium sp. Naga37s-1; assembly: GCA_947471745.1. Classification (NCBI taxonomy): domain Eukaryota; kingdom Viridiplantae; phylum Streptophyta; class Zygnematophyceae; order Desmidiales; family Closteriaceae; genus Closterium; species Closterium sp. Naga37s-1. The sequence goes on from CANJKZ010000830.1 coordinate 408,860, forward strand.
CTTCCGATCGATCGCCGTCTTTGTCATTCGCGAAAGTACCGACACCAAGCGATCATTACTGCGGCGTAACCCAGCTCCCCTCGCACTGATCGCGACTCGCGACATCACGCTCGTCGGTTAGAATTCTCCGCAAGATTAGCCTCTCGCCTGACACGTCACCATGGCACGTGGCCGATCCAGGGACCTGCTCCTCGCTGCCGTCCGATTCGCCTCACGGCGTGGCGGTGTTAGATCCAACGGCTCAGATCGTCGCGTTGGTCCCGCGCACTCCGCTTCCGCCGTGCTTTCGCGAAGCACCTGCAACGCGCCAAGCTCGATCCCTCTCCAGGAATCGTGGGCAATTTATCACGGTGCAAAACGGTTACCGGCGCTACAAACCGCTGCTTTTGCTTCGGGAGGAGGGGTTTGGTTTGTCGAACCTCCAGCGCTAGGCTCGGATGTGGCAGGAGCGGGAGTGAGGCGGTATGCGTCGCAGGCCGCGAGCGCCCCGGAGGAGGGGAAGGAGCCGTGGCGCGCAGGCATGGAGAAGGTGAGGGAGTGAGGGGGTGAGTGAGTAGGCCGCAAGGGCATGGAGAAGGTCAGAGGGTAAGGGAATTGATGTGGTTTTCCCTTTCGAAAATCAGCAGGCTGTGAGTGTGCAGGAGGAGGGGAAAGAGCCATGGCGCGCAGGCATGGAGAAGTTGAGGGGGTGAGGGGGTGGGGATGGAGCACAGAGAGGGTGAGTGGGTGAGGGGGTGGGGATGTCAGTTAGAAAAAAACATCCTACTCTTCCCATTTACCCTCTCTTCCCCCCACTTCCCTGCTGCTCTCCCCTCCCTTTCCCTGCTGTTCCCCCCACAGATTCGCAACATCGGAATCTCAGCACACATCGACTCAGGCAAGACGACTCTCACGGAGAGAGTGTTGTTCTACACGGGGCGCATTCACGAGATCCATGAAGTGCGGGGGCGGGACGGTGTGGGCGCCAAGATGGACTCGATGGATCTGGAGAGGGAGAAGGGGATCACCATTCAGTCTGCTGCCACTCACTGCATGTGGGGCGACCATCAGGTGAGTTTCATGGTGATTTGGAGTGATTTGGTGCGGTTTGGTGTGGTTTGAGGTGGTTTGGGGTGGTTTGAGGTGATTAGGGTGAATCAGCGCGATCCATGAAGTTCAAGGGCGGGACGGTGTGGGCGCCAAGATGGATTCGATGGACCTTGAGAGGGAGAAGGGGATCACCATTCAGTCTGCGGCCACTCACTGCATGTGGGGCGACCATCAGGTGAGATTTGGGGTGATTCGGGGCGATTCGGGGCGATTCGGGGCGATTTGGGGCGATTTGGGGTGGTTTCGTGTGATTTGGGCGCATCCACGAGATCCATGAAGTGCGAGGGCAGGACGGTGTGGGCGCCAAGATGGACTCGATGGATCTGGAGAGGGAGAAGGGTATTACGATTCAGTCCGCTGCCACTCACTGCATGTGGGGCGACCATCAGGTGAGTTTCATGGTGATTTGGAGTGATTTGGGCAGGTTTGGGGAGGTTTAGGGTGGTTTGAGGTGATACGGGTCATTTGAAACGGTTTGTGGCAGTTTGGGGTGGTTTGGACGCATCCACGAGATCCACGAAGACAGAGTGCGGGATGGTGTCGTGTCGGGGCCAAGATGGACTTGATTCGATGGACCTTGAGAGGGAGAAGGGGATTACCATTCAGTCTGCTGCCACTCACTGCATGTGGGGGGATCGTCAGGTGAGATTTGGGGTGTTTTGGGGCGATTTGATTTGATTTGGTTTGATGTGGTCTAGGCGCATCCACGAGATCTCGTGGATTTCACCATTGAGGCCGAGCGGGCTTTAAAAGTCGTAAACGAATCGTACTAATAGAACATCTCTCTCCCTCCCCCCTCTCCTCTTCAACAGGTGAACATCATCGACACACCAGGTGGTGCTGTGCAGTGTGGGAGGCGACATCTCGTCATCTCTCCCCTCTTCTCTCTCCCCTCTCTCCAACAGGTGAACATCATCGACACGCCAGGCCACGTGGATTTCACCATCGAGGTGGAGCGGGCTTTAAGAGTGCTCGACGGGGCTATTCTGGTGCTGTGCAGCGTTGGGGGCGTGCAGAGCCAGTCCATCACCGTGGACCGACAGATGAGGCGATACAGGTGGGGCGGGGCACCTGTTCAACTGTAGGTTTATCAGGGGTTTGGGGTTTACTCTTGAGGGTGCTGGACGGGGCTATCTTGGTGCTGTGCAGTGTGGGCGGCGTGCAGAGCCAGTCCATCACCGTGGACCGGCAGATGAGGCGATACAGGTGGGTGGGGCTCTTGGGATTGTCAGTTTGACGTTTGAGGGTTTATTTCTGGGTTCATCAGAGGTTTGGGGCTTAGTCCCAAGGGTGGTGGACGGGGCTATTCTGGTGCTGTGCAGCGTTGGGGGCGTGCAGAGCCAGTCGATCACTGTGGACCGGCAGATGAGGCGATACAGGTGGGTTGGGAGCAGTACAGGAGGGTGGGTGGGGCTCTGGGGTTCAGGCTGTAGAGCGCTGGACGGGGCTATTCTGGTGCTGTGCAGCGTTGGCGACGTGCAGAGTCAGTCGATCACTGTCGACCGGCAGATGAGACGATACAGGTGGGTGGGGATCTTCGGTTCAGCCCTGCGTTTGCGGGTTTAATTATGGGTTCTTCAGGGGTTTAAACTTTAGTCCCTCCCAGGGGGGTTGGACGGGGCTATTCTGGTTCTGTGTGGCGTGGGGGGCGTGCAGAGCCAGTAGGCTGTTTGGGATTATCAGTCTTGTGTTTCAAGGGTTTATTAACAACCTCCCTTCCCTCACCCTACCCTCCCATCTCCCCTATCACCCCACCCCCCAGTGTGCCTCGCCTTGCATTCATCAACAAGCTTGATCGAACAGGGGCAGACCCGTGGAAGGTGGTGGGTTGGGGGGTGGGTGAGCTCCCCACTTTCTACCCTCTCCTCACCCTACCCTCCCATCTCCCCTCCCCTCTCCCCCCAGTGTGCCTCGCCTTGCATTCATCGACAAGCTTGATCGAACAGGGGCAGACCCGTGGAAGGTGGTGGGTGGGGGAGTGCGTGCTCTCTCACCTCTTTCTACCCCTTTTCTTCCCTCTTTCAATCCTCCATTTCCCCCATTTTCCACTCATTCAACCAGTGTGCCTCGCCTCGCCTTGATCGAACAGGGGCAGACCCGTGGAAGGTGGTGGGGTGGACGGATGAGCTCCATTTCTCTTTCTCCCCCATTTCTGCCCTCTTTATACCCTCGTTTCCCAACAACTTCCCCTCTCCCATCCACAAGTGTGCCTCGTCTTGCATTCATCAACAAGCTGGATCGCACAGGAGCAGATCCCTGGAAGGTGGTGGGGGCTCTGCGGTCGAAACTGAAGCTCAACGCTGCCGCGGTGCAGGTGGGTGCTGTGCGGTGCAGGTGGATGGATGCGCCCTTCTCGTCTTCCTGACTGTTTCCCTTCTCTCTTGTACACTTTCCTTTCTCCAATGTTCCGTTGAGCTTCCCCCTTGGTCCCTCTTTCACTTCTCTTCTCTCCCTCCCCCACGAGATCCCCATTAGTTTTGAGAGGGCCTTTTTACCTCCTCCATGACATTCGCTTGCCTCAATTGCCAACCCACCTTACTTCGTTCCCTGCTTTGCTGTGTTTCCCGTCCCGTCCTGTGTCCCTTCGCTTTCCTCCTCAGATCCCCATCGGCTTGGAGTCGGACCTAGAGGGTCTGGTCGACCTCGTCTCCATGTCCTCCATTTACTTTGACGGCGCCAGTGGGTAAGTCTATGGCGAGTATGTTAATAGCGAGTATGGCAGATCCCCAGGGTTGGAGCCGAACCTAGAGGGTCAAGTCGACCTTGTCTCCATGTCCTCCATCTACTTTGACGGCTCCAGTGGGTATGTTCATAGCAAGTATGGTGGGTTTATTCTCAGCGAGGTTCTGTATCGTGGATTTGTTTGTAGCGGGCGTTTGGGAAGTGGAGATGTTAATAGTGAGTACGTGGATTGTTGTGGGTATGCTCATAACGGAGGGATGAGAAGAGGCATGAGCTGTGTGCCCCTTCTTTGTGTGCCTCTTCCCCGAGTGCCTATGGTAATCCCACGTGCAGGGAGAAGGTGCGAAGAGAGGAAGGGAAACCGGACAAATTAAAAGAGCAGGCGGAGGAGAAGGGGCACGAGTTGATAGAGCACCTGTCCGTCCCTGCTCTGTGTGCCCCTGCTATGTATGCCCCTGTGATCCCACATGCAGGGAGAAAGAGCGCAGATTGAAAAATACCAATGAAATTGAAGGAGCAGGCGGAGGAGAAGAGGCACGAGCTGATTGATTGCTTGCTCCTTCTTTCTTTCCTCTGCTTTTCCCGTTTCTGCAGAGAGAAGGTTCGCAGAGAAGAGGGGATACCGGAGAATCTCAAAGATCAAGCAGAGGAGAAGCGGCACGAGCTGATAGAGCACCTGTCGGAGGTGGACGACGAAATTGCCGAGAAGTTTCTCAACGACGAGCCGATTTCGGCAGAGGAGCTGCAGGCTGCTGTGCGCAGGGCCACCCTGGCATTGAAGTTCGTGCCTGTGTTCATGGGGAGCGCATTCAAGAACAGGGTGAGTGGGGTGGGGAGTGGTGGAAGGTGGTGGTGGTGGGTGGTGGTGGTGCAAGCTATAGGGTGAGTGGTGGTTATAGCTTATAGAGGAATCTGTGGCAGAGGAGCTGCAGGCTGCTGTGCGCAGGGCCACCCTGGCATTGAAGTTCGTGCCTGTGTTCATGGGGAGCGCGTTCAAGAACAGGGTGAGTGGGGTGGGGAGTGGTGGAAGGTGGTGGTGGTGGGTGGTGGTGGTGCAAGCTATTGGGTGAGTGGTGGTTATAGCTTATAGAGGAATCTGCGGCAGAGGAGCTGCAGGCTGCTGTGCGCAGGGCCACCCTGGCATTCAAGTTCGTGCCTGTGTTCATGGGGAGTGCGTTCAAGAACAGGGTGAGTGGGGTGGGGAGTGGTGGAAGGTGGTGGTGGTGGGTGGTGGTGGTGCAAGCTATTGGGTGAGTGGTGGTTATAGCTTATAGAGGAATCTGTGGCAGAGGAGCTGCAGGCTGCTGTGCGCAGGGCCACCCTGGCATTGAAGTTCGTGCCTGTGTTCATGGGGAGCGCGTTCAAGAACAGGGTGAGTGGGGTGGGGAGTGGTGGAAGGTGGTGGTGGTGGGTGGTGGTGGTGCAAGCTATTGGGTGAGTGGTGGTTATAGCTTATAGAGGAATCTGCGGCAGAGGAGCTGCAGGCTGCTGTGCGCAGGGCCACCCTGGCATTCAAGTTCGTGCCTGTGTTCATGGGGAGTGCGTTCAAGAACAGGGTGAGTGGGGTGGGGAGTGGTGGAAGGTGGTGGTGGTGGGTGGTGGTGGTGCAAGCTATTGGGTGAGTGGTGGTTATAGCTTATAGAGGAATCTGCGGCAGAGGAGCTGCAGGCTGCTGTGCGCAGGGCCACCCTGGCATTGAAGTTCGTGCCTGTGTTCATGGGGAGTGCGTTCAAGAACAGGGTGAGTGGGGTGGGGAGTGGTGGAAGGTGGTGGTGGTGGGTGGTGGTGGTGCAAGCTATTGGGTGAGTGGTGGTTATAGCTTATAGAGGAATCTGCGGCAGAGGAGCTGCAAGCTGCTGTGTGCAGGGCCACCCTGGCATTGAAGTTCGTGCCTGTGTTCATGGGGAGCGCGTTCAAGAACAGGGTGAGTGGGGTGGGGAGTGGTGGAAGGTGGTGGTGGTGGGTGGTGGTGGTGCAAGCTATAGGGTGAGTGGTGGTTATAGCTTATAGAGGAATCTGCGGCAGAGGAGCTGCAGGCTGCTGTGCGCAGGGCCACCCTGGCATTGAAGTTCGTGCCTGTGTTCATGGGGAGTGCGTTCAAGAACAGGGTGAGTGGGGTGGGGAGTGGTGGAAGGTGGTGGTGGTGGGTGGTGGTGGTGCAAGCTATAGGGTGAGTGGTGGTTATAGCTTATAGAGGAATCTGTGGCAGAGGAGCTGCAAGCTGCTGTGCGCAGGGCCACCCTGGCATTGAAGTTCGTGCCTGTGTTCATGGGGAGTGCGTTCAAGAACAGGGTGAGTGGGGTGGGGAGTGGTGGAAGGTGGTGGTGGTGGGTGGTGGTGGTGCAAGCTATAGGGTGAGTGGTGGTTATAGCTTATAGAGGAATCTGTGGCAGAGGAGCTGCAAGCTGCTGTGCGCAGGGCCACCCTGGCATTGAAGTTCGTGCCTGTGTTCATGGGGAGTGCGTTCAAGAACAGGGTGAGTGGGGTGGGGAGTGGTGGAAGGTGGTGGTGGTGGGTGGTGGTGGTGCAAGCTATAGGGTGAGTGGTGGTTATAGCTTATAGAGGAATCTGCGGCAGAGGAGCTGCAAGCTGCTGTGCGCAGGGCCACCCTGGCATTGAAGTTCGTGCCTGTGTTCATGGGGAGCACGTTTAAGAACAGGGTGAGTGGGGAGTGGTGGTGAGTGGCAGTGGGCAGAGGGTCTGTAAGCTGCCATTCGCAGGGCAGGGCTACCCTGGCGCTGAAGTTCGTGCCTGTGTTCATGGGGAGCGCAAGAGTGGGAAGTGGTGGTGAGGTGGTGGTTGAGTGGTGGCGAGTGGTGGTGAGTGGTGGTGCTACGCTGTTGGTGGAGCTGCAAGCTGCCATCCGCAGGGGTACTCTGGCACTGAAGTTCGCGCCTGTGTTCATGGGGTGGGGAGGGCGTTCAAGCACAGAGTGAGTGGGGAGTGGTGTGGTGGTGGTGAGTGGTGGTGAGTGGTTTTTGTGGTCTTGCTCTCTCCCCTCCGCTTTCTGGCGGTGCCTTGCTTCTGCCTCTTCTGCTCAAAACCTGAATATTTACCTCTTCTATATCTTCCTGAGCTTCCACCTGTTTTTTCCACCTGAACTTTCACCTGAGCAGGGGGTGCAACCGCTGCTGGATGGAGTGGTGGACTATCTGCCGTGCCCCACAGACGTGGCCAACCATGCCCTTGATCAATCCAAAGCGGAGGAGAAGGTGTGTGAGCGCTGGTTAGCAGTATAGCAGTTTAGCTCTCTCAGTCAGACCTGTCGCTGCATGCACTGGTGAGCTACCTACCTGCCCTGCAGTGCCCACCCGCTGCAGTGAAGCTGCTGCTGCTTGCCTCTGTGCACCCCGCTTGTGCTGCTTTTGCTGATGCGCGTGTTACTCGTGATGTCAGTGCTGGTGTTCTGCCTTCCCCATATAGTTGGTCAAGTAGCAAAATTACAGTTGTTTTTCTGTTTTGGAGCTCATTTAACACTCGGACGCTTTGAACGTGGAGCTGCAGGGGGGGACTGTGGCTCGGATCCTCCCCTCCTCTTCCGTGACCCCTCCTTCTGCTGCGTCACTGTGCCTACTTGGGGAGACGCAAAACAGAAGACAAAAACGGAAAGGAAAGGAAGGGAAGACGGGAAATGTTGGCCAGTTCGAAAGGAAGGTTCGGCCAGATCACGTCTCCCTTCTGTTTGCTGAATTGCACTCTTGCTGGCGCCACTCACCCCCTCCCTTTCACTTTGTCACTCCCACTTCTCACCCCACCCCACCCATCAGGTGCCTCTGGTGGGTGGGTGACCCCAGCGGCCCCTTGGTGGGGCTGGAGGAGGGGAGACTCGGCCAACTCCTCCCTTCTGGTTGCTCCACCGCACTGCACCCACGCTGGCCCAATTCTACCCTTCCCTTGCGGTTTGCTACTCCCACCCACTTGTCACCCCACTCCATCAGGTGCCTCTAGCAGGTGACCCCAACGGCCCATTGGTGGGGCTGGCTTTCAAGCTGGAGGAAGGAAAGGGTCTGCTAGTTCACTTCCTCCCACTTCTCACCGCACTCACGTCACTCACCCCACCAGGTGCCTCTAGCAGGTGACCCCAACGGCCCTTAGGCAGGCCTGGCTTTCAAATCGGAGGAAGAGAGGTTCCACCAGCTCACATCGCCCGTCTGTCTGCTGCATTGCACTAGTGCTCACCCCACTTCCCCAGGTGCCTCTAGCGGGAGACCCTAACGGCCCCTTGGTGGGGTTGGCCTTCAAGCTGGAGGAGGGGAGGTTCGGCCAACTCCTCCCTTCTGGTTTCTCCACTGCACCGCACCCACGCTGACCCCACTCACCCCCTCCCTTCCGGTTTGCTACTCCTACCCACTTCTCACCCCACCCCACCTCCCCAGGTGCCTCTAGCGGGTGACCCCAACGGGCCTTCAAGCTGGAGGAGTGGTCGCCTCACTTCGTCTAGCAGGAAGAATCGAGGCTTTACCAGGGCTCGCCCCCCCTTCTGTTTGCTGCGTTTCACACCCTTGCTCACCCCACTGACCCCAACCTTTTTTCTTACTTACTCCCACTTCCCCAGGTGCCTCTAGCAGGGGACCCCAACGGCCCCTTGGTGGGCCTAGCCTTCAAGCTGGAGGAGGGGAGGTTCGGGCAGCTCACTTACCTGAGGTAAGTAAAGGGGAAGGGCAGGGATGGGAGTGTGGGCGGGTGGAAGGGGGGAAGTATGGATCATGCATGCACACTCGTGTGCGGGCCCTTGGTGGGGCTGGCATTCACGCTGGTGGGGCTGGCATTCACGGTGGAGGAAGGGAGGCTCGGGCAGCTCACTTACCTGACGTAGGGGGGGCGAGGGGAGGGAGAACAGGGTAGTGAGCAAGCATACATACATACATACATACATTCATACATACATACATGCATACATATGCATACATACATACATACATACATACATACATACATACATGCATACATACATACATACATGCATACATGCATACATGCATACATACATGCATACATGCATACATGCATACATACATGCATACATACATGCATACATACATGCATACATAGATGCATACATACATGCATACATGCATGCATACATGCATGCATACATACATGCATACGTACATGCATGCATACATACATGCATACGTACATGCATACATACATGCATACATACATGCATACATACATGCATACATACATGCATACATACATGCATACATACATGCATACATACATGCATACATACATGCATACATACATGCATACATACATGCATACATACATGCATACATGCATGCATACATGCATGCATACATACATGCATACATACATGCATACATACATGCATACATGCATGCATACATGCATGCATACATGCATGCATACATACATGCATACATACATGCATACATACATGCATACATACATGCATACATACATGCATACATACATGCATACATACATGCATACATACATGCATACATACATGCATACATACATGCATACATACATGCATACATACATGCATACATACATGCATACATACATGCATACATGCATGCGTACATACATGCGTACATGCATGCATACATACATGCGTACATACATGCGTACATACATGCGTACATACATGCGTACATACATGCGTACATCCATGCGTACATCCATGCATACATACATGCATACATACATGCATACATACATGCATACATACATGCATACATACATGCATACATACATGCATACATACATGCATACATACATGCATACATACATGCATACATGCATGCATACATGCATGCATACATGCATGCATACATGCATGCATACATACATGCATACATGCATACATGCATACATGCATGCATGCATACATGCATACATACATGCATACATACATGCATACATGCATGCATACATACATGCATACATGCATACATGCATACATACATGCATACATACATGCATACATACATGCATACATGCATGCATACATACATGCATACATACATGCATACATACATGCATACATACATGCATACATACATGCATACATACATGCATACATACATGCACACATACATGCATACATACATGCATACATACATGCATACATGCATACATGCATACATACATGCATACATACATGCATACATACATGCATACATACATGCACACATACATGCACACATGCATGCTCTCCTTTTATGGGTGGGACCTTATTAGCTCCTTCACGTGTTTTGCCCCTTGGTGGGTGGGACTGGCCTTCAAGCTCGAGGAAGGGAGGCTCGGGCAGCTCACTTACCTGACCTAGGAAGAGAAACAAAGGAAGGGGGATCGGGGGCCGGGAATCGAGAAGGCAATGTTAAAAATTCCCAAATTCTTCGTCTGTCCCCTCTGTCTTCCCTCCTGCCCCCTCCTGCTTTTGATAATTTTTGTCCCTCCTGCTCTTTCTCTCGACCCGATCCACAAGGGTGGATCCACAAGAGCAGAAAATGTTGCGCCTGGTCTCCCCTGTCTCCGTCTCCCTGTTTCTCCTCCCTCTTGCCTTATTCTCAAAACTTTTGAGGCGAGGAGAAGTTGGTAAGTGGAAAGTTCTGAGGAGAAAAAGGCAACAGAAGGAACAAACAAACACAATATAATCTTCTTCCTTCCCCTTCGTTTTCCCTTGTGCCCCATTTCAGGATCTATGAGGGAACGTTGCGCAGAGGGGAATTCATCATCAACTGCAGCACGGGGAAGAAAGTCAAGGTGAGTCAATAGAGTCAAGGTGACTAGTACGCTTTTCTTTGAAACCCCTTGACGATTTTGCTTTTGTGTAAGGCGCCTGCCCTGATTATGAAGGTTTTCCCTGTTCTCTGTGTGTGTTTGACTGCAGGTTCCTCGCCTGGTGCGCATGCATGCAGACGACATGGAGGTGAGGGGATGGTATTGGTGGGAGGGCAGTGGGCACGGGGCACTGTCGCCCCCCCTTCCCCCCCCCCCTCCTCCCTCTTCTCTCTTGGGACATTCAAGAGGCTGGGGCAGGCGAGGTTGTGGCCACGTTTGGAGTGGACTGCTTTAAGTCGCTCGAGTCCCTATCTCACCTAGATCTGAGTTGCGTTTGAGAAGCCTCAAACGTGTCTCACCCTTCTTTCCTGCGTCATGTCTCTCCCCTCTCTCGCAGGATATTCAAGAGGCAGGCGCAGGGGAGATTGTGGCCATGTTTGGAGTGGACTGTGCCTCTGGTGAGTGGGTGGGTCAATGTGTGCCTTTGACTTTTGAGTCGACTCGAAACGAGGTGACTTTTGAGTCGACTCAAAAGATTGTGGCCATGTTTGGAGTGGACTGTGCCTCTGGTGAGTGGGTGGGTGGGTCAATGTGTGCCTTCCGACATGAAAACCGCAAGACATGAGATGGTTTTTGAGGCGCCTCAAGAGGCCGGTGCCGGGGAGATCGTGGTCATGTTCGAGGAGATCGCCCAAATTGAGCCTTTTGTTTTTGTCTTATCTGCATTGATGGCTTGCACCACCAGGCCCCCCCTGCCTTGCACTCTGTATTGATTCTCCACATATCATCTCCCCCTGTATCGCCTTCATCTACCACCAGGCGACACCTTCACAGATGGCTCAGTGCGCTTCACCATGACGAGCATGAACGTGCCCACGCATCTTGCCATGTGTGATTGCTATGACACCACACTTGCCGTCTCTTGTACTCTCCTCTACCCCCACACCCACCAGGCGACACCTTCACGGATGGCTCGGTGCGCTTCACCATGACCAGCGTGAACGTGTCTGGACTGGTCACATCACAGCACCACAACCACCAGTTTTCTCACCCTCCTTCACTATCTCCTCTCGCTGCCGCTTCATCCCCCACCAGGCTACACCTTCACGGAAGGCTCGGTGCGCTTCACAATGACCAGCGTGAATGTGCCCGACCCCCTGCCTTGGTGTCTGCTGGTCATGGCACCACACTTACCCTCTCCCCTTCACTTCCCCCCTCTATCCTCCCACCCACCAGGCGACACCTTCACGGACGGTTCAGTGCGCTTCACCATGACCAGCGTGAACGTGCCCGAGCCCCCGCCTTGCACTCTGTGTTCATTCCCTGTCACTATGCTTCTTCCATTCTCATCCTTTCCAGGCGACACCTTCACGGATGGCTCGGTGCGCTTCACCATGACCAGCATGAACGTACCCGAGCCTGTCATGTCGCTCTCCATCTCGCCGGCTTCCAAGGACGGCGGTGCTCAGGTGAGGCAATGAGTGTGAGACAGAAGCTCCCTTGCCTGTTAACAAAGCATACAGTAGGCAGCTTGAATGTACCCGAGCCACTCATGTCGCTCTCCATCTCCCCAGCATCCAAGGATGGTGGTGCGCAGGTGAGGACTGAGAAAGCTACGTTGTCAGTGAAGCTCATTCCGAAATTACCCCGAGCCCATCTGTCCATTTCCCCGGCTCGGCTCCTGAAGGAGGAGATGCTCAGGTGGGTCAATATTCAGTAGTCGCTCGCTGGTCAGCACGAATGAGTGAAGGTGATAAAATTAGTGTTTCGAGACGTCTCCAAACACTACTTTGATCCAGTAGTCTCTGGTCAGCACGAATGAATGAAGGTCCTCACACATTTTAGCGGTGAGCCACGGTATTTGGGATTTACTTCAAGTACATGCAAGGCTTCGGATTGCTTTCAGATGGGCCCACCCCCTCCGAGTGACCCTTGGATTTTGGAAAGTTCTTCGCTGAAGGCTCACAATGGCGATTCCTTCCCCACCGCTCCCCACCTTCTTCTTCAACCCCCCAACAGTTCTCCAAGGCACTGAACCGCTTTCAGAAGGAGGACGCCACCTTCCGAGTCAGCATGCTTCAATGGCTCACTCAACCACTCACAGCAGCGTTTCTTCCACTCCCTCCCCCCTGCTGCACCTCCTTCCTCTGCCAACCCTTGCAGTTCTCCAAGGCACTGAACCGCTTTCAGAAGGAAGACCCCACGTTTCGAGTCAGCATGGACCCTGACAGTGGCGAGGTGAGTTTGAAGCCTCTAACTGCAATCTGGCATGGGGCATGATTCAAGTCAACGTTGCTCGGACTATACACCCACAACAGCAAGGGGGGATGTTGACCTTCCGAGTCAGCATGGACCCTGACAGTGTTGACCTTCCGAGGTGAGCTGTCACCCTCTAGCTTCGACTCAACAGCTTGCATGCGCGTCTACAGCAGCAATGGGGGGACCCCACCTTCCGAGTAAGCATGTATCCTGACAGTGGCAAGGAGAAGTCTTCAGCCTCTAGCCTGTACCCTCTAGTTTCACTCCTCTGTTCGTCTTCTCCCTCTTCAGTGCGTTCTCCCTCCTCCGCCTTTACGTTCCGAGTCAGCATGGACTCTGACAGTGGTGATATGAGCCGCGACCCACCTAGCTTCAGCCATGCTGTAGGCAGAAGTCGAATCTTGGTGGAGGATAATGTTTTGTGCTGAGTATGATATCGTACTCGTCTCCGCAGAGTTTTGTATTGGGCATGATCCATGAATGGGCTGCATTTCTGTAGAGATTGATCTGGAGATTTCGCCAAGCGTCCTGCGTCTTGGCGTGCGTCCAGCGTCTTGCGTCCGGACGCAAGACGCCCTGAGCGTCTTTTGCAACATAGTGTCCCCATACCCTGCGGGCTCACTATCTCTCATCTCCCTGCCTCTCCATCCAGACCTTCATATCGGGCATGGGGGGATGCATCTCTAAATGCATTTATTCATCGCTCAGTTGGCCCCCTTTGTTTTTCCTTCACCCACCGCCCTGCCAAATTGTCGCTGCCCTTCCAGACCATCATTTCGGGCATGGGTGAGCTGCATCTGGACATCTATGTGGAGCGAATCAAGAGAGAGTACAAGGTGGGTCGTGTGCGGTGCAAATGAGTGGTGTGCGGTTCAGTACAGCATGGGTCTGTGAGGTGAGAGAGCTGCATCTGGACATCTATGTGGAGCGGATCAAGAGAGAATACAAGGTGGGTGGTGTGCGGTGTGAGTGAGTGGTGTGCGGTTCAGTGCAGCCTGGGTCTGTGAGGTGGGTGAGCTGCATCTGGACGTCTATGTGAAGCGGATGAAGAGAGAATACAAGGTGGATTGTGTGGTGCAGGTGGGTGCTGTGTTTTTGGTTCAGACAGGGACTCCGTTTGTGAGGATCAAGTGAAACTACAAGTAATGTGTGGTGTGGTGGGGTGTGGTGGGGTGTGGCGTGCTGTGCTGTGCTGTGCTGTGCTGTGCTGTGCTGTGCTGTGCTGTGCTGTGCTGTGCTGTGCTGTGCGGTGCTGTGCTGTGCTGTGCGGTGCTGTGCGGTGCTGTGCTGTGCTGTGCTGTGTTGTGGTCAACTGAAGGGAGCGAGGGTACATGGTGAGTGTCCCTATATTCAACATCTGACCATCTATACAAGTCAAATTCTCATTAACGGTCGTTTAGAGGATAAGATTTGATAGGATCTCATTTGATATCTTTATCTTTTGCTTCACCTGCCTGCCAGGTGGATATGGTGGTGGGCAAGCCTCCGGTGAACTTCCGGGAGACGGTCACACAGAGAGCGGAGTTTGAATACAGGGGCCCCCACCTCACCCCACCCCACCCCTCCTTCCCACCTTCTTTATCTGTCCATCGTGCTTCACCCGCCAGGTGGACACGATGGTGGGCAAGCCGCAAGTGAACTTCTGAGAGACGCTCACACAGAGGGCGGAGTTTGGCTACACGAGCCCTCAAATCACCCCGCCCCACTCCGCCCCAAACCACCTCACCCCTCCTTCCCACCTTTCACTTCATCTCCACATCCTGCTTCACCTGCCTGTCAGGTTGACACGGTGGTGGGCAAGCCTCAAGTGAACTTCCGAGAGACAGTCACTCAGAGGGCGGAGTTTGACTACAGGGGCCCCTCACCCCACCCCACCTCCACCCCATCCCACCCCACCTAACCCCTCCTTCCCACCCACCTTTCCACTTTATTTCCCCATCTTGCTTCACCCGCCAGGTTGACACAGTGGTGGGCAAGCCGCAGGTGAACTTCCGAGAGACGGTCACACAGAGGGCTGAGTTTGACTACACGCACAAGAAGCAGAGCGGAGGGCAGGGGCAGTACGGGCGAGTCATCGGGTGAGTGAAGAGGGGAGGGGGAGGGGGGAGGGCAGAGGCAGTATGGGCGTGTGATGGGGTAGGTGAGGCTTGAGGGGACTGAGCAACAGGAGATGGTCACACAGAGGGCTGAGTTTGACTACACGCACAAGAAGCAGAGCGGCGGGCAGGGGCAGTATGGGCGTGTGATTGGGTGAGTGAGTGGCCCATGCAATCTTTACGAGACCTCTCTGTGTGATCAACGGCTCTTATTGAGAGTTGTGCCCGTGTCTCTAATCTTGGAGGGCAGGGGCACGGCGCACTATGGCATGGTCGCGTTGTGCCTCTCTGAGTGATTTGCTACGGGAACAAGAATGGCACGATGCTTGACTTGATAATCACAATTCGCTCAATGTGGATTCTACATTCTCACCCTTTCCCTTCCCTTCCTCTTGCATCTCGCCCTCTCCCTCCCCCTCTCCCTCCCCGTCTTCCTCCCCCTCTCCCCTGTTCACTCTCGCCCTCCTTCACACCCCCTCTCACCCCTCTATTCCCCTCAACCTCTCCATCCCCATCTCTCCCTCCCACCAGGTACATCGAGCCTTTGGAGGACGCATCCAGCTCAGACTCCCAGGTGGTGTCTGACAATGAGATTGTCGGCACGGCCATCCCCTCCCTCCGTCACCCTCACTTTCCCACCCTCCCATCCTTTCTCACCCTCACCACCAGCTACATCGAGCCACTGGAAGATGCGTCGGGCTCGGACTCAAAAGTGGTGTTTGACAACGAGATCGTCGGCACGGCACCATCATGTATCAAGGCGTCTCAAAAAGCTAATCTGATTTCACCCATCCACTTTCTCCTGTTCCCCCTTTTTCCTCACACATCTCTCCCACCAGCTACATCGAGCCACTGGAAGATGCATCGGGCTCGGACTCAAAAGTGGTGTTTGACAACGAGATCGTCGGCACGGCCATCCCCTCCAACAAAGTCTCAGAGTTTCAATCTAAGTCTCCTCCCTCCCTCCTTCGCCCTCTCTTTCCCACCCTCTCATCCTCTTCTGCCTCCCACCACCAGCTACATCGAGCCTTTGGAGGATGCATCGGGTTCCGACTCCAAAGTGGTGTTTGACAATGAGATTGTCGGCACCGCCATCCCATCCAACTTCTTTGCAGGCATTGAGAAGGGCTTCTTGGAGGCTGCCAACAGGTGAGTAAAGATCGTAAGGCACAGCACTGGAAGAGAAGCACTGGCAGGCAGCACGGCAGTGACTCCCGGGTGGTGTTTGACAACTAGGTTTTCGGCACGGCCATCCCACGGCAGTGAGGGAGAATCAGCTTAGAGGGACCAGTGGAGGGCTCATCGGCTATCCAGTGGTCAACATCCGCTGTGTGCTCACCCACGGTGCCTCCCACGCTTTGTGCTTATCTCACTGTATTGACTGCTAGACTGCCTCTTGTCTGCGTACCTTCCACCACCTTGTCCCTCTTCCCCGTCCAGTCCAGTGGAGGGCTCATTGGTCATTCAGAAGTCAACATACGCTGCTGTGTGCTCACCAATGGTGCTTAACACACGTTGCTTTCTCCCCACCTTTCGCTGTTACACCGCCTCCTGTCTTTGTGCTCCTCTCCCTTCCATAACTCTCCGCAGTGGTGGCCTCATCGGTCATCCAGTGGTCAACATCCGCTGTGTGCTCCCCAACAGTGCCTGCCATGCTGTATTGACTGTTAACCTGCCACCTCCTGCCTGTGTGCCTCGCCCTCCCACCGTCTCTCCCCTCCCAGTGGAGGGCTCATCGGCCATCCAGTGGTGAACATTCGCTGTGTGCTCAATGACGGTGCCTCCCACGCAGTCGATAGTAGTGACTTGGCCTTCAAGCTCGCAGCCCTCTATGCCTTCAGACAGGTGAGTTTAGTTACACACATTGATCGTCTATCGAGTCTGTTCATGTATTCGCACCGGTGAAGGCACTGGCAGAGTTATGTTTCCCTAGTTTTGAGGCGCCTCAAAACTACACCGGTGATGTACTGGCAGAGTTCTGATCTCCTGTCTCTCTCACACCTCCCCTCCCCACCACTCCAATCAATCACCCCTTACCGCTTCCAACTTACATCATCAAGTCCTCCTCCTATTTTCAACAATCGCAGTGCTATGAGAAGGCCCGGCCTGTCATTCTAGAGCCAGTGATGGCAGTGGAGGTGAAGGCACCGGTGGAGCTATCAATTCACCTCCCACACCTCCCCACCACCCCGAATCACCCCCAACGACCCCCAACCTCCGCCTCCTAACGCCGTACCTTCCATACCCTGTACCCCCAATGCAGTGCTACGAGAAGGCACGGCCTGTGATTCTAGAGCCCGTGATGGCAGTGGAGGTGACGGCATCAATGGAGTTCTGATCTCACCTCCCACACCTCCCCACCAACCCCAACCACTACGTTTCCTCTACGCCTCAACCCGTACTCCAATGCAGTGCTATGAGAAGGCACGGCCTGTGATTTTAGAGCCAGTGATGGCAGTGGAGGTGAAGGCTCCGGTGGAGTTTCAAGGAACGATCATTGGGAACATCAACAGGTGAGAACTGAGGAGAAAGGTTTGGGAATTTTGTAAGAATGTTTTACATGCAGAGCTGAGCATACATATTTGGTTGTGAACAGTGAAGCAGAGTGGCTCCACCTGATGTTGTCATGTTGCATGATTGAGAAGCTTCTTTCCTTTCTTCCTTCCTTTCTTCCTTCCTTTCTTTCTTCCTTTCTTTCTTACAAAAAAAAAAAAAAAAAAAGTCTTTCATTCTATTCTGGTGCCCTTCCGCATTTATGTGTGTGTGTTTGATTGCAAACTGCCTCTGTGTGTCTGTGCATGTGCATGTGTATGTGTGTATGCATGAGCAATCATGATCAGGCGCAAGGGCATAATAGTGGGCAGTGAGCAGGATGGGGACGACATAACCATCAACGCTCAGGTGAGTTCTGATAAACACCAGTTTGGGTTACCATCAACGCTCAGGTGGGATACTATCAAGGCCCAGATTTGACCTTTGAGTCGAACCAAAAATGTGTTTATGCATGCGCAACCATAATCAGGCGCAAGGGCATTATTGCGGGCACTGAGCAGGATGGGAATGATGTCACCTTCAACGCTCGGGTTTGTTACCAATGCTTCCTTAACTCTCCCTTTTATCCTCTCCCATTCTTTTCTACCGTGCCCCTCTGTTTCTTCCCCCCTTTTCCCCTTCTCTCCTAACTGCAGGTCCCACTGAACAATATGTTTGGCTACTCCACTGACCTTCGCTCCATGACACAGGTGCGCGCATGGGATGGGTGGAATAGCATTGGGATGGGTGAGAGGAATATGTGATGGTATATGGTGGTGATGGTGGTGGTGGTGGTGGTGGAAGGAACATCGGTGCAACACAGTATGGTATGGGCTGAATAGAATCATGGCATTAGGTCCGTGAAGTGACATGGGATTTGCAAAATGGCATGAGAGGGGTAATGCCATCATGAGATATTAGTATATGACATGGCACAGCGATGGTGATGCGCTGCAGCAGTAATGAATCGATGTGAGATGTTTTCATTAAGCTTAAAAAAATGACACATGGGTTCTCTCGGGGGTTATGGAGATTTCGTTGGGGACCCTCGTCTTGTGCTTTGACGTTTTATGCCTGTGGCTTACCTGAATCTGTGCATGCTATGTGCTACAGGGTAAAGGGGAGTTCACTATGGAGTACTGGCAGCACAGTGCCGTGCCTCAGGATGTGCAGCAACAGCTGGTGTCCGAACACAAGAGGGGAGGGCACTAGTATTTGCTGTCCATATATGGTGTATTGAGGAACTCACTATAAAGCATTGGCAGCACATTACCTTACTTTGCATGCACGGTACAGCTACGGCTGGTGTAGGAGCAGAAAAGAGGAGGGTTGTGCTGCAACTACAGCAATCAAGCATTGGCCCCGCTGAATCTGAAAAATCAGGGGACAGCAGCTCAAATCAAATGTCTGATTCGTCAACTTAATCAAACTATCCAGTCTGATAGTGTCAGCCCTGGGCGGATGGAAGGACTGAGGCAGCGAAACACTTCACCCCTACGTGGTCAGGTAGTGTAATGATTCAGAACATTTTTTTGTTAAAACCGGGGTGCACATTCAGCTGAATGTGCATCAAAGGTTATCCCTTGACTGAGTGGGTTACGAGGTGTGCTTTCAACCCCTTCAAGTCGAAATTCGTTTCCCCCCTCCCCCGCAATTTCGTTTCCCCACGCCCCCGCAATTTCATTTCCCCCTCCCCGTCGAAATTCGTTTCCCCCCTCCCCCGCAATTTTGTTTCCCCCCTCCCCCGCAATTTCGTTTCCCCCCCCTCCCGCCAATCTGTTTCATCCCTCCCGCCATTCGGTTTCACCCACTCCCGCCATTTCACCCCCTCCCGCCACCTACGAAATGCCCGAAGCTCTAGCGGAATCATTTTTTTGTCGCCCCTCGTGAGCCAATCACTGTTTTTCTCCAAACCCCCTTCCCAACATCTCAAGCCGAACCGCGTTGAATGTGCACCCTGGTTTTAAACTACATATTTTGGAATGCATTTTGTCTTGAAGATCGTATTGCTCCATAACCTTACAGCGCGGTTCTCACAACGGTCAGAAGCGATACAGGTCGGTGCAGCGACATCACGAAACCCACAATCCCCCAAATAAAGTCCACTCACCATAACGACCCCCGCCGCACCACCCGCCGCTCAACCCGCCGCTCCACCCGCGTAGCTCGTCACCTCACCGGGCCCTCCGCGCTCCACGCACCCCGCTTCCACCACAATCGAGACGCTTATTCCGCATTCCTGTTCCCAAGGGCCATTCGTCGCCACCGTTTCGCTCAGTACTCACCGTGCCGTAGGAAAAGGTAGACAATTCTTTAGTCGACTCGGAAACAGTTTCGCTTCTTTTTTTTTTGCGTCGACTCAAAAACAGCTTCTTTCAGAG
The DNA here is from genome assembly GCA_947471745.1 of Closterium sp. Naga37s-1. Classification (NCBI taxonomy): domain Eukaryota; kingdom Viridiplantae; phylum Streptophyta; class Zygnematophyceae; order Desmidiales; family Closteriaceae; genus Closterium; species Closterium sp. Naga37s-1. Next base: position 428,658 of record CANJKZ010000830.1, read on the forward strand.
CTACACACCGGAGACGCAGGGGAAGAACAGCGTGGGGGCGAGAAAGAGGAAAGGAGAGGAGAGGATAGGAGAGGAGAGGAGAGGAGAGGATAGGAGGAGGGATAGCAGGAAAGTATTTTGAGGCGCCTGGGATAGCAGGGAGGTGGGAGACGAGAGAGGGAGCCCTGAGGAGGAGTGATTGTGCTGCCTGCCGCTCAGATGAATAGGCGCGCGGCCGGTGACAAGGCGCACGCACAGTTCTGCTCGTGATTCTTGAGTAGATTCGAAAGTCGGTAGCAGGGAAGTGGGAGACGGGAGAGGGAGCCCTGAGGAGGAGTGATTGTGCTGCCTGCCGCTCAGCTGAATAGGCGCATGCACAGCTCTGCTCGTTTCGCGTGCTGCTAGGCTCATTCACAGCTCTGCTCGTTTCGCGTGCTGCTAGGCTCATTCACAGCTCTGCTCGTTTCGCGTGCTGCTAGGCTCATTCACAGCTCTGCTCGTTTCGCGTGCTGCTAGGCTCATTCACAGCTCTGCTCGTTTCGCGTGCTGCTAGGCTCATTCACAGCTCTGCTCGTTTCGCGTGCTGCTAGGCTCATTCACAGCTCTGCTCGTTTCGCGTGCTGCTAGGCTCATTCACAGCTCTGCTCGTTTCGCGTGCTGCTAGGCTCATTCACAGCTCTGCTCGTTTCGCGTGCTGCTAGGCTCATTCACAGCTCTGCTCGTTTCGCGTGCTGCTAGGCTCATTCACAGCTCTGCTCGTTTCGCGTGCTGCTAGGCTCATTCACAGCTCTGCTCGTCGTTTTTCTTTCTGCACGTTTCTGCATGCTGCTGAATCGCAATCGCGGAAATCGCGGAAATCGCGGAAGGTCGGGATGATTCGCGCGCTGCGCATGGTGCGCGACGCGTGGGTGTTCTTCACGGCGAAGGGAGATACGGAGCTGGCGCGACAAACGAAGAGATTGCAATTCGAAGCCGCTAAGGTGAGTGTTGGATACGCACACGAGGGGCATCTGAAGCGGTGAGGGCTGGTCGTGTGGGATGCACGTGTGTGTGTTCGTCACGGGGAAGGGGGACTCGGAGCTGGCGCGACAGACGAAGAGATTTCGAAGCCGCTAAGGTGAGGTGAGGCTTCTGGTATGGTAAGAAGCGACGAGGATTGGTCGTGTGGGATGCACGCGTGGGTGGGACGCGTGGGTGTTCTTCACGGGGAAGGGAGATATGGAGCTGGCTCGACAGACAAAAAGATTGCAGTTCGAAGCCGCTAAGGTGAGACGCTCACACGCACATGCACACGCGAGGAATGTGGTCTGGTATGAAGCGGTGAGGACCGGTCGTGTGGGTGGGATGCACGCGTGGGTGTTCTTCACGGGGCTGGGAAACTCGGAGCTAGCGCGACAGACGAATCGTCTTCAATTCGAAGCGGGAAAGGTGGGACACGCACAGTAGAAGCATCTGGTCCGGTACGAAGCGGTGGGGACCGGTCGTGTGGGATGCACGCGTGGGTGCTCTTCACGGGGAAGGGGGATTTGGAGCTAGCGCGGCAGACGAAAAGATTGCAGTTCGAAGCCGCTAAGGTGAGACAAGCACACGCACAGGAGAGGTATGTGGTCTGGTAAGAAGCGGTGAGAATTCTCGCATAAGCAGTGTGCTGGATACGCACACGAGAGCCATCTGGTTCGGTTAGGAACGGTGAGGGCTGGTTGTGTGCGGTGCACGCGTGGGTGTTCTTCTTGGGGCGGGGAACTTGGAGCTAGACAGGCACACACTCACACGCGCATACGCACACGCTGTGTGAGAGGCATGTGGTTGAGCAGAGCAGGAGTCTGAAAGGCATGTGCACACGAGTGCAGATGGTCGGAAGGCGCTACGGTGAGATACACACACTCATATGCACAAGGCATGCGCACCCGTGCGCGCACGAGAGGCATGCGGTTGAGCAGGCGTCTGAAAGGCATGTGCACACGAGTGCAGATGGATGGAAGGCGCTACGGTGAGACACGGTGTGTTGACCAGAATCGGTGTGTCGGGCAGAATCAGTGTGGCGGGCAGAATCGGTGTGGCGGGCAGAATCGGTGTGGCGGGCAGAATCGGTGTGGCGGGCAGAATCGGTGTGGCGGGCAGAATCGGTGTCGGGAAGAACAGGTGTCGGGCAGAATAGGTGTCAAATAGATTGTTTGTGAATTTGTGTTCCTCTTGGTTCCCTCCTCTTCTCCCGTCTTCTCCCTCGCAGCTGAGGGCGCTGAGAAAACAGCATGGAGCATGTGAGGCGAGTGGTGGGGGAGTGTGTACTTGCTGACTCTGTTTGCACGCACCCATCTCTCTTCCTCTCCTCCCCCTTCCCCACTCAGCTGAGGGCCCTGCGGGTGGCACAGCAGCAGGTGGTGGAGGAAACGGCGTTGGAGCATGCGAGGCGGGTGGTGGGGGAGATGCAGCAGCTGAAACAGCAGCTCGATGGCATGGTGAGGGGTGATGGTGGGTGGTGGAATGCGGTGGGAGGTAATTATACTGAGATGAGAAGGTGAGGCGAGTGGTGGGGGAGATGCAGCAGCTGAAGCAACAGCTTGATGGCATGGTGAGGGGTGGTGGTGGGCGGTGGAATGCGGTGGGAGGTAATTATACTGAGATGAGAAGGTGAGGCGAGTGGTGGGGGAGATGCAGCAGCTGAAGCAACAGCTTGATGGCATGGTGAGGGGTGGTGGTGGGCGGTGGAATGCGGTGGGAGGTAATTATACTGAGATGAGAAGGTGAGGCGAGTGGTGGGGGAGATGCAGCAGCTGAAGCAACAGCTTGATGGCATGGTGAGGGGTGATGGTGGGTGGTGGAATGCGGTGGGAGGTAATTATACTGAGATGAGAAGGTGAGGCGAGTGGTGGGGGAGATGCAGCAGCTGAAGCAACAGCTTGATGGCATGGTGAGGGGTGGTGGTGGGCGGTGGAATGCGGTGGGAGGTAATTATACTGAGATGAGAAGGTGAGGCGAGTGGTGGGGGAGATGCAGCAGCTGAAGCAACAGCTTGATGGCATGGTGAGGGGTGGTGGTGGGCGGTGGAATGCGGTGGGAGGTAATTATACTGAGATGAGAAGGTGAGGCGAGTGGTGGGGGAGATGCAGCAGCTGAAGCAACAGCTTGATGGCATGGTGAGGGGTGGTGGTGGGCGGTGGAATGCGGTGGGAGGTAATTATACTGAGATGAGAAGGTGAGGCGAGTGGTGGGGGAGATGCAGCAGCTGAAGCAACAGCTTGATGGCATGGTGAGGGGTGGTGGTGGGCGGTGGAATGCGGTGGGAGGTAATTATACTGAGATGAGAAGGTGAGGCGAGTGGTGGGGGAGATGCAGCAGCTGAAGCAACAGCTTGATGGCATGGTGAGGGGTGGTGGTGGGCGGTGGAATGCGGTGGGAGGTAATTATACTGAGATGAGAAGGTGAGGCGAGTGGTGGGGGAGATGCAGCAGCTGAAGCAACAGCTTGATGGCATGGTGAGGGGTGGTGGTGGGCGGTGGAATGCGGTGGGAGGTAATTATACTGAGATGAGAAGGTGAGGCGAGTGGTGGGGGAGATGCAGCAGCTGAAGCAACAGCTTGATGGCATGGTGAGGGGTGGTGGTGGGCGGTGGAATGCGGTGGGAGGTAATTATACTGAGATGAGAAGGTGAGGCGAGTGGTGGGGGAGATGCAGCAGCTGAAGCAACAGCTTGATGGCATGGTGAGGGGTGGTGGGGGGCGGTGGAATGCGGTGGGAGGTAATTATACTGAGATGAGAAGGTGAGGCGAGTGGTGGTCTATAGCACTCGGATTGCAGAGTTTCCTCGTAACACACCGTTTTGTAACACTCATTTGCGTGCGTCAGAAAACCATGTCTAGCACTAGAACATCACATGTTACTTGACCTTTTGTGCTTCATGCCTCTTTAGTTTGTATAACTGTTGAAAAGGGTTTTTTCGAAGCGATACAAGCAAAACCAATCCCAGCGTTTAGCCTCGATTTGTCATGATTTGCTTGACCGCTGTTTAGCCTCAATGTGTTTCACGCCTTTTTCTCCAACCATTGGTTGTTCTCTCTCTCTTGTCGACCAATGTCTGCTGTCCACGTGGCAGGAGGAGGCAGCAAAGGCTCTGGCTGAGAGTGTAGCAGAGCAGGCTAAAGCGAGGATGGAGCAAGAGGAGGAGGAGGATGACCGGCGGCTGCTGCAGACTATGGATCAAAGTGCACTGGAACGGCTGCTGGGGTATGGGAGAGAGGAGACGAGGCAGGAAAAGAATGGCGGTGGGAATGGCAAGTGATTCATGCAAGAGGATGAGGAGGATGGAAGAGGAGGAGGAGGACGACCGGCGGCTGCTGAAGACTATGGACCAAAGTGCACTGGAACGGCCGCTGGGGTATGGGAGAGAGGAGACGAGGCAGGAAAAGGATGGCGGTGGGAATGGCAAGTGATTCATCCAGCCGGGAGAGGAGTAGGATGAGATTGACAGGCGGCTGCTGCAGGCTATGGATCTATTGCCTTGGAACGGCTGCTGGGGTATGGGAGGGAGGAGACGAGAATGAGTGGGAGGCAGGAGAGGGATGGTGGTGGGAGTGGCAAATGATAGGATGCAGCAGCTGGGAGAGGATGCAGCAGGAGGAGGAGGATGACCGGCGGCTGCTGCAGACTATGGACCAAACTGCACTGGAAAGGCTCTGGGGTATGGGAGAGAGGAGAAGAGGCAGGAAAAGAATGGCGGTGGGAATGGCAAGTGATTCATGCAAGAGGATTAGGAGGATGGAAGAGGAGGAGGAGGATGACAGGCGGCTGAAGCAGACTATGGACCAAACTGCACTGGAAAGGCTGCTGGGGTATGGGAGAGAGGAGAGGGGAGTGGGCGGGGGGAGGCAGGAAAAGGATGGTGGTGGGAGTGGCAAATGATTGACTCTGCAGGTGGAGGAAGATGACAGGCGGCTGCTGGAGACTATGGACCAAACTGCACTGGAATGGCTTCTGGGGTATGGGAGGCAGGAGAGGGGAGTGGATGAGAGGCATAGAAAGGATGGTGTGGCAAGTGATAGGATGCAGTGTGAGGAGGATAGAGGAGTATGAGGAGACTGGAGGTTGCTGTAGACTCGTAAGAATGAATGGCTAGTAGCAGGGAATGGCAAGTGAACATATGCAGCAGCAAGGTACCACAGTGCACTAGAGAGGCTACTGGGGCATGGTACCGTAGGTAGAAGGATGGCACGAACAGGTGTCAGCTAGGTTAGCCCGTTATATGATGATGCTGTGTCATTCATTGTATCGTCAATCCATTTTGTCCGCCCAACTCTGATGAACTAGTACCAAAACAATGGTTACTGGTATAAGGGATAACTTTCGCCAACTCATATACACTGGAGATTTCAAACACTCCGAGGCTGTTGAACCTGTTGTGGGCCACAAGCAGGTGGTGGTTGATACTGTGTGGCATTATCCTCGACAATATCCAGGTCCTTTCAGAGAATGCCACCCACGTCCAATTTCAAGGCAACGGACAAAGGCACGACATCCAGCGTTATTAGCCTGCCCGATTTTGGGAATCACTGATGCTGGTGAGCCAAATCCCCCACACGCACAAAAACAGCGTACAGTGTACAGTGAGCTTCACACACAAAATTGCAAAATAATCCGAATCTGCACCTCGGAACACAAAATCACGTACAGTTGCGTACAGTAAAAAAAAGTCGGACCTTCCCTGATTCTTCATCATAGCACATGCCCCCATGCCGCATTCTTGCTTGTTACGAACTAGGAATGTCTACCAGACGACAACCATACGACTCTCTACGACCGAGCCTTGTAATAGTTTTGTTCCGTGACGCGATTTTGTAACTTGAAACTTTGGTGTGTGCGACGGCTCAAGCTGTAACCTGTCCCTGGCCAGGAATGCGCTCTTGCTGGAGTTCATATTATGATCAAACTCTCCAAGCCAACCCATTTGCTTTCTGTCCCTTCCCTTCGCTAGTGTGCCCCTGCTCGTTTTGTGGCGCGCGACTGATGAAGTTTCGGTCATTGTGAAGGTGGAGTAGCGGTCACAGGGAGTGAGAGTAGGGGATTGATGCCTGGAACGTTGGTATCGGACAAGCCAAGCTTAGAAGAGAATCACGACTGTCGACGTGCTCTTGAAACCGTCGGTTAGCGCAGTTGTGGAACGCTACGTTTCCGAGTCTGCTCGACATAAAATAATTATATCCAGGAAGATTCTGATGCTCTGCACGAGTAAAAGCCGCCCTTTCAGCGTTTTCCAGCGAAACAGGTAGCGCGCTCTCTTTTTCACAATCGTGATGGCACTTAGCGTGACAGATTGGGAGAAAGGATTCACGGAATCGATACAAATCATGTCAAGGCCGGTAAAGGTCTCCGCTGGTACCATTGTCCGTGACGGCCGGCTTTAACGCCTGGCAATTCTTACGATAGTTTCCGGCTAGCCGTCCGCGATGCCTCGCATCCTGCACCTGCCGTTGCTCCGCAGCAGCAGCAAGGAGGAGCGCGGCGCTCCGCCAGAACGCCCAAAGACCGCCGCGGTCCTTCCTTCCGCCATCCCCGCGTGTTCTTCCGTCGGCCCCGCGCCGAGTCACTCGTCCCTCCTCGAGCGCAAGACGTCGCTCCCCTCATTCCTCCCGCGCAAGTCTTCTGTGGAACAGGCGCGCAAATCCCCCGCGGAACAGCGCCCCGCGGAGCAGCGCCCGCTCCGCGAGGGTCCCCCGGCGCTGCGTCCCAAGTCCCCGCATCACCTGGAGTGGGTGCGCCAACTGTCGCTCTGGCAGGGCGCGCAGGCGCAGCAGGGGGAAGCGCAAGCGCAAGCGCACGGCGACGCGCAAGGATGGCCCGCGGCGCAGGAGGCGGAAGTTTCGCGGAACGGACAGTTGAAGGCGTCGCAGGGGAAGGCACGCGGCGAAGCGCAGGGATCGGCGCAAGATGCACGGAAAGGGGGAGCGCGGAAGGACGATGCGCGGAAGGGGCACGTGTCTCGGCGGAGGCAGTTTGTGCAGCGGATAACGAGCCGGAGCGCGGATGCTAACTGTCTCCCTGAGGCGCCAATTCAAGACGTGTGGGAGGCGGCGGAAGCAGGAAGACTAGCTAATTGGGTGGATAATGTGGACGGTGGCGATGATAAGGGGATAGAATTGGACGGTCGGGATGCGCTGCAGCAGAATGGGTTTGGTGCGGGGACGGCGGGGCAGTCGCATCAGGCGCGTCAGTCTGCTGGTACTGTCCCCGATAGTGGCGTCTCCGTTAGTAGCTCAGGATCGACAACCAACTACGACGTTACGGATACCACCGTCAGTGCGACGCCTGAGAGCCGAATTACTGAGACAAGCGAATATGCTTCAAACGGATCTGCTACAAACGCGGTCGCTCGGGGAGCGTGCGGCGGCGGCGCCGCCGCTGGCGTTGCGGCGGTTGTAGTACCCAGGAGTCAAAGCGCGGCCGCCGCTGTAGTAGCTAACGACGCTACAGCTGCGGCGGCTGTAGCGCGGAGTTCTAGCAGCAGCGCGCCGCGCTACAGCCGGTCGGGGGGCCATCGACGGAGGTTCGTGCGCGCGGCTACCGCCAGCAGCGCGTCTATGGAGCTGCGCGGATGGGACAGGGGGAGTGGGGAGGGGGACGGGGGAGGGGAATGGGGAGGGGAAGGGGAAGGGGAAGGGGGAGGGGAAGGGGAAGGGGAAGCGGAAACAACGGGGCGATTAGAGGAGGGGAGGGAGAGGGGAGCAGAGGGGGAAGCAGAGGGGGAAATTGCAACAGTCAAGGCTGCGTTTCAGGCTCGGAGGTCCCAAACCTTGTCCGGACGAGTTGTGCTTTCCTCCCCGAGCCCACCTGGTAGCTTCGACAGCACGTTTGGCAGCACCTTTTCCCGAACCGAATCTTATGGCAGCGACTGTAGCAGTGTGACTGTAGGGGGAGGGGGAGGGAGAGGAGGGAGAGGGGAGGCCGGGAGAGAAAGGGGAAGGGAGCACAGATGGCGTGCTGAAGCTCAGATTGTCTCTGGTGCTGACGTGGTTGCTGACCTGGCAGCTGCTGAGCTGGCAGCATCAGCAGCAGGTGACACGTCAGCCGCATCCGACTCGTCACCAGCAGACGCAGTAGCAGCAGGGATAGTCGTTTCCGCGTTGTTCACCCGAAGGTCCCACACCATGCGGAACCGCATGGTACCGCTCACCACCATGGCGGTTACCACCCCAAGAGCCCCCGGCACTGCTGCTGCTGTGGCCACTCCGGGGCGGAAGGGGGGCAGGGGGAAGGGGAGGCGGGGGGGCCGTCCGCCTACTCCGTCTGTAGGGGCCGCGGCTGTGGTTAGTCCGGGGGGAGGGGGAGGCGGAGGGGGAGGGGGAGGGGGAAGGAGAAGGGGAGGGGGAGGTGGGGGAGCCAGTCCGGGAGCAGCAGGGGGAGGTAATGGAGTGGTGAGTCCAGGGGGAGGTAGATCTGATGCTGGTGCAGGGATAAGCCCAGGGGGGGGTAGATCTGATGCAGGTGCATGGGCAAGCCCAGGGGGAGGTAGATCCAGTACGAGTGCTGCACGGGTCAGCCCAGGGGGACGTAGATCTGGTGCACGTAGTTTTAAAAGACGGTCTGGTGGAGTGGTGAGCCCAGGAGGAGGCGAAACGCAGGAGGAGCTATCCTTCGAGACGAGAGATCCAGAGGCGCTGACTCAGCAGGTGCCGATTCAGCATGTGCTGAGTCAGCAGGTGCTGACTCAGCATCCACCAGAGGTGCTGTTTATCGAACCGCCTGCGCCACGGTCGCAGGTGGTCTTCATGGGGAGGGCGGCGGAACGCGGGCAGGTGCTATCTGGGGGAGGCGCAACTGGAAGGGCGCAGGTGCTATCTCTAGAAGTGCCCTCCCCAAGTCCTTCGCCTGGTCCCAGCTGTGGGATGGATTGGGAGGGGATAGAGATTGGGGAGGAGGGAGATGGGGAAGGGGCAGGGGAATGGAGGGGGGAAGGGTGGGAGGGATGGAGAGAGAGGGGGATGGGCAGAGCAGAGGACGAAGAGGAAGGAGAGGAGGAGGAGGAGGAGGAGGAAGAAGAGGGGGAGGAGGAAGGAGAGGAGGAGGATGAGGCGGAGTTTTGTTCGCCTACTTGGCGTGAGTGGCATCACTCGGCGTTTTCTAGGGAGGGAGAGCTGGTGGGGCAAGACTCGGGGTTTCTTGAAGAGGGGGAGATGGGAGAAGACATGGGGAGTTTGAGAGGAGACATGGGGGGGGTGGGAGGAGGCATGGGGGCGGGCGAAGGCAGGGCGGCGTTGGCTGATGCGAGGGCCGGCAATGGTGCTGCAGGCGAGGGTGATGGCGCGAGGCAGGGAGGATGGGAAGGGGCGATGGCGCAAGAGAGGTGGATGCGTGCTGGGAATGGAGGGGGAGCAGCAGGGGATGATGCGAGGGCCGGCAATGGTGCAGGCGAGGGTGATGACGCGAGGCAGGGAGGAGGAGGAGGGCAGGAGGACGCAGATGGTGACGACGAGTACCACATGTGAGTCTACATGATTTATGTGAGTCTACATGATTTATGTGAGTCTACATGATATATGTGAGTCTACTTGATTTATGTGAGTCTACATGATTTATGTGAGTCTACATGATTTATGTGAGTCTACATAGTACGTGACGAGATTTTGGAAGCCTCAGTTGGAGGGCAAGGACATACTCTTCATGTAAGATCCATGCGGGTGTGTTCGTTGGCACCCTGTTCATTCATGCGGGCTCTTCATGTGTTTGTTCATTCATGTTCACATGTCTCTCTTGACGTTCACGTGAGTTCACATGTTGCGGGTGTTTTCGTTCATGCGGGTCCACTTGGGGGGATCCATGCGGGTCCACTTGGGGGGATCCATGCGGGTCCACTTGGGGGGATCCATGCGGGTCCACTTGGGGGGATCCATGCGGGTCCACTTGGGGGGATCCATGCGGGTCCACTTGGGGGGATCCATGCGGGTGTGTTCCTTGGCACCCCCATGTGTTTGTTCATTCACGCGGGCCTGCTTTTGAGTCGACTCAAAACTGCTTTTGAGTCGACTCAAAACCATGTGTTTGTTCATTCACGTGGGCTCTTGATGTGAAGAGCCCCAAACCCTCCCTTGCAGGCCCCTATCCGCTGGGAGCAGCGCCTCCCCCCTTCCAGCATCCCACAGGCTTCCACAACTCTCTCCCTCCCCTGACCTCCCGCCCCCTTTTTCCTCTTCTCCCCCCTTACCCCTCTCCCCGTCCCCCCAACCCTCCCTGGCATGCCCCTATCCGCTGGGAGCAGCGCCTCCCCCTTTCCAGCATCCCACAGGCTCCCACATCTCTCTACCTCCCCCCTGACCACCTCCCCCCCCCGAAAACCCCTCTGCAGGCCCCTAACCGCTGGGAACAGCATCTCCCCCGTTCCAGCATCCCACAGGCTCCCACCTCTCTCCCTCCCCCCTAACCTCCCCTCCACCCCCTCAAATCCCTCTTCCCCTCCCCCAAACCCTCCCCTGCAGGCCCCTATCCGCTGGGAGCAGCGCCTCCCCCCTTCCAGCATCCCACAGGCTTCCACAACTCTCTCCCTCCCCTGACCTCCCGCCCCCTTTTTCCTCTTCTCCCCCCTTACCCCTCTCCCCGTCCCCCCAACCCTCCCTGGCATGCCCCTATCCGCTGGGAGCAGCGCCTCCCCCTTTCCAGCATCCCACAGGCTCCCACATCTCTCTACCTCCCCCATGACCACCTCCCCCCCCCCGAAAACCCCTCTGCGGGCCCCTAACCGCTGGGAACAGCATCTCCCCCGTTCCAGCATCCCACAGGCTCCCACCTCTCTCCCTCCCCCCTAACCTCCCCTCCACCCCCTCAAATCCCTCTTCCCCTCCCCCAAACCCTCCCCTGCAGGCCTCTAACCGCTGGGAGCAGCGCCTCCCCCCTTCCAGCAACCCACAGGCTTCCACCCCGCTCTCCCTCCCCCCTGACCACCTCCCCCTCCCCCCCCCCCCCCCCCCCGAAAACCCCTCTGCAGGCCCCTAACCGCTGGGAACAGCATCTCCCCCGTTCCAGCATCCCACAGGCTCCCACCCCGCTCTCCCCTCCCCCGAGCCAAGAAGCCAGGCTCGGGAGCCTCCGTACCTGTTACACCGAACCAGACCAGTGGCCCAGGCTGGGGGGTTGCCGAGCCTGAGGCCCCGAACCAAGGCAGCTCGGGTTGGAGCCCTGTTACCCTGTTACTGGTATGAGGAGGAGCAAGAGTTCCCCCAGGATCAAGAAGAGAGAGGGAGAGGAAGGAGAGGAGGGGAGAGAGAGGGTAGTGGTAGTGGGGGAGAGAGGAGGGAGGATGGGGAGAAAGGGTGCAGGAATGCAGCTGCTTTTGCAGCAGCAGCAGCAGCAACCCTCGCAGCAGCTGCAGTTGCAGCAGGGGCAGCAGGGGCAGCAGCAGCAAGGGCAGGAAGGGCAGGAAGGGCAGGAAGGGCAGGAAGGGCAGCAGGGGCAGCAGGGGCAGCAGGGGCAGCAGGGGCAGGGTGCAAGAGCAGGGAGGTCGAGGGTTGTTCAGCGCAGGTCCAGCAGCTATCATGGTGTTCCGGGTTCAGGTGGGGAGGCATCTCGGGTGGTGACTTTCAGCACTGCTGTTGCCTCTGATGGTGCTGCTGCTTCTGCCATTCCGTATTGCACCTCATCTGCTGCTGTCCCTCCTCCTACTCCCACCTCTGCTACCACTGCTTCTTCGTCTTCTGCTGTAGCAGCGAAACGCCAAGAGGGGAAAGCACTAAGAGGCCGTTCCAGATCACTCGTTGATGATCGCACTTCTGACCCCTTCGCCCATGCTAGTAATGCCACTGCTATTGCCGGTGCCGCCACCTCCGCCGCCGCTGCCGCGGCTGCTTCTGCTGAGAGTGCGATTCCCGTGGCAATGCGAAAGGTCGAGACACTGAGAACTCGTTCCAGGTCTCTTATGGACGAAGGGGTAGCAGAACCCGTAGCTTCTCAGACACGTTTGGAGGCACCAGCAGGAAACGCACAGCAGGAGCAGTCTGTTTGCATGATGCGGGCCGAGACACTGAGAGGTCATTCCAGCAGGGGAATGGACCTACGGGGTAGTGCTGTTGCGTCTGCAGAGCAGCAGCAGCAGGTGGTGGAAATGAGACGAGCCGAGACGCTGAGAGGTCAGTCTAGCAAAGGATTCGACCTACGGGGTATTGCTGTTGCGGCTGCAGAGCAGCAGCAGCAGGTGGTGGAAATGAGACGAGCCGAGACGCTGAGAGGTCAGTCTAGCAAAGGATTCGACCTACGGGGTATTGCTGTTGCGGCTGCAGAGCAGCAGCAGCAGGTGGTGGAAATGAGACGAGCCGAGACGCTGAGAGGTCAGTCTAGCAAAGGATTCGACCTACGGGGTATTGCTGTTGCGGCTGCAGAGCAGCAGCAGCAGGTGGTGGAAATGAGACGAGCCGAGACGCTCAGAGGAGCGTCTAAATCCTACTCTAAGGATAGTGCTGTCGAGAAGCAACAGCCAGTTGATATGCGGCGAGCAGAGACACTTAGAGGGCGGCGGGGGTCAGACTTGAGGGGTAGTGCTTTAGAGCAGCAGCAGTGGCAGCGGCAGCAGCAGCAGCAGCAGCAGCAGAAGCCAGTTGAAATGCGGCGAGCAGAGACGCTGAGAGGGAGGCCTGAAACCATGCAAGTTGATCCAACGGCTCAGATTAAAGGCGATTACCGGGACATGAGGCGATCTGAGACGCTCAGAGGGCGGGCAAGATCTGCCCAGTTGGATCCGACGGTTCAGATTCAAAGCAGGCTGGAGATGAGGCGAGCAGAGACAGTGAGAGGGAGCGTGAGATCAGACCTATTGGGTGGTGCTATGGAGCAGCAGCAACAGCCAATCGGAATGCGGCGAGCAGAGACTCTGAGAGGATGGCCGGGAACCATGCACGTGGATCCGACGGCTCAGATGAAAGGCGATTATCGGGAGATGAGGCGATCAGAGACGCTCAGGGGGAGGGCGAGATCCAATTCAGTGATTTTACCCTCTCAGGGCGAACCACCGAGTTTTGAGACGTCTCAAAGCTCGGAGGATTTACTCTCTCAGGGCGAACCCAAGGCGTTACCCACCCATGTGGATCCAACGGTCCAGAATGGAGGAGATTATCGAGAGATGCGGCGAGCAGAGACGCTGAGAGGGAGAGCAAGATCCAATTCAGTGGATTTACCCTCTCAGGGCGAACCCCAGGCGACACCCACCCAAGTGACTTGTGAGTCGACTCAAGAGGTCCAAAATGGAGGCGATTATCGGGAGATGCGGCGAGCAGAGACGCTGAGAGGGAGAGCGAGGTCCAATTCAGTGGATTTACTCTCTCAGGGCGAAATGGGGGGTATGGGGCGTGCGGACACGCTTCATGGACGGTCCAGATCGATCCAAGCAGATCCTGCGGCTCAGAATGGTCCTGTGGAGCAGGAGCAGTGCTTAATTAAGCGACGGGGAAGGAGTGTTTCCAGTCTCTCCCCTCACAGTGTGTCCCCATCTGGTTTCCCTCCTGTCCGCCTGTCTCCCCACAGTGTCTCTCCTCACAATGTGTCTCCTTACAGTGTGTCTCCTTACAGTGTGTCTCATTACAGTGTGTCCCCATCTTGTCTGCCGCCTCCTCACAATGTGTCTCCTTATAGCGTGTCTCCTTATAGCATGCCTCCTCACAGCGTGTCTCCTTATAGTGTCTCTCCTCACAGTGTCTCCCCGTATAACGTGTCTCCTGCGATGGTGTCTCCTTGCGGTGTGGATGTGTGTGCAACGATACTAGAGCCAAGTCCGGGGAGAGTCGCACACACAGCAACACATAGAGAAAGGAGCAGGAGCATAAGCAGCTCTGGGGAGGAGGAGAGTGTGGGGATGATGAGGCGAGGGGAGAGCAGTGTTGGTTCTTCTGCTGCTGCTACTACTGCTGCTGCTGCTGATATGGGAGATGGTGCCTGGAGGAGCAGACTCAGGAGCACTTCAGGGGAGGAGAGTGAGGGGATGAGGCGGGGGAAGAGTGGTGGTAGTGGTGGCGGTGCTGCTGCTGCTGCTGCTGCTGCGGCTGCTGCTGCTGCGGCGGCTGCTGATGTGGGAGATGGTACCTGGAGGAGCAGAAGCAGGAGCACTTCAGGGGAGGAGGAAAGTGAAGGCACGAGGCTAAGGGAGAGTGGGGGGGTAGGCACAGGACGCAGAGCAACGCTTAGAGAAAGGAGCAGGAGCAGGAGCAGGAGCAGGAGCAGGAGCAGGAGCAGGAGCAGGAGCAGGAGCAGGAGCAGGAGCAGGAGCAGGAGCAGGAGCAGGAGCAGGAGCAGGAGCAGGAGCAGGAGCAGGAGCAGGAGCAGGAGCAGGAGCAGGAGCAGGAGCAGGAGCAGGAGCAGGAGCAGGAGCAGGAGCAGGAGCAGGAGCAGGAGCAGGAGCAGGAGCAGGAGCAGGAGCAGGAGCAGGAGCAGGAGCAGGAGCAGGAGCAGGAGCAGGAGCAGGAGCAGGAGCAGGAGCAGGAGCAGGAGCAGGAGCAGGAGCAGGAGCAGGAGCAGGAGCAGGAGCAGGAGCAGGAGCAGGAGCAGGAGCAGGAGCAGGAGCAGGAGCAGGAGCAGGAGCAGGAGCAGGAGCAGGAGCAGGAGCAGGAGCAGGAGCAGGAGCAGGAGCAGGAGCAGGAGCAGGAGCAGGAGCAGGAGCAGGAGCAGGAGCAGGAGCAGGAGCAGGAGCAGGAGCAGGAGCAGGAGCAGGAGCAGGAGCAGGAGCAGGAGCAGGAGCAGGAGCAGGAGCAGGAGCAGGAGCAGGAGCAGGAGCAGGAGCAGGAGCAGGAGCAGGAGCAGGAGCAGGAGCAGGAGCAGGAGCAGGAGCAGGAGCAGGAGCAGGAGCAGGAGCAGGAGCAGGAGCAGGAGCAGGAGCAGGAGCAGGAGCAGGAGCAGGAGCAGGAGCAGGAGCAGGAGCAGGAGCAGGAGCAGGAGCAGGAGCAGGAGCAGGAGCAGGAGCAGGAGCAGGAGCAGGAGCAGGAGCAGGAGCAGGAGCAGGAGCAGGAGCAGGAGCAGGAGCAGGAGCAGGAGCAGGAGCAGGAGCAGGAGCAGGAGCAGGAGCAGGAGCAGGAGCAGGAGCAGGAGCAGGAGCAGGAGCAGGAGCAGGAGCAGGAGCAGGAGCAGGAGCAGGAGCAGGAGCAGGAGCAGGAGCAGGAGCAGGAGCAGGAGCAGGAGCAGGAGCAGGAGCAGGAGCAGGAGCAGGAGCAGGAGCAGGAGCAGGAGCAGGAGCAGGAGCAGGAGCAGGAGCAGGAGCAGGAGCAGGAGCAGGAGCAGGAGCAGGAGCAGGAGCAGGAGCAGGAGCAGGAGCAGGAGCAGGAGCAGGAGCAGGAGCAGGAGCAGGAGCAGGAGCAGGAGCAGGGCAGGCAGGAGCAGGAGCAGGAGCAGGAGCAGGAGCAGGAGCAGGAGCAGGAGCAGGAGCAGGAGCAGGAGCAGGAGCAGGAGCAGGAGCAGGAGCAGGAGCAGGAGCAGGAGCAGGAGCAGGAGCAGGAGCAGGAGCAGGAGCAGGAGCAGGAGCAGGAGCAGGAGCAGGAGCAGGAGCAGGGCAGGCAGGAGCAGGAGCAGGAGCAGGAGCAGGAGCAGGAGCAGGAGCAGGAGCAGGAGCAGGAGCAGGAGCAGGAGCAGGAGCAGGGAGCAGGAGCAGGAGCAGGAGCAGGAGCAGGAGCAGGAGCAGGAGCAGGAGCAGGAGCAGGAGCAGGAGCAGGAGCAGGAGCAGGAGCAGGAGCAGGAGCAGGAGCAGGAGCAGGAGCAGGAGCAGGAGCAGGAGCAGGAGCAGGAGCAGGAGCAGGAGCAGGAGCAGGAGCAGGAGCAGGAGCAGGAGCAGGAGCAGGAGCAGGAGCAGGAGCAGGAGCAGGAGCAGGAGCAGGAGCAGGAGCAGGAGCAGGAGCAGGAGCAGGAGCAGGAGCAGGAGCAGGAGCAGGAGCAGGAGCAGGAGCAGGAGCAGGAGCAGGAGCAGGAGCAGGAGCAGGAGCAGGAGCAGGAGCAGGAGCAGGAGCAGGAGCAGGAGCAGGAGCAGGAGCAGGAGCAGGAGCAGGAGCAGGAGCAGGAGCAGGAGCAGGAGCAGGAGCAGGAGCAGGAGCAGGAGCAGGAGCAGGAGCAGGAGCAGGAGCAGGAGCAGGAGCAGGAGCAGGAGCAGGAGCAGGAGCAGGAGCAGGAGCAGGAGCAGGAGCAGGAGCAGGAGCAGGAGCAGGAGCAGGAGCAGGAGCAGGAGCAGGAGCAGGAGCAGGAGCAGGAGCAGGAGCAGGAGCAGGAGCAGGAGCAGGAGCAGGAGCAGGAGCAGGAGCAGAGCAGGAGCAGGAGCAGGAGCAGGAGCAGGAGGCAGGAGCAGGAGCAGGAGCAGGAGCAGGAGCAGGAGCAGGAGCAGGAGCAGGAGCAGGAGCAGGAGCATGAGCAGGAGCAGGAGC